>CM039130.1:6351483-6747940 GCA_022036555.1 Microstegium vimineum | reverse complement strand
CTTCCTGACCGACTGCCCCAGCCTGATTTTTTTAGATAATGGATGAAACAATATCCGACCTCTACATCCGAGAATGTACACAACCAATTATTACAAAGTTTGTGTTGAAAAAGGAGAAAGTCATCGTTTTATAGATCGACCAGGACGTTAGTTCAAAGAATATAAATGTTTCCATCCTTTATTGGATATCTCTAGAGTAATTACTTCCAACTTCTTGCTCATCGCTGAGAGCGCGTCCTTGGTTGTCTCATCACGCTGCAACTGAGCCCACGAGCGTAACCAGAATGCTCCTCTGAAAATTACCTGCATAAAAGAGTTATATTTCATTTGACTAAAAATAACATCATTGCGGCATCTCCAGATAGCCCAGCACATGGCAGCTACCCCCACCCAAATCAAATTTCTAATCCTTTTATTTTGATTAGTTATCCAACTACCAAACATGTGGTTGATTGATCTAGGTGGGGTTAGTTTAGTAGCAAAGAAAATAATCCTCCAAATCATTTTGGTAAGGGGCAGTCTAGGAACAAATGTTGGATGTTTTCATTCCTATTACAGCAGATACATTTCTGACTCTCGTTCCAATTTTTCTTAGCAAGGTTGTCTTTAGTTAAGACGACACCCTTTTGTAAGAACCAAAGAAAGATTTTGATTTTTAGAGAAATTTTTATCTTCCAGATCATCCTATGACGAAAGGGTGGGCGTGTATCTACAAGATATCGATACATGGAACGGACAGAGAAAAACCCAGATTTGGTTAAGGTCCATCTAAAATAATCTGTTCCTGCCACCAATTCAACATTGGAGATGTTTAGAGGGCTGGTAGTCATCACTTTTGACATCGTTGCATGAGGATCACGTACTATATTATATAGGGATGGATACTTAACTTTCAATGGTTTATCACCTACCCATACATCTTCCCAAAACCTAGCATTAGTTCCATCCTTGATATCGAAGGAACCGTTAGCTAGTACCTCATCTTTGATTTGCATGAGGCCTCTCCAAAAATGAGAGTCATTGGGTTTGGCTGTCACTTGAGTAAGGCTTTTGGAATTTAGGTATTTATTCCTTAGCATAGATTGCCACATGCCTTCTGTGTTTAATAAATTAACCAACCATTTGTCTAGAAGGCATTTATTTTGCAGATGCAAATTAAGGATACCTAGTCCTCCTTGGTCCTTAGGACGACATATGATGTCCCATTTGGCAAGTCGGTATCTGTGTCTATCAGAGGAACCTTGCCAGAAGAATCTTGATCTATAATGATCTAGGTTTTTAAGTACTCCCTTGGGGATCTCAAAGAAGGACATCATAAACAAGGGTAGGCTGCTTAAAACTAAGTTCAGCAGAACTAGTCTTCTCCCATAAGACAGGTATTTTGCTTTCCAGCAAGATAATTTATGTTTGAAACGGTCTTCTATCTTGCTCCATTCAGAATTAAGGAGCTTTCTATGGTGCATAGGGATCCCTAGATATCTGAAGGGATATTCCCCTGCGTTACAACCAAAGAGGCTGGTGTAGAAATCTTCCATCTCTTTAGCTGCACCATAGCAGAAGACTTCGCTCTTGTGAAAGTTGATCTTCAGTCCAGATAGCTGTTCAAAAGCGCAAAGCAGCAGTTTCAGATTCTGTGATTGCTCTGGATCATGATCAATGAAGATAATGGTGTCATCTGCATATTGCAGTATGGATAAACCATCATCTATAAGGTGGGGGATGACACCTCTTATTTGACCATCGGCTTTTGCTCTGTTAATAAGAAGAGCTAACATATCAGCAACGATATTAAATAAGATGGGTGACATGGGGTCTCCCTGCCTGAGACCTCGTTTGGTTTGGAAGTAAGGTCCCACGTCATCATTGACTTTGATGCCCACGCTTCCTCCGGTCACCATTGTTTCAACCCATCGGCACCATTTGGGGGAGAAACCTTTCATACGTAGCGTTTGTTGTAGGAAAGACCACTTCACTTTATCGTATGCCTTTTCAAAGTCGATTTTGAAAATGACACAATCCCTTTTTTTGGTGTGAAGTTCATGGATGGTCTCGTGTAACATAACGACCCTTCCATAATGTTACGGCATGGCATAAAAGCCGTCTGTATTGGTCTCACCACAATTTTAGCTACCAAATTAAGCCTATTTGTGCCCACTTTAGTGAATATTTTGAAGCTCACATTAAGGACACAAATCGGCCTATATTGCTGGATTTTAGTGGCATTATTCACCTTTGGGATTAAGGTAATAATACCAAAATTCAGGCTATAGAGGTCAAGAGCCTCTTTATTCAGTTCTTCAAATAAGGGTAGAAGATCACCCTTGATGACTTCCCAAAAGACCTGATAAAATTCTGCTGGAAAACCATCAGGGCCCGGAGCTTTATTATGCTCCATTTGGAAGACCGCTTCCCTCACTTCTGATTCAGTGAACGGACTTATGAGGATATCATTTTCCTCCAGCGATACCTGTGGGATATCCAGGTTTTGGTCTTCCGTTAGGGAGATATCGAGATCTTCTGGTTGGCCAAATAGATCTTTATAATAAGTCGTGATATGAATTTTGAGGTTCTCGTCACCTACCACAACACCTTGATCATTTTAAAGTTTATAGATGTGTTGTTTGCGGTGTTTTCCATTGGCAACCAGATGAAAGAACCGGGTATTAGCATCTCCTTCCAATAGGGTCTTAACCTTGGCTCTCTCATACCACTTTAATTCCTCTTCTCTCAAGAGATTAACTAAACGTTCTTTGAGATAGTGTTTCAAATTAATCTCTTGATCTGACAAAGGAGTGGTTTCAGCTCTCCTATCAAGATCATCTAAGAGAGCTAGCCGAGTCTTTTTTCTTTTCGATATGACCCTGCAGTGTGTTTTGCCCAACCCCTTAGATATTGTCGGAGTCTGCAGATCTTAAACTGCCAACGTTCAAGTGGGGTGGATCCAGAGCATGGAGATTGCCAAATATTTGCAACCATATCATAGAATCCATCTCTAATCAACCATCCCCTCTTAAATTTGAAAGGATGGTTGGTTTGGTGGTTTGAAACACCTGTATTAAGAACTAGGGGAGTATGATCTGAAATATTCCTATCCCTGGGTTGTACTATTGCTAATGGGTACATGATTTCCCATTCAGTACTAACGAGAACTCTGCCTAATTTTTCAAAGGTGGGGTCATCACTTGGGCCCGCCCAAGTATATTGGCGGCCGACCATTGAAATCTCCTTGAGATCCAGAGATTCAATGACTGCATTGAAAAGATTTGGCCATTTAGGATCGAAGTCTCCAGAGCTCTTATCTTCTGGGCTTCTCATTATATTGAAATCTCCTCCTATGATATATGGAAGAGTTTCTTTGGAACATGTATTGGCGAGTTCTACTAAGAAATCCTTCTTATTCTGGAGCTGTGCTGGGCCATAGACCGTATATAGCACAAATTTGAAGTCATTTGATTTGACTCTTAGGGTGAATTTTACATAGAAATCTCCCTCATCGATTGTTCCAATGTCAAAGACATTCAAGTCCACACCAAGCAAGATACCCCCAAACCTACCGTGGGGTGCCATGGCGTGCCATATAAAATCCTGTCCCCCACAAAGATTTTTGAGGACATGATCCGGGAATGAATCCCGTCCTGTTTCAGAGAGGGCAATAAAATTAATTTGCTCCTCCTTAACTAGTTCAGCCAAAAATCTGTGTTTAGCCAAGTCTCCCAGACCTCTGCTATTCCAGAAAATTCCCTTCATTTTAAAACAAGCTTGGAGGGAGTCTTTGGCTTATTTGGAAGATTGCCATTTAAAATTTTTTTGGCATTATGATATTTTTTCTTCCGTCGGAGTGGAGAGAGATCCTTGATTTGATCATTCTCCTCCTCCAGCAAATTCTCATTTAGATCTCCACATCCGTGGCTAAGAATTGCATCAAGTTGGTCATTCTGCTCATCCTCACTCTCTAGATTGGAGATTCTGGATTTAGCAAGACCTTTCTTTTTATTAGCACAAAGCACTAACCTGTCAACCTCTAAGTTTTTGAAGGTAGCTACAGCCGAGGTGCCTAGGTTAATGCCTATCCTACCAAGGTTTGAAAGAACTTTCGAATCTGGAAAACTAGTAAAAGAGTTACCTGGAGATTCGAGGTTCTTCTTTGCCGTCAGATGTTCAGCCTTGAATAGGGTGTCGACATCCGTTGTTGCTGTATTCCTAGCGCTTCGGAGAGGTTCTTCGATGGTCCTTGCTGCAGTCGCCGTCTTTCTGGGACGAGGCACTGTAGTGGGAACTGTCGACGCGGTCTTCTCAATCGCCGCCGGCAATGGCGCCACGGGTGATACAGCAAGTTGCTCGGTCGAGCCCTCATGCTTGTCCGCCATTTCAGCTAGGGGCGGTGAAGTCGTAGGGCTACTAGCTTGGGGCGGTGCAAGACCCCCATGCCAGCCTATGTAGAAGCGGAGCTAGTGACGCCAACTGCGGGGGTGGTGTCGTGGCTACTGTCCTCCCCGGGGGAGGCGTTGTAGCCACCTCCCTCGCCGTCGTGTGGCACCACCTCTCCTGCCTGGGACGGTGCTGGCGGATCCGTGCCAGCTAAGGGGGTAGTCGGTGAAGCAGGACCCTCCATGCCAACAGGAATGACCGCGGTCGTGGCAGAAGCGTCCATGCTGATGTCGCGTGCCTCCGTGGAGCTAGGGGTGGCGACATGCCTGCTGCCCTTGCCATCGAGCTGCAAAGCAGCCGGTGGCAGCTCCTGTGAAGTGTCTAGAAGCAGATCTAGGGGTTCAGTTGAATGAACCCCTATGTCCACTCCCTCAGGCACACTGTCCGTCAAGGCGGGAAGAGGGGAAGTAGGCGAAGTAGAGCCCCCCAACTCACCAGGCCTCGCAGGCGATGACAAGAAGACAGAAGAGGAATTTAATTTGTTAGGCGAATCAACAAGATTATCACGGTCGCCCCGCCCTTCTGACTCCTTATCTTTATCATGCAACAGGTCTTCATCCTCTGGGTGAATAGGATCAATCTGTATGGATTCATCATCCTCAAAGTACAGGCGATAAATGTCAGTGCCAACACAAACATCTGCAAACTTAGGGATCCTTTTAATTGCATATACGGCCACCAGGATACGAACCTGGCCCGTCGCCCATAGGTGTACCATATCAACCTTTTGTGTAGATCCCACAATGGTCCCTACTGCCCACAGTGGGAGGAAAGAGTGAAGAACCCTGGGTACCTTTGTGACAGTCACCCATACTTGGTCAAGAGTCCTGATGGGTTGGACGTCATCCACAAACTCAGCAAACTTGATAGTACCTTCCTTGTTCTTTGTGTTGAAGGTGTCAAACGCAACCATTCGATCGAGTTCTTCCTTGCTAGGAAAAGGGACAACATAGGATCTTGCCCCCAACTGCTGCACCTCCCATTCCCACGGAACTGGAATGATCCTTGCCAACTCAGTCTGAAGTAACTGGGCAGAAACTTCTCCAACCTCTACTGTGATGAGGGCTGTCGAAGAAGATCTAGCAGCTTCCACAATTTGATAATTCCTTGCAGATTGAATTTGGAAAAAACCCATACCATCCTCCGCAGCAGCACAGAAGGCGACAGACGGTTTGGGACCGCGTAGCAGCGAGCAAAGGTGGGTGTAGTGATCCTCTGAGCAGATTGGGCACTCCAGCGGATCTTTGTGCTTCCTCTTCTTGGTGTGGTCGGCGGCCGCACCCTTGCTGGACTCGGCGGGGGCGTCATTGCCCCCTCCCTGGCGGTTCTCCGCAGCACCTTCAATGGGAGGGGCCCCGGGGGCCACCCCAGTAGCGCGCCTCCCCGCAGCCGGCCTAGGGTTGCGCCAGTGACCACGGAAAGGGCCGGCGCGACCTCTATGGCCACCGTGACCACCAGCCGGGGGAGGGCCGCCGCGCCCTCCGGCCGGGGGAGGACCACCGTGACCACCAGCCGGGTGGGGGCTGTTGTGGTCACCAACGCCGCACCCCTGACCACGGTGGCGTGGCGCGCCACGGCGGGCGCCCCGGTTGCCTCTCCTTCCCCCTCCTTCACCACGCGCCATGAGCACCGCACGGTACGAAGGTGTGGCGGCGGCGATGAACAGAAGAGGGTTCACCAAGCGTCGGGTAGGTCTTCCAGTATGGCTCGACGTAGGCGATGGAAAGACCGATCTCGTGCATGGATCACGGGCCGGTTGAGTGGTCCGGTCGGGCCCAGATCGGTTTGGTTGGACCCGGTCGGGGTGTTTCTTGGCCGGTCCGGAATTTAAATTTCCAGATCGCGCGGGTCGTGGATCGTCCGGTCGCCGTCGATGAACCTTCCACGAAGATGGCTTGATGAAATCTCCGAGTGTTGCTGCCGGAGTGATCCGTGGCGGCGGCAGCGGGCCCTTCTAGGATGCCATTACCGAGAGTTTGATCCTCCGAGGGGACGACGATCTCGGCGGTGACGTAGGAGCTTGCGGCCGAGGGGTCGGGGACGACGGCCTTGGCGGCTCAGGAGGAGTCGCGAACGTGGTCGCCGTGATAACCATCGCCACCGCCAGAGAAGATCGACTAGCGATGTCCGCGGCATCTCCCAGATCCTCGCACTCCGAATCAGAATCGGAATCGGAGTACCAAAATTTTCCGGCGAGTGGTTGATCCGCTCTATTGCCCTCCGAAACCGTTATCTTCCGCAGGGCTCGACGGGTCGCCGGTGCTATCCTCACAGAGGGGATCCTCCATCAAAACCTGCTCTCGTGCGACGGCGCTGCCACCTGCGCACGCGGCGGCGCGGTTCCTTTGGTGCGCGGCCCACAGCGCGTGCAGCAGTGGAACTCCGGCTTGTTGTTGCTGCGGGCCGACGGAGTGGCCGCGAGAGCAGCGGTGCAGGACGGGGTCGAAGAAGGTGCAGGCTCCGACGCGGTCCTCACCACACGCTGCGGAGCCGACGAGGAAACGAGGACACGCCCGGATCGCGAGGTCGCTGCAGACCTTGGTGGTCGCCGGACCCTGGGTGGGCGCCGGCGGGTAGAGGCTGGGTGGCCGCTGGGCCCGGAGTGGGCGCCGGCGTTGGATTCCCCGGCGGCTCTAGATGGGAGCGCCGAGTTTCTCGGATCTCAGTCTTGGCTCGGCGGCGTTGGATTCGAAATCTCCGAAAGGAGAGTTGCTCATACTGCCCAGCCTGATGCTACGTGACAACTAACCCCGGCAACGCATGCACTCACTACCCGAGCCCGCATCGATGGACGCAGGAACTGGGATAGAGCAAGAAGTGATGACATATTGTTCCATGAGTGGACTTCATTCAGGTAACTGGAGAGCTGATCCCAGCTCAGCCAGGAGCCAGCCCAGCTGTTCAGAAAGAGAAAGAACATGACATGTTCCTTTTCTGGAGAGCAGTGAGTTCAGAACTAATGCAGGTGTTCCTGATGCTTCCTACTCCTATATATAGTCCTCCTATACATAATAATTACCAAAGCAAGATCACTGGATCGAACAACAAGAGCAGAAGAGCTAGAAATGAAGAGCTAGTGTTTTATACACTGGCCGTTAAGGATACCACCTCTACAAGTAATGGGAAGGTACAATCTTTATCTAATGAACTTATTACCACCACATGTGAGTAACCAACCATCGATAGGAATTTAGTCAGGCAGTAAATGTAAAATCAAATCTGATATATCGGAACTTCCGTAGAGATCATGCACCAGAAGTTTTTTCTTTACTTTTGCGTGAGTACTATAAAAAGAATAAATAAAGCAGCCCCCAATCACGTCAAGTGAGTTAAATTTTCTCGGGAGACCTTTGAATTTTTCATCCCAAGTTTGACCAATTGTATTATTCAAAAATTTGCGTAAAATATCACTTCTTATGTCGTGATCTGATTTATTAAAAAAAATTCTTTAAGAATGACTTAAATTTGACTATGTTTGTAATTCCTTTTAAATAAGATGGGTGATCAAATTTGGGATAAAAAAAGTTAAATATCTTATATTTTAGGATAGAGAAAGTAAGTAGGTTCCCAAACCTTGAGGATGAGCGAGAGCGATCTTCACCAAGATATTTTTTGGGAGGACTCGGAGATGTCGGCGAACTGTATCCAGCAGGGGGCATTTAGGCCTCATACACATGGCACGCGAACGGATCAATTTTTTATGGGTTCTTGACTCTATCTTGCATTGGTCTTCTGAATTAATTGATCATTTGGATAAAAAAAGGTCTTTACTGACTTGCATTATCAGAATGTTCATCACAGTAATACAATGTTGTCTGTGTATCCCCCATCTTGTAAATTCTAATAGTAGGTTAACAAGCATATATAAATGAACCTCCATAAGAACAACCATATCTTTCAGCACGTGAATATTTTTGTGTTGTAAAACACTATGACTAATGTTAGAAGTTTTTTTCCCTGAAACCTGAAATTAAGTTGGCAAATTGCAAGCAACACACATGGGTTGTGTATTAGTCTGAAACAATTGTCTCTCTCTACAACCACCTCAAGCAAGCACCCTTTAATGACATTTTCACTCTAAACGCTTGTGTAGCTGCTGCTGAGAATGACGCTTTATAGGTTTAGAGGTTCAGCTGTAAATTATAGTTGTTTAATATGGTTTTCAATATCCCAACTGACCATAAGACTTCTCAAATCCAACTTGAGAATATATAACACCATGTTGTTGATAAGCTCTCAACTCATGCAACTCCCTGTCCAAACTTGAAACTGAAGTGAGAAAAGTGATTCAACATTCAGTGAAATCCATTTATTTTTATTATTTTGAGTGGTTGTTGGTTGCACTCTATCCAGACTGATAACATTGAAGAACTGGTGCTGAACCAATTAAATGAAATATGGTGCATGGAATCAGACTGTACCTCCCAGTGAATTCTTGTGGTCTCTTTTTTTTTGAAAATAAACTGGAGGGGCTGGGGCCCCTACAGAGCGAGAGGGATATATTCACAAGCAGCCAAAAAAGTCCAGAGATTACAAGAAAAAGGGGAGGAGAGGAAAGGAAACCAAACAGACTTAAACTAAGCTATGAACTCGAGAACCAAGAACCAAACTGAGGAAGAGGAGAGCCAAGGGGCCTGCGCATCCGAAGAGCGAGCTGCCCAAAAAGGGACCTTTTGCATCCAGCCAAGATCAAACTGAAACCTCTGAAGATGAGCTCGTTTTTATATTCCAAACAGACCAACAGAGCAGAATGCTCGCCTTCATATGAAGAACTGGGAATTATCCCAGGTTCTGAACCCAGGAAGAGAACTGAACTTCCAAAGAGGGCTTGATCCTGTGCTGCAAAAGAGTTATCTCCCTGAAGAAGTTCCTTTGGCAACTTATCAGTCTATGTTGAAGGCCTTCAAAGATGAGCTTATTCTTCGCATTCCAGATTGTCCAACACATCAGAATGGTGGCCTCCATGAAGAAAGGAGAGGCAAGCTGATCCTATGTGTACAAATAAAACACCTGGCAATGGAGAAATGTTATGGCCTCTCCATCCAACTCTCTGTACCAGTGATAGATGATCTTGCTGTTGTAATTATTTATACGAGTAGGAAGCATCAGGAGCACCTGCGTTGCAATTGCAAATGACCTAAATCATCTGTACAAACAGTACCTTCCATGGGTTTCCATTCTGGGTCTGGGAAATTCTGACCGCAGGCCACAGCTTTCGTGTTTGCTAGACCCAATAGCATGATGCTGGCACTGCTTAAATGAGTTCGTACGTACCATGACCCATCCCAGTGAATCGAAGAGCTGCTGCATAGCAGAGCCAAGGAGGCCGTCAAGCATAAATAGATCCTGCTGTCTGCGTGCAAAACTGATTCTCCGTGTCCACCCTGTAGCATATTCGCCAGGCCTGTAGACTGCTAGAATCAAGAGACATGCAGTTGTAGACATCTAGTGGATTGGCTCTCAGCTATCATCTTGTATTTTAGTTTTGAACTCTGTACTAAGCTAGTTTAAATTCTTGGTGTGTGTGTTTATAATAAGTGTTAACTCATGCTTTGTCTTTGAAAAGAACTGAAACTGAAACTGAAACTGGATTTTTTTTCCATTAGATCTAAAAAAATTCATCATGTATAGGAAGTAGAAACATCGCCAGCTCTCGAGTGCCCATATATATGGTTGGCTATGAGAGCTCAGAATTTTCCTAGCTGAATTGTGCATGCGCACCTCTGCTCATGGCATCAAGTTCATCCCGGACGGATATGCAAGGACACGAAGAGCCCCTGCTTGCAGTGGGCATGTCATGGCCGTTTGGTAATAACCACGTGGTAAGGGCACTACGTGAGGCCTTATTCCAACACTGTGGTTTGAGGGTAGATGTTGGAACACAGGGTCCTGCTGTCTTTGGGCTTCTTGGAGCAAGTTTTTACAGAGATTTTACTTGATACCACAAGTGTGCTGAATCGGCTCACCAGGGCTTTCAAGGAACTTCCTCTGTCTCTAAATGAACCTATATAAATATTGAGCTATGTTTTGGTGCGGTTGGAAAGTACTACTAGTACTTTTGGGTGATATTTATTCTTATTTTTGTTTTCTACAAACAATTAATTTAAGAAAGAAAATTGTTAAAATTAAATTAATAGAGGATGGATTGGATAATAATTGGTCTAGTTTACATTGACGGCATGTTAGGACACCTTCCCAGTTGGATTTGATGGAGGATCTCCATCCGTTGGCAGTTTGCACGCAGTACGCGCCACCCATCGTCCTTCTGCTCACGCAAGACCGCGCTGTAATTTGCATTTTGTTTTTTATATACATTGAACATTGTGGTTTCAAGATACTCGAGTTACTTGAATCTTTCCATCGATGTATATCATAATTAGGTATGTCATCATATCTCATAGCACCAATCTAAATAAACAAAATGGTGGTGTATAAACTTTAATCTGCTGTAATTTGCTTATTGGCTGAACTAACATATGTCTCTTTCAGTAATACATTCCTGTTTACTAACCATCATTTTCTAGGTACTGGTGCTTTGAATGCAGAAACGATTAACCCTGTTTTCGATCATAGCAAGAATATAAATAAATATATTGCCACTATTATACTCAAAGGTTCTCCACGGCCTCGCCCTACGTTTTATAGTCTGCATATAAAACAACATGTACATGGAGCAGAAGGTAGTGTTGCTGGCTGCCAAATGACCTTTGCTGTGGAAATTTACTATGCATAGGAGTGGGAAGCATCGGGATCACCTACATTACTACTCTTCTACACAGAAGTAGGATAGCAGTAAGCAGTGGTGCACCAATATGGCAGGATATGGTGGCCGCTCTATCTACCGATGGCGATAAGACCGCCTCGCCACATCTCTTCGAAGAGCCAGAGTGTCTGTTGGCACGAAATTCATGGATTCGTGAAGCTCTATGCATTGCATTTTGTTGTGTCCCATCCATCATTACTTTTTGGACTGAGGATTAGGTGTGTTTAATCTACAAGTCAAAGAGCCAATGCTGCCAGACAGGGACGCCGCTCCAGACTCGCACTGGAGACGTTGTCACAGAGATGTTCAATGCCTAACAAAGGTGCATGAAGCACACTACAGAGGAGAGATCGATGCTCATCGAGGCTTCTAAATTAATAAGCACAAAAAAATTCTTTGCGGCGGTGATGTATGTATGGTGGCTGGTGCGACACCACCCTGATTGTTTGTAAATGAAATGAAATGAAATGGCCCCCTTTCACTCTATTGCTTATTTCAATGTTTGTTCCCACAAATTAGATTGCATCACGGTGCATGGCTCGCCGAGACATAATCAAAATTCAAGGAGCATATGGACAATGTACTGTAGCATATGCTTTGAGGTATAATTTTTTTTATATATTCCAAGAAAATATATGCATTTTTTTATAAAACAAAATATATGCGATAACAAACCAGTCATGATCATTATCGGCAGTGTACAAGATGTTCATTGTCAGGTTTCTTTCGAAAAGGAAATGCTCATTGTCAAGTACAGTATGAACTATGAAATTATTGGCAGTTACAGTATGAAGCAACGCAGACAATGAGAACTTTTTATCATGATTTGAAATTATAGGAGAATGAATGAATTAGTTATGAAAAGAATTAACAATGAACATCTAACCTAGTAATTAAACTGGATTGGACTTTTCAGGTCGTCAAAGTAAAATCGGCATATTTACAGCCTTTCTCCTCATGTAATTGTGAATTTTCACTGAGTATTTCACATGCCACACACTCCACATGCTGACAAGCAACTCTGGTTCTTAAAACCCACTTATATTTTGCAGGACCCATTGTAATAATAGCAAGGCTGTAATTGTTTTTATGCTACAGCTTAATCAGTTGGTTGATTTGAAAACAGAGGCCCTACCAAAGGCGCCCATTTAATTGAGTCCAGTACTGAAACAATAAAGGAACCAGTATATTGCTTATATGTATAAATTGTGCCGTCTTTTATGAGAGTACGAGCCCTTGCTTCACTCTTGTTCTGCTGGTCTAAAATAGACAAACTTTTATTCTTGGATGAGGAGATGACATTTTTGCGGAGGTCTCTTTTTCTATACTAAGGCTTCGAAGGTGCTAAGAATGCTCTTGTTACAGGCCAGCTCTCTGTGCTTTGGATGTTTAGCTGTGAAGAGGGTGAGTGGTGCTCGGTGGTCTGTTCCAGGTAGTCTTGCTTTTGTTTAGGGGTGAGGTTCCTTTGTTCCCGGCTGGAGTTGGGGCAAGAACCTTTGTGCTGGAATGACTCATGGCCTTTTGACATTTAGTCAAAAGGCTGGGGCATGAGCCCTTGAACTCTAGAAACAGAGTGCACACATCTGTTTTGTTAGACCCATTTTAGTAGAATCACTATCTACATTTTCTGGTTTAAGCCTGAAACTCAACTAACCAAAGTAATTGAAAAATTACTGAAATGCTCTTTGTCTGGAAGGAAATCAGGCAGGAGGTTTCGTGAGGAAGGAAATCATAGAGGACTTGTTCTACATTCGGCGTCGGTGAAACATGTACAGTAGTTAGCTGCACTGGCGTGCACTGGCAGCACTGAGTGCCGCATCATATCACGTCAGGATCCGTCCGGTGATGGCTGCCTTCTCTGATAATCCCTTCTCTGTCCTGCACTTCTATCTAGAGGGAAATATGAAAGGAGCTTTCCTGGCAATCGGTGTGCAAAGTCGATGGGATGAGTTATTATTTGGGCTTATTCTACTTGTGTTGAGCGTTGGAGGTGAAAGAGCGTAGCACTGCTAGGAAGTAGTAGCAGAGTTGATTTACTTTTGTCATAAGTCCAACTTCTCTACCTTTGTTCATAGTTATAAAAAAATATGGTAATGATTATCTGCATCTAATAGTTTTTCATCTCTTTTTCCTTGTGAAAGTTGATGATTTCTACGTGTGTCGAGTTATAGACAGATATAAAAGGACATATGTTTATGATTACTGTAAGAATTTCTTGAATTTATCTTTTTTTTTCCTAGCACATGAAGTGAGAATTAACATGTGTTGTCTCCATTGAGGTTCTCTAATTAGTAATAGCAAGATAAGATACTTCCCACCTCCAAAAGGAAATTAGGCAACTGTAGTTTAGATATGGCATGTGTTTTGGCTGCTTTATCAATAGACAATGGTGAAACTAGAGCAAAATAGAAGGGAGTGCACTTATCTTACATGTGCACACCCCTCAAATACAACGTACTCACCCCTGTCGCCAGATATGTCCCGATCGATATTAAAACACAGATTAAACATTTAATGTCTTACTAAATTTCTATGGATATTTACCTACTTATATACGGTTGGCCAATGCATGAACGAACCAGATTGTACCCCACCAACGTGTAGTCTACCTAAGCTTAACCTGTGTATAAAACAGCAGGCAAGGAAACACTACATGCCAATGTTTCCAAGTGCCAACCTGTGACTGCTCCATTGACCTTGTTGTGGTATTATTTATAGGAGTAGGAAGCATCAGGAGCTCCTGAATTCCACGTGCACTTAGAGCTCTCTACAAGAGGCACATGTAATGTACATCACCTTTGGACTATGCTGTCCAGTTACCTGAACGCAGTCAGGAACCAGCTGTCCAGCATCAAACTGTATAAGTTTGCACAAGAAAGACGACATGGAAGCGAGGTTCGAGTGGTATGGTGGCGTCTCCTGAAGGAGGACCACTTCCCCTGCCAACATCGTGCCCTCCACGACATTCCCATGCTCTTGGGCTTCGTCCACAACGTTCGGGAGGCGGAAGAGGATCGTGCTCGCTTCTGGCCTACATCTGAGTTCATACCCGCCACAACCGACCACATGGATTTGGACGCGGTAGATGCTCGCCATGGCCGAGTCCTTCTCCACTCTCTGTACTCTGACAAGCTCGATGAGAAGTTCGTTGTATGGGAGCCCGAAGTCGACAGGAGGGTCGAGGTTCCACCACCCAAGTTCGCGTACTACGAGTGGAGCGCGTCGGTGCTCTGCGCCAAGCCAGAGTGCCAACATCAAAATTGCCCTGGAGGAGCGTTCGATGTCGCATTCGTTGGCAAGACCAAGAGCGGGATCATGTCAGCGAGCACCTTCCGCTATCAACATCGCGGTTAAGCCCGCCGCTCTTGTGGGAAACAAACTGTACATGATTACCCACGCGCAAGCAGAGGCACAGTCACCCAGTATAACTTCGAGCACAGTCATCCAGCTGTCCAGCATAAAATTGTACAAGTTTGCACACGAGAATTAAGTGATGCAAGAAGCTAGTGTTGATGACACTCCCTATCTTTTGGTCTACATAGCTTGACATCAATTTCGGAAATTTAAATTACCATTTCACACAAAAAGGTGGTGTTTAATTGGAATGGTGGAAAAACAATGTGATCTCTAAATTTAAAGACGCATGATTTAATTAGATTGTGATTGTAGACTATAAAATGTTTAGAAAATTGGTGTGCCTAAATATGTGATGTCTAAGGGCTAAGTCAATCTCAATCATGTCTCGACTCCATAATGGGACTATATATATCTATATATATATATATATATATATATATATATATATATATATATATATATTCACATCTCATATATTCTAAGGTGGAGCCCCCGTAAGGAGGTTTATATGCTTCCCCAATTACTGTGTTAGTGTGTGTAGTTTCATACATGGTTTTGACACTCAAAATTGACCAAAGGAGCTGTTCAGGATTTGAACAGTCAATATATAGTCTGTTTTTTCCCCGCACGTATGAACTGTTATCTGCAACTAGGGGTTCATTTAGTACAGCCCTGATTCACTAGTAAAGCTGTTTTTAAGAAAACAGCTTCATGATCAATTCTCTAGGGTGAAGCTGAGCTATTTTGGAAAAAGTGTTTGGCAAAACAGCTTCACCAACAACTTATGTATGGATATGAGAGAGAAAGGGAAAAGAGAGTTGTGATAAGCTACTATTTTCAGCTTCATCTCACTTCATATCTTTGTGAGAGGGGAATAAAAAACAACTGCATGGGTGAAGCTGTTTTGGAAAGACGTATTTGGCAAAAAAAAACCAACTCACAACAACAAACAAGGAAGGAAATAAATGAGGGGTACCAGTTGTAAATCTATTTCTAGAGATGGTTCGTAATATTGACACCTGTTTTTGCTCAGGAATGCAGCCTTGTGGTTCCCTGCACCCAACAAGGAAGAAGAAGAAATCTCAAGAAGCACCCTAAGCATGCATGAATTAAGGTCTACTCCCTCCGTCATCCCTAAATTTTTGTTGTCACAATTTACGTGTCACTAAGTTTGATTCAATTTATACAAAATACATGTAACATTTGTATCTCTAAATAAATTAAGAAATTAGATTTAAATATCTATCTATTGATACTAATTATGTATGATAACTATTAATATTTTTAATATATAATTAGTCAAAGTGATGTCTCGAGAAACGAAAAAGACACATATTTAGGGACCGAGGGAGTAGCTAGGTAACCTACTATAGGGCAAAGCTGAAAATAAAAGGGGTGTAGAATCATGGACCCTTGTGTTTAGGCGATTAACGATAATACTAGGTCACTATGACTAACGTGTGTTTTGCAGAGGCAAAGTCATTTGTGTTAGGTCATTAGTGATGCAATTTGAATGGGCTTAATGGATATTCATGCCTCCAAGATGGAAATCATTTCGGTTGCAAAGGATGATGATACAAGTTGAAGACTAGGCTAGTTCTTAGTGCCATGAGGTTGAGAAGGGCACTAAGTATAGCTAGGGTTTTTGTTTTTCCTTTGACCGTACTATAAAGGGGGGTATGAGGTTAGTAGCTTGACCTAGGAGAGTTTAGGAGAGTGGGTATATGCAAACTTGTCACAACTAGTCCTAGAGACCTTGCTTTCAGCCCTTGGTTAACCCTAGAAATGGTAGGAGCAAAATCCCTTGAGAAACCTCAGCGAAAACAGTTGAAATAGGGGGAGAAAGAGGCTCCGGACCAGTCTGCCAAGTAAGCGTCGGACCATAGGCGAGTGGTCCGACGGTGCCTGACTTAGGCAAAATCTTAGCTCGAGGAGCTCCGGACCACCTGTCTGGAAAGCATCGGACCATAGGAGAGTGGTCTGATGGCTCGTGTCAGAGAGAGAGAAGGCTCCGGACTAGTCCGACGGTGAGTCTGACAGCTAGTCCGACGCCTCAAGACAGGAGGTTGGTTTCACTCAGTGAGCCCCCTGGCTCCGGACCAGAGCGTCGGACCAGGGCTCCGGACCAAGGAGAGTGGTTCGGTGGTTCGAAAAAGAGAAGAAGTTTTTCACTCAGAGAGCACCTTGACTCCAGACCAGTGCGTCGGACCAAGGCGTCGGACCAAGCAGAGTAGTCCGATGGTGCCTGAGTTGGAAGTAAGAGTGAGCTCCGGGCCAGTGTGCATGGTCCGGTGGTATAAGCTCCGAACTAGTCCGGTGGCTTCGCAGAGAGAGGAAAAAGTAAAAAACGGCTAGTTTTGGAGGTGGGGACTATTTATAGTTGCCCCCTTCGTCCTTAGGACCTCTCTTGGCCATTGTTTCAGCTGGTGACACCTTGAGAAATCTTTTGGAGAGTCAAGTGCCTAGTGAGGGAGAGATTAGAGAGAGTTCATCTTGTTCTTCCCTCCTAGAGTGATTAGGAGTGACTTGTGTGCATCCATCCACCTTCCTAGCCTTGAGTTGGTCAAGTGAAGGTCTTGTGCTTGTTACTCTTGGTGTTCGACAGCACCTAGACGGTTTGGTGGTGTTCGGAGGAAGTGATCGCCGGAAGATTGTTGGCGGCTCTTCTCCAAGCTTTTGTGATCGGTTGTGGGCGATTCACCGAGCCGGAGTGGCGAAGAATCAGCCCGTAGAGAGCACTCTACCCTTGCGCGGGTAGAGGGGGAGCGATACCTTGTGAGGTGCTCCAACGAGGACTAAGGGGGTGTGTCGACACCTCGATACCTCGGGAAAACATCGCTGCGTCACTGAGAATCTCTTTTCCCTAGCTCTTTACATTTCCGCATTACATTCCGTCTTGTTTTTATCTTACCTACTAGAATTGCTTAGGTTGCTTTTAATTTCCATGAATTGCTACTGCTTTCTAGCTAGGACACACGGATCGTAGGCACTAGGGGGTGATTGGCATTTGATAGGTTTTCATATTTGCTTTAGAAATTTAAAACAAGTCCAATTCACCCCCCCCCCCTCTTGGGCATCTTGATCCTTTCAATTGGTATCAGAGCCAGGTTGCTCTAAATTAGGCTTCACCGCCTAGAGCAAGATGTCCCATGGGGATGGACCGCCACCCATGTTCGATGGGGATGACTTTCCTTATTGGAAAGTGCGGATGGAGGCCTACCTTGAGGCCGTGGACGTCGGCATTCACAAAGCTGCCACCCAAGGTGGATCGGTGTTCGCCGAGGATCCATACTTTGAGAAGAACAATGCTAAGGCAAAGAACATTCTTTTCCGTGGTATTTGCAAGGATATGTTCAACCGTGTGCAAAATTGCAAAACCGTGCATGAGATTTGGACAAACATTTGTGCTCTACACGAGGGCACTAAATGTGAAAGAGAAGAGCGTTATCACCTCATCATTGCTAAGTTAAATGCTTTCACCATGCTATCTCATGAAAATGCTAATGAAATGTACTCTCGCTTGAATGTGCTTGTAGAGGAGTTGAATGGCCTTGGGCTCTCTCAAATGACACCGGCCGATGTGGTGCGCAAGATACTTTGTGTCCTACCAATAGACAAGTATAGCCACATTGTCACGGTCCTTCATAAAGGCGATCTCTCCGCAACTACACCAACACAAGTATTGGGCAAGATCAATGCTCATGAGATGTACATGAAGATCAATGATGGAAGTTCATCCTCCTCCAAGAAGAAAGAGAAGGAGGAGAAGAAGGACTTGGCTCTCAAGGCATCTTCCAAGGAGAAGTGCAAGATTCAATATGTCATTGAGAGTACAAGTGATGATGATGATGAAGACAACATCGCTCTCATGGTGAAGAAGACAGCCAAGATGTTGAAGAGGCTAAACAAGAATGGAGTCAAGTTTGACTCAAAGAAGAAGAAATTCTTCACAAGCTCTTCACGGAAGCCAATCTCTCAAATGAAGTGCTACAATTGCGGCACTCTTGGTCATCTAGCCCATGCATGTCCCGAAGAGAAAAAAGATAAGTTCAAGAACAACAAGTTCAAGAACTTCAAGAAGAACAAGGGCGGCAATGATGACTCAAGTGATGATGACAAGAAGCAAGACAAGCCATACAAGAAGAAGAAGAACTTCAACTTCCACAAGAAGAAGAAGGATGGCAAAGCTTACATTGTGGGTGATTGGCTCACCGATATTGATGATTCAAGTGACTCCTCCGATGATGAGAGTGAAGAAGAGAAGGTGGTCGCATTGGTGATTGGTTCTTCTATTCCACCGCCACCTCCTCCTTCATCGCCGGGTTCATCCTCTACACACCTATGCCTTATGGCTAAAGGTGACAAGAAGGTACAAAAAGAGGATAATGGTGATGACCTCTCTAGTGATGATAGTGACGATGAAGAAGCATCTTCCTATGATGAGCTAATTAAAATTTGCAACAAGTACGCTAGCATTATAAGGAAGTACAAGAGTAAAAATGACAAAATTCTTGAAATCAAAGAAAACTTGCATGATAAGTTTGACAACTTGTCTAGTGCTAATGATGATTTGAAGCTTGAGATTAATTCTCTCACATCTAGCACTAGGGAGCTCAAAGCCTCTCTTAAGCAAGCAAATGAGAAACATGATAAGCTTGAGAGGTCATCCCAAGAGCTCCTCACAAGGTATAACTTGCTAAAAGATGACTACAACCAAGTGAAAAGTGATCATGGCACACTAGTGATAGCAAATGAATTACTTACTCTAGATCTTACACATGTTGCTACTAACCCGTGTGCTAAGTGTGCAAGTGCTACCTCTTGTGAAATCGAGCTTGATGATGTGGCTCTTGAGCAAAGTGCCAAGTGCAAGGGCAAGAGAGTTGTAGAAGCCGACAAGTATGATGATTTAATGAAGATGAGGGAAGAGAACTCAAAGCTCAAGGAAGAGCTAATCAACCTCAAGGCAAACAAGCCCTTCACCATCAAGCTGGCTCAAGAAGAAGATAAAGATGCTATCACTTTGATCAACTCTCTTAGAGAAGAAATTGTCAAGCTCAAGAATGACAAGACCAAGCTTACAAGTGGCCTTGAAAAGTTCACCAAGGGCCATAATCTCCAAAGTGAGCTTCTAATGAGCACCGTCATGAAGAATGACAAGACCGGTATTGGGTACAAGGAAAATCAAGTGATGCAGGCCAAGGTCAAGATTGAAGCCAAGAACTACTACAAGAACAAGTACAATGGCTACAATCAAGAGAAGCCAAAGCCCAAGCCTAAGAGGTGTTTTGGATGTGGACAAATTGATCACTTCGTGTTTCAATGCAAGACTCCACTTCCCAAGACCTTGCCCAAGCACACTAGGCCATTTGCTCATGATGCTCACTAAGTCATCAACAAAGATTCCAAGGGTAGACCACTTGTGGTGTTTCTTGGACCACCAATGAAGAACAAGCCTAGGGTTCTTTGGGTTGCTAAGGAATTGGTTGACAAGGCAATGGGGCCCCGCACTAAGGGGGTTCCCAAACAACAAGCTTAACTCCAAGTTGCTTGTGTGTAGGTGAACTACAAGACCGGTGGGAGCCATTGGGTAATTGATAGTGGTTGCACTCAACACATGACCGGCGACCCCCGGATGTTCACCACACTTGATGAGGATTGTGCAAATCAAGACAAGATTACTTTTGGGGATAATTCAAAGGGCAAAGTTCAAGGCTTAGGCAAAGTGGCTATCTCCCAAGATCAATCAATTTCCAATGTCTTGCTAGTACAATCATTGAGCTTCAATTTGCTATCGGTTGGTCAACTTTGTGATCTCGGGTTTCATTGTCTCTTCACTCCAAATGAGGTGATTGTGACCAAGATTGAAGATTCATCAATGATATTCAAAGGGTTCCGGCACAACAACCTCTACTTAGTGGACTTCACTTCAAATGAAGCTAACTTGCAAACTTGTCTATTCTCCAAGAATTCTTTGGGTTGGCTATGGCATAGAAGATTAGCTCATGTGGGTATGTCAACCTTGAAGAAGCTTGTCAAGAAGGAAATGGTTAGAGGAATCAAGGATGTGGTGTTTGAGAAGGACAAACTTTGTAGTACATGTCAAGCCGGCAAGCAAGTGGCAAACACTCATCCAACCAAAGCTTTCATGTCAACCTCAAGAGTCCTAGAGTTGCTACACATGGATCTATTTGGCCCTACCACCTATGCTAGTCTTGGAGGAAATCTCTATTTCTTGGTGGTAGTGGATGACTACTCTCGATACACTTGGGTGTTCTTTCTTTAAGACAAGGGAGAGACACAAGGCATCTTCAAGAAGTTTGCTACAAGTGCTCAAAATGAATTTGATGTGAAGATCAAGAAGATTAGAAGTGACAATGGCACCGAATTTGTGAACACAAAGATTGAAGATTATTGTGATGAAGTGGGGATCAAGCATGAGGTGTCCGCCACATATACTCCACAACAAAATGGTGTTGTAGAGAGGAAGAACCGGACGCTCATAACTCTAGCAAGGTATATGCTTGATGAGTACAACACTCCGGAGAAGTTTTGGGCGGAGGCAATCAACACCGCTTGCTATGCGGCAAACCGTCTCTTCGTCCAAAGGCTATTAAAGAAGACCCCCTATGAGCTTGTCAATGGGAAGAAGCCGGATATTTCATTCTTTCGGGTGTTTGGTTGCAAGGTGTACATCTACAAGAAGCGCCAACACTTGGGTAAATTCCAACGGCGTGTGACATTGGTTTCCTAGTTGGATATTCACTTAAATCCAAGGCATACCGTGTATTTAACAAAGCCACTGGCTTAGTTGAAGAAATGTATGACTTGGAGTTTGATGAAACTAATGGCTCCCAAGGAGCGCTTGAGGATATTGATGTAGGTGATGAACCCTTGAGGGAGGCAATGAAGAATATGCCAATTGGTGCTATCAACCCGCAAGAGGTGGAAGAAGTTGAAGATGAAGCAAATCAAGATCCTTCTCCATCCCACACGCCTCAAGTTGATGAAGGAGATCAAGTGAGGGAAGCTCAAGAAGACACTCACATTCCTCAAGATCAAGCCGAGACCGAAGCAAGCAATGTTGAAGCACCGCATCCTCCTCCTCAAGAGAATAATAGAAGATCAACATCTATCCTTCAAGCTCACCCCCATGATCAAATCATAGGGAGTCCATCAAAGGGAGTAATGACTCGCTCTAGACTTGCATCTTATGTTGAACATCACTCGTTTGTTTCCTTTGTTGAGCCTACTAGTGTAGAAGAAGCACTTGCGGATCTGGATTGGGTGAATGCCATGCATGAAGAACTCAACAACTTCACCCGGAACCAAGTGTGAACACTTGAAGAGAAGCCAAAGGATGCAAGAATCATTGGCACCAAGTGGGTGTTTAGGAACAAGCAAGATGATCAAGGCGTGGTTGTGAGGAACAAAGCAAGATTGGTGGCAAAGGGGTTCTCTCAAGTAGAAGGACTCGATTTTGGAGAGACCTTTGCACCGGTTGCAAGACTTGAAGCCATCCGTATCCTTTTGGCGTATGCTTCAATCAGAAAATGAAACTTTTTCAAATGGATGTGAAGAGCGCCTTCTTAAATGGTTTCATAAATGAACTTGTCTATGTCTCACAACCTCCCGGGTTTGAAGACCCAAACTTGCCTAATCATGTGTATAGGTTGTCCAAGGCACTCTACGGATTGAAGCAAGCTCTAAGAGCTTGGTATGAGAGGCTAAGGGACTTTCTAATCAAGAAGGGCTTCAAGATCGGGATCGTCGACACTACACTATTCACCAAGAAGCTTAATGGAGAGATCTTCGTTTGCCAAGTATATGTCGATGACATTATATTTGGGTCAACAAACCAAGACCATTGCAAGGAGTTTGGTGACTTGATGTCCAAGGAGTTCGAGATGTCGATGATTGGCGAGCTAACCTTCTTCCTTGGCTTTCAAGTGAAGCAAATGAGAGAAGGGACCTTCATCTCTCAAGAAAAGTACACTTATGATCTACTTAAGAAGTTCAAGATGGAGGATTGCAAGCCAATCAAGACCCCAATGCCAACTAATGGGCATCTTGATCTCGATGAGGGAGGTAAACCGATTGACCAAACTCTTTATCGCTCTATGATCGATAGTTTACTTTACCTCACCGCATCTAGGCCGGATATCATGTTTAGTGTGTGTATGTGTGCTAGATTTCAAGCAAACCCTAAGGAGTTGCATCTTTGTGCGGTTAAAAGAATCCTTAGGTACATAAGGCACACCCCTAGCATGGGTCTTTGGTATCCCAAAGGAGCTCCCTTCCAACTAGTTGACTATTCCGATTCGGATTATGCCGGGTGTAAGGTTGATAGGAAGAGTACCTCTGGCGGGTGCCACATGCTAGGAAGATCACTTGTTTCTTGGTCCTTAAAGAAGCAAAACAGTGTGGCATTGTCAACCGCCGAGGCGGAATACATTGCCATGGGAGCAAGTTGTGCACAAATCTTATACATGACCCAAACACTCTTTGATTACGGCGTGTTTTTAAAAGAAGTTCCACTTTTGTGTGATAATGAAAGCGCCGTAAAGCTTGCAAACAACCCGGTTCAACACTCTCACACCAAGCACATAGATATTCGCCATCACTTTCTTAGAGATCATGTGGCTAGGAAAGACATCACACTAGTTGGAGTTAAGAGCGAAGATCAATTGGCGGATATCTTCAATAAACCACTCGATGAAACAACCTTTTGTAGGTTGAGAAGCGAGTTGAATGTGCTTGATCACTCTAACTTCACTAAAAGATGAGTTTGTGTGAACCATGCATTCATATGTAATATAACATGTTTAATTTGGTAATGCACATAGGCTTGGCTAACACGGTTAAGATAACCATCCTCAAAGCGTGTGACAAAGCTTAACCGCAGTTTAAACTTGCAAGCAACCTAGATTCAAATTCCGTTTTGCATTGCATATGCATGAGTGTTGCTCATTCGTTTCTTTTCGGTTAAGTTTTTTGGTCATCCTTAGGCTCAACACTTAGGGGGAGCAATTCAACGCTCTAGCTTCAGCTAATACCCCTCTTGTGCCCCTATGGTGACCCTTGGAACTTTATTGAACTATTTTCTTATGAAAACTAATCCTACCTATGGCAAACTATTTCTAAAATTGAGGGTTTGAGAGATGGTTATTATGTTAAGTCCAACAAGTGCTCCTCTTTGCTCTTTTGTGTTGGTACTTGGCTAAGAGAAAAGATTGGAGAGAAAAATAGGAAAATTCAGAGCAAATTTAAGCACCGGACCACCCTCCGGACCACTCTGCATGGTCCGACGCAGTGGTCCGACGCCTTGTCCCTCACTGCATAAAAATTTCTCCAGCCACAGAATCCGTCAGACCATCGTCCGACGCTCCTCCGGACCATTGGCAAGTCGTCCGGTGCCTTTGTCAGATATATCTAAGCACCATCGGACCAGTCCGGTGAGTAGTCCGACGCACTGGTCCGGTGGTCAGGTGCTCACTGTTTTCCTTCTCTAATACCGTCGGACCACCCGTCGGACCAGCCTCCGGACTAAGCAGAGTAGTCCGACGCTTTCATTTTTTGCGGATAACCCCCCGCGAACGGCTCTGTTTCAGCCGTGTCTTTCGTTTCCGCCATCCGTACGCCACAACTGCTCCACCGCCGCTCGGCCCTAGCTCCACCGCTAGCTCTCCTGCGCCCTTCTCGCCGCCAGTGAGCCTCCACCAGAGCTCCGCCACCACCTCGCCGCCCTCCACCGCCTTGCGCTGCCCCTCTGCCTCATCATCGCCGCCTGCCGCCACCTCTCACCTCGCCGCCGGGAACCCCCCTCTCGCCGGCGTCCAAACCTCCAAGCCTACTCCCTGCCAGTTAGTTCAAGCCCCTAGGGTTTCCCCCCCTTTTACATTGCCACTACAAAGAAGCATCCCCCCTTTAGGGTTTGCCCTAACCCTAGGAGGGGTTTCGACGTTGCCGTCCCTGACTGAATTCGTTTCGTCGTCGTCGACTCCGCCTCCACTCGCTAGGGTATGGTTTTCATCTACGACGTCATGTTTTGTCGAGTCATAGATAGAGTCATATCCTAGGGTATTTCCTTGAAAATCTATATTCAATTCAATTCACTAAATCACTTGCTAATTGTAATTCACAGCTGGCAAATCTCATTCGGAGTGTGATTTGGTACTTGAATTGCTCTGATTAGATACGCTCTCTTACCTCAGGTATCATGACAGCTTTTCATTCCTTTACTCATCTAGATGCTTGCTTCTATACGGACACTTATCTCTAGATTTTATATATGCTTATATATACCCTGTCTATTCTATCTAGCAGCAGTCAGTGGCAGTTTTAACTTGGGCAAAGCTCGCGAGTAAGGATTGAGGCAAAGCCTCAGTAGGTTCAGTCTAGTGGCTTGAAGGCCTCTCTGTCAATTGTGATTTGATCAGTGGGCAGTGGTTCTTACAGAGATCAGTTGATTGTGACAGAGAATCAGTGGCTCTTACAATTGGCAGTGGCTCTTGTGTTTGACAGTTGTCAGTGGGCAGTGACTCTTTGATTGATCCACATGGCTCGTGGTTCTCGTGCTCGCACTGCTGGGTCAGGTGATGACACTCCTCCTCCTCCACGTCCTTCCAGAGACAAGGGCAAGAAGCCAGTTGTTGAGAAGTCAAAGAAGAAGAAGCAAAAGCTAACAGAGGCTGAGAAAGCAGAAGCAGTGGCAGATGCAGCTGACCGTGCAAAGAGAGGCGGTCGCCGAGGCACAGTGAGACTTGGCACCCCTCTGCGGGATCTACCGTCCACTCCTCCTAAGTCACAGACAGAGGACACTCCACAGGAGCAGGAGCCTGTCACGGAGGCCCTGGGTACACCGTTGGCACCTCGTTCCTGGGGGCGATCTACTCGCTCTCAGTCAGCTCAGTCACCTCAGAGTGCCTCAGCAGCTCCTACAGCAGCTTCAGCTTCTGTTCACCTCGATCTGCGGAATCTCACAGCCAAGCAGGTGAAGAAGCTTCGGTTTGTCGCTCTTGAGAAGTGGTGCCCGGATCAGCGTGACCCCAGAGCCTCACCAGGATGGCACACACCTCTCATGGAGGATTTCTATAGAGCAGCTCAGCTTACCAGCATCCAGATCCGACCGCACAGGGTTTGCTCCTTGGAGAGCATCGTTGAGTTGACTAGTGAGGAGATCAGACCGTTTCTCACATACCTTCCGGGACTCGCCGATTTACTCGGTCGTTCCGGAAACTACATTGAGAGATGGGTCAGAGAGTTTTATGCCTCAGTGTGGGTGGATCCAGAGCACAAGTTCATGTAGTATACTTTCAGAGGCGAGCAATACAGACTCTACTTGACTCAGCTCAGAGAGATCTTTCACCTCCGTCAGACAGGTGGTGAGCTCGATCTTCATTATGACTGCTACAGAGGAGCTTTTGTGCCTCACCGAGCTCGAGGTGGTCGTACACTGTCAGTTCAGGAGGTGACTCCTCTTTTCAAGCCACCTTTCTCAGAGGGCTCCCGTCGTAGCCCCACAGAGCTCCGACCCACCGTTCATAGGTTGAACGAGGTTCTCCATCGTACCTTGCTGCCTCGCACGGGTTACAAGGAAGGATTGACCAACATGCAGCAGCTTCTCCTTCAGGCACTCGTCTCTCAGACACCATTCGACGTCACCGACTTTCTTGTGTCAGAGATTGAGGACGTGATAGCAGATGGTATGAGGCACGTCGTCAGTTTTCCTATGCTCATTGGATTTCATCGATCATAGCTATTGAGCTTGAGGGAGTCAACCCTGGACTCCGCGCCCTACTGGACCAGTCACCGACCTCTTTCCCAGCTTACAGAGTCCTTGGTTCGTTTGATAGCCGGTTTGGGAACCGGGTTCTTCGTCTTGTCAGAGAGAGGACTGCTCCAGCTGATAGAGCTGATGTTGATGCTCAGGATGAGGCGATCCGCAGTGTTGAGCAGCAGGAGCTCCATGGATTAGATACTGGAGCTGATGTGACTCCTGAGGACACTACTTCAGATAGCTCAGACGCCGACTTCCAGCCAGTTCCACCTATGCCCCCACGGGCTCACGACACTGAGGCTGGCGGATCTGGCTCTGCTACAGAGACGATGATGCTGAAGATCCTTGACCGTCTTAATGAGCAGCAGAGCTCTCTAGTCACTGCAGTTACACAGGTCTAGCAGCGACAGGATGAGATGCAGAGGTAGTCTGAGGAGCGTCACTTTGAGATGCAGCGACAGATGCTAGCTATGCAGTTGGAGTCCCAGCGCCTACAACTTCTGTCTCAGCAGCTTCAGCAGCAAAACATGGCCTTTATGGCCCACATGATGAAGTGGACTGGCGCCCCTCCTCTTGAGTTTCCAGTTGCACCACAGATCCAGATGATGAGCACATCTCAGCCCTCTCAGTCGGTTGGGCAGCTAGGAGGACCCCAGTTTTCAGTCGGCCCCTTAGTTGGTCCTTCAGTGGCCCCTACGAGTTCTGCCGGTCAGACAGTCACTCCCACCCCAGCCGTAGAGTCCAGTGGACTTCAGGGTGCCGGATTGACCACCCCGTTCCAGTCACCAGCGACTCAGATGACACAGTGGTTGGACACCTTCGGCCCGACTCAGCAGTTCACCCCTCTCACTACTGGTTTCACACCGCTTACTGTTACGATGGGAGCTACTGCCAGAGATCTTTCTGCGTCGTTCAGCGACATTTCTTGTCCTCAGGATGATTAAAAATAAAACATGGAGGGATGCATACTTCAAAGGTTGCATTCTTGTCTTTGCTGTTGTTACTATCTATGATGTAATAATCATGCAACTGTCGCATGTTTGTTGGCAAATTTCTATACTCTTCTTGGCTGGCGACCATAGGCTTGCCTAGTTCAAACTTGTATGCAACTTTGGCGTTTTCAAATTCGGTTTTTTCAAAATAGAGATTCTCGGCATCCTCCATGCTTATATTCAGGTCCGCGGCCAAGTTTTGTATCTCTAGCTGCTGAAAGGTGTGTATTTCTCTAGATCTTTCTTGGTTACCCCGATTTTTGCTTTGTCTTTCAAATTGGCTCTGTTTCTCAGTTATATCAGCCAATCGTTCATACAAGGCAAGTTTGGTGGCCTTTTCTGCAATCTGAGCTCGTAGAATATCGTCCTTAGTCGGCACTGGCTGCCGTCTTTTACTAGTCATCTTGGGATCTTTACCAACTGAAGCTGATGACCTCCTCTTTGCGAAGTCGAACCTGATCTAGAGCTAGGCCGTCGAGATCCCAGTCCTGAGGACTTTGAAGCTAGTGGAGGAGGAGGAGGAGGAGGAGTCTCCTTTGGCGGTGGAGAAGGAGTCTTCTCCTTTGGCGGTGGAGGAGGTGTCGGTGGATCTTGACGAGGAGAGAAACCTCTTGGCGGAGGCGACTGGGATGATTCACTGTCATCATCATCATCCGAAGATGGCTGGTTATCTAGCTTGATAAAGCGTTTGCGCCAGGCGACATGAGTGCCCAAGTTGTGAACTAGACGCGGTCTATCTTCCTCCACTGGGAAATCAATATGTATCTTATTGTACTTCTTGTCCAATATCTTATCAATGCTGATCCTGGCATACCCCGAGTGGCACTGGCTTGCCATGAATGATGTTCTCTCCTCTAGGAAATGCTTGTCCGACCGCCACCTTGTCTTTGGTCCACTGCTGACGGATGTACAACCTGACATTCACAGGTTCTTTGATGTCATCCACCGGATGAGGAGCATTGACCTCTTCATCGTCAGGCATAGGGGTTGAGCCACAGCTACTGCGGCCCTTGCCGGGCACGGGGCTATTCAAAGCCGGGATTGCATGCGGTGAAGAGGAACAATGTAAACCAACAATTCTAAAGAAATATGCTTGTTACTAACCAAGAGCAAGAAGATATGAGGATCCAAGAGTGAAGATGAGCCAATAATGGAGTTCAAGAAATCCACCAGCCGCAACAATGGAGAGAGCGAGCTCCTCACGCACTGTTCTGTACTGTTGGGGCAGAGGTGGGAGAGAAGATCGTGTGCTTTATACTGTACACAACATCACTGTCGGTTCTAGCCACGAACCGGCAGTGAAATTTTCTCATCACTGCCGGTTGGTGGCTTGAACCGGCAGTGATAGGGCCGAGAAGCATCACTGCCGGTTCAAGCCACGAACCGGCAGTGATGATAAGTTTCACTGTCGGTTCAGCCCCTGCCTCCAATAATTGAGGGCCTGTCAGAGCATGAACCGGCAGTGATGAAGCATCACTGTCGGCCCAAACAAAACCGGCAGTGATGGGCCAGCAGTGAATGTCTATTCCGTAGTAGTGCCAGTCCTGCTGGATATCAACACAACCGCTGCCTCCCAGTCATGCAGAATCAGCAGTAGCACATACTTTCTTCGTCCTTATCAATGATAAGACATTTAAATTTTTGACCATAAGTTTAACTATTCGTCTTAGCCAAAAGTTTATGTAACATCTTACTTCTTTTATCGTGACCTACCTTGTTAATAGAAGTTATTTAGAATGATTTAAATTTGACTATATTTGTTTTGGTTGTTTCTCCATTCAATATAACTACCACTCTAGACTAACTTATGACTATAGATCATGTGAACTTCTTCGCTATAAACTCTATTAAATCTTTATAGTATATATTTTGACATGGAAACAATCTCAAATCGAAAAAGTTTGAACTATGAAGTTATAGATCTTGTCGAATACTACAACTTAACATTGATATAAACTTCGTCTTTATCGGACAACATATTAGAAAAGTTATGAATTTTTTTACAGTTTATCACAACCGGTTGAAGACACGAACCAGCGGTGATAGTATCATGTGTCGGTTTTAGCCAAAAACCAACAGCGATGACCCATATCACTGCCGGTGTTTTACTAAAATCGATAGTTATATGAACTGAATGAAGACCTAAATATTAGTGTCGGTTGGTCCTATTATTAGTATAAATTTTAGCCAAAAGCTAGCAGTGATGTACCGGAAGGCGCTATCACTGTCGGTTTTAAAAGCCAAACAGTACGTGATGAAGCCGGCAATGAATGTCACATCTATAGTAGTGTTATTTTAGGTGTCCAATAATTATTAATAATAGTAGCGTGCATGAAACCAGATTGTTCATCATCAAGAGATTCCCTCTAGCTGTCTACCTATATAAATAAAGGAGAAGGTGAAGGACAAGAAGATATAGACTTTGCGACTTAAAAAAAGTGAAGGAGAAGAAGCTATGACTAGTTAATTAGGGGATGCTATGGTAGTCGACTTGAAAAGGCACACTTGCTGTAGTAGACAGACTTGGGAGGCATCAGGAGATTTGGGAAGGCTCAGGTAAAGTTGCAATCACTGGAGTCTGAATGATGCTGGCCGGCTGCAATTGCTCCCTCATGTTCAGCCATAACTTGTCTTTTTGCCCATAACACAGGGGATGACAAGACACCCACGCTTGGATGTAGGTTGCGCATGGGGCCCACCATGGTCCAAGAAGACCGAGCTGAACGCAGACATGAACGGAATGGCTGGTGAGGGAAGACAGAGAATCAGAGTAATCCATGTGCTATTAATTCTGCCATTGTCGTCCTACCACAAGGATTATCCATGCTAAGACTTGATTGTCTCGGTAAGATGCTCAATGTTGTGCATCTTACTGAGCAGCAATAATGAATGTTTGTATTTCCTCGAACTAATAATGTTTGTATTTCCATCTATATATACAAATTTAATTTGCAGAAGAAAACTAGGTTAGCAACAAATTAAAAGAGACCACACGCGTCAGCTAGTACCAGATACATTAAACCCCAATATTTATTTATTTATTTGGCCTAAATTCAAAAAATTATTAAACTGAAACATCATTGCAAGTAGTTGCAGGTGCACACATGCATATACTGAAACATCACACATCTATGCTGTAGTAGTAGCCGGTCCATGGATTGATATTGACACATCAACATGAATTATTTGCAGTCTGGGTGGCCTAGTGAGATTTGCAGTCTGGGTGGCCTAGTGAGATATGAATGCAGGGCCACTAAATACTCACAGATCCAGTTTGGGCTGAATTTGGCTGAAGCTGATGGGCTTTTCAGCACAGCCGTTCGGCTGGCCTTCTCTAAGCCGTTCGGCTGGTATACAGGAGCATCATACACTGGAGCTAATTACGCATCATAATAATTATTATTATTTTTGTATATATATTTGGTCAGTGAGCAAATTAAAGTTAGGTGTGTGATCGTACTTACTATCTCCTATCGATATCAATATATAAAAGAGTAGAGATATGAAGGACGTAGGAGCGCAACACTGTATAGCAGAGAGCCGCTGCTGCAATAAGAGAGATGTAATGTATCGGAATTCTGTTTGCTGATGGAACAAGAGATGAATAAAGGTTCACGGTTGCCAATGCAATCCAGATGGTTGGTAGGGTAGTAAGATTGGGAGGTATTGGGAGTTCTACTATTCCAATATGTCCAAGATACATTACATCAGCAAACAGAATTCCGAACAAGAGATGATTTCTTTCTTCACCAATCACCAATCACCAATCACAACAAATCCGCAGCAGTACCGTACCGATCCCAGCCTGTCATTAGGTTTGCAAAGGATCATCAATCGGGAGCTTGGACTCTTGTGCTCCAAAATAAATATGAATCTGTCATGAAGATCATACATACTCTGTATTTCCGTTCTTATGAATGGGAATGGGGAATCTCCCCTTATCAAAAAAAAAAAATGAAGATCATACATAATAGCAGACAAGATCGTCCATCTTCTCGGTCAAAACTAGACCAGCTTGTCTGCCACTGTCCTCTAGATGTGTCATTTGATTTTCCTTTTTGGCAAACAGTCTAGCAACCACTGTCCGCTGTATGTATGTATTGGTACTTGTTTGTCCATCAACCAGCGGTGGTGCGAATCTTAAAACATGTGATAAGCAATATAAGTTCTTGTGTAATATACGTACATATAACTAATAAAAAAATTATTTTCTTTGAGCATGCTCTCTATACAAATAGATTCTCCATAATCTCTCTATCACATTGGGAATTATTGGTTAATTTTTGTCTTCACCAATCTTACATATAGTTTTTCACTTTGTGTTACCTGGGTGTGTGTCTTTTTAGTATATCACTGTCAGTTTGTAAGTAAAAGGTTTATGCTGCCGAATTTTAGAACCAACTTATAGTGAAAGATAACTGTCAGTTATTACTACTGGTTGGTAATACAACCTGGCAGGGATGCTGGATATTATTATGAACCGCCAATGAGTCCCTCATCCCGGATCCAAAATTTCATTCAAAAGAGATTAAATCTGAACGCACATTCGCAGCACAACCTTTATCCTTCGTAAGAACACTGCTACCAGGGAATATTGGGAATGTGATTGGCTCTGGCGCGGGCAAGATCCATCCATGTAACGGTGCTCTGCATGCTGAAGCTATGGTGGCGTTGTATGGTTTTTCGTTTGCGTGTGATGCTTGCATTTCGAGATTGGAGGTCGAGACTGATGTTATGCTTCTTTGCTGAAGATGGCGATTACCTCTGCTGCACTGGATATGACCTCCATTGGTGTTTTGTTCGGCGACATGAAAACGCTTTTACTTGCTGAGTTTGTGACTTTAAGAGTCTTACAAATTCCCAGGTCTTGGAATCGAGTAGATGATCCTTTACAAATTTACTAGGGACAGACGCAGTCGGCGTTGGATCCGCTGGCTCGACGTCCAGTGGAAGTTGGAGGAACAAAGCTATAAGACAACATTGTACCGTGAGAAGATCTTGCCTTCCTAACGTTCGGTTGTTTGACGATGTTGTTCTTCCTCTCGAAAGAAAACTAGCGAGGAGCATAAGTGCTAATATCGTATTGCGAGTAGGATTATGAGTAAGGTAAATGAGATAGTGAATGTCAAATGAACTAACAACTTTATTCCATTGATCATAGGTGGTATTTATAAAAAGTGTCAGTAAGACGTTATGAGATATAACTCTCCGATCAAGTAACCACGATGCACGTCTCGTGGCTGTGGGGAGTTTCCTGCATGTGTGCAGAGATATAACTCTCCGATCAAGTAACCACGACACATGTCTCATGGTTGTGAGGAGTTTCCCACATGTGCACGCTATGACGTTATGCATGCATCGTTCCGAAGCGATGCTTTTAGTTGAATTTATTGCCATCGATACAGATTAACAACAAATTAAGTGAGAGAGAAAAACATCACATGCATAAGCGGGATTTGAATCCAAATATTTGATTTGATTGCCCATTTTCATGGCATTACTAATTAAATTAACGCACCATTGCACGTACGTTGTGGTAGTTGCACAGGTTAAACATTATACATGTGCACGCTGTGGTAGCACAATATGCAATGAGACCGTATCCTCACTATAATAGGATGAGGTTCATTGTTAAGTAGAACTTCTTCCTTAGAGTGAAAGTATGATCCTCACTCCCAAGGTTTCAACCTAGCAAACCCCTTGTGGTAGTTCACTACCAGATTAGAGCCTTTTCCTGTCAGTTTTCAGTTATCCTGTTGGTTTTCTCAAACCAACAATAGATTCCACACTCCTGCCCGGTTGCTGAAAACCAACAAAAATTTGAGGTTAAATATTCCTGTCAGCTCTTAAAACCCCTCAAGAAATACAGAAACAGTCAGGAACGCACACCTAACTTTGACAGCCCTGCCCAACTGACAGGAATCCTTACACTCACGGCTCATGCGAACATTTGACGGACACGATGGCTCCCCGCACGCGGTCCCAGTGGAAAAAACTTGAGGCAGTGGTATGGTGTATGTTATCATGGAGGGGAGGCCTCTCTACCTCCTCAGTCTTATTGAGAAGATTTCTAGCATTATGGTGGAGCATTCGATAGTGGAGGCACGAGAGATTGCAATGGTAGGATACATGCTAGTTCTTGAGCTTGAGGATTTTGGAGAGAAGAGGGTTAAGTTGGGGGGGGGGGGGGGGGGGGGGGGGTCACACAGAGTAGAGGTAGATGAACATTATTGACCTTGTTTGTTAATTAATGACACACCCTGTTCAGATCCTTCGAGTTGAATACGAATTTGACTCTATGAATTAGATGCAACTAGAACCAATTATCAAAAGTTGATTCTATTCATTTTTCTTCAACTGGCTCTGGAAAATGCTGAATTAAGTACAATATCTTCTAGAAAACCATGTTTTACCATCCATAAAAATCTAGTATGTAGTGGTGTTCACTAGCTCTAGGTACAAAATCATTTGAAAAAATGACTAAGCTTAGTAATGTCCTTAAATATAGGAGGCTTCCTACCTAGTAATGAATAATTAATAGATGTCGCTATAAATGCAATAGTCGAAAAGCATATGTAACATCTCTACACTAGATGTAATGTAGACAACATTTGTAGCAAGATCATCACTGATGTATTTGTAGCCACTGAACCATTGCATTTGACATTTGGTGTCATTTGCTTATTAATAAAGACCCAAAAGAGAACGTTTGATTGTGTTCCCCCTCAGATGACACATCTTCTAACACAAGAGTGCTTCTAATACCTCGCAATCATACTATCCTAGCATGCAATCCACTGGAACAGCCTCCATGAAACATTTGGTTATTATTCCATCAAGAACAAATTCACTCATATAAGTGTCTCGGATTGTCAAAGTAGCATGCCTGGTCTCACACACTTACAAAATCCTCATCTCTACTATTTAAAGTAGTGGTACAACATCTCTACTATTCGATTCCATCGCATTAATTGATGAACTTAGTTCAATGGTCTACTGGTTGTTGTTATTTGATTCAATCAAGAAAAATGCAACAAATTAAACCGCATTAAGTCGATGATTTCCAGTCTTAAACAGGATTGATAGGTTCCACCATACCACCGAATATAACTCAACTAGGTGAGTTATGCTTAGTTTGTTGTAGTACTCTCTATGCCACCGCGCGCGCCTCTGCATATTGTGGATTTTTTTTACTTTTAATCATTTTTATTCAATATTTTAATAATAATTTTTTATAAAAATAATTTTGTAAATCTAACTCTGTTGGTCGCGCCAGTGCTATTGGCGCGACCAAATAATATTATCGTGCTATATACATTGGCGCAACAACACCCAAAACATTGGATGGCGTTTTTTATATGGAAAAAACTTTATCACGCCACTCTCATTGACGTGACATTATTGTTCTGTCGTGCCAGTAGACGTAACAACACTGAACTTCAGAAAAATCATAATTTTTTGATACAACGGGATGACGATGAACTTTATATGAAAGTTGTAGGTTTTGACGAGGTCTACAACTTTCTAGTTTTTAGGTTTTACATTTAAGGACATTAAAATACCAAAAACAATAGAATAATAATTACGTAATAGTTCTCGTCATATTAGAAAAGATAATATCTTTTTTTGAATGATGCCAAATGAAAATACTTTTGATATGAAAGATGTAGCTTTTAATGAGATCTAAAATAAATTTTGTAGTTTTGATTTTTTACATTTAGGGTCGTTACCGTGATAGGTGATGATTGGGGCAGGAGATAGAAGCTTTTTGGGGAGGAGAGAAAACTAGAGCCGCCGGTGATTGCAATGAAAGCATCAAAAAACATGTCAAAATCTGAAATTAATAGTTTGTCAAAATGAAAACTGAAAGTACTAATTGTACTGTGGGATCTCTCCCACAGTTTTTGCTTTCAAAAAGGAAAACCCCACTGAAACAAGCTTGGCTGTGTATAAAAATTTAGACACATGCTGAAATAATGGACCACATGTACAACTCACTTAATATTTTATTGATCGAGACATAATTAAGAATGGCACCCGGTACTACAAAAAGGTAAAAACTCAGATGCTCGTTATTACAGTATAGTACGTTCATATAGTGTATATATGAATGTCTTCTTCATCAGAAACTAATAGGGTACACCGGGGACTTGTTCTGCCCGTTGAAGAGCCCAAAGTGTGTATATAAAGTAACCCCAACGTCCATATTAAGAGACACAATGAAGCATATATATATTCCATTTGCCGCAAACCTAAGGCTATACATGGGCAACAACTCCATTTTCTCTTTGCATTGGGGCCCTAGAGCCCTAGAGGAATGATTTGCTTGTGGAGGGCACTCCATCGGTTTACTTTTGTAGTCAGGCTTGGGAGGCATCAGGAACACTCTTGTCCGTTCTACCACAATGAATTGATGAACACTTTGAGTGCTACCATAGGGATGAGAATGCTCCAAAGCTATTGCTTTGAGTCTGTCTGCATTTCAGACAAGAGGACTTGTTTCTGCAGGGAAACGCAGAATTGAACCCAGAGTTTAAACTTGACTACTGTAGCCACCCAGCACCAGCTGACCTTGCCACTTCTGTGGCTGCAGACAATTTCAGAGATTCATCCTTTTGTTGTCAACACCACAGATGATTTGTACCTCCACCATCACTAGGCCACACCTTAAGCTACGAGTTGTATATACTGCTGATCTGCCATCTTGTCTAATTCTCATCAAAGACACAAAAATGTTGTAGCTAGTAAGATTTAGAATTTCAGATGCACGAATGCATGTTGCACATCAGTTAATCATATCTGAATCTGGAGACCCCAGTGCAATATTGCGCCTACTTTGGGCTGACAATCAAGGAACCCGTTCAAGTTTGTTGCACCATTTCAATGAATACATATTGTACGTCCACGATCATTATACTTGATTCAATCAAGAAAATGCAACATACCACATTAAGTCGACGACTCGTAGTTTTCAGTACACTAGGGTGAGTCTGAGCGTGCACGTACATTTCTTTTGACCCTCTAGGGCGCCGCCAATGTGTGTTGTACTAAACTTTCTTTCTATCTTAATATAAAAACATGCAAATCTTTTGCGTGATCGAGAAAAAAAACGGGTGGGTAGGTTCTACCACACCACCATAAAGAACTCAACTAGCTGAATATGCTTAGTTGCTACATTACTCTCTATGCCACCGCGCCTCTGCATTTCGCGGTTTTTTTTATAAAAAATTTAATCATTTTTATTTAATATTTTAATAAAATTTGTTTATAAAACAATTTTGTAAATCTAACTCTTTTGGTGCCAGTGCTATTGGCACGACCAAATAATATTGTCGTGCTACATACATATGAGCTACTCGGATTGCTCATGTTTTAAGCTAAGTTGTTAACTGAGTCCTTCCTTGCAATTGTTTGAATGGAATAAGTAACGGGTCAAATTTGTTCTATGTGATTCCGGACTCAACTCAAGTGGGATCAATCTGTTTTTTAGCTTCCCACAACTGAGTTCTGACAAGCTGGAGTATCTGTTCCTTGTCCTTGCGTCTCTCATTTTTTGATATCATACCATACTTGATATTATGAGTAATTGAAAACAAATGAAATTAGAAACTTTAACTTTTACTACACTTGGAGTTGTAGTTAAATGGAACTAAAGAACACATGTAATCAGGTTGCCAGTAATTGTCTGCTAATTACTTCTACTAATTGCTTTGCATTCTAAGGTTACTACCAATTCTCTTTATCAGTATTAATGTTGTCTTGCAAGGTTATATTAACCTGCAGAGAAGATATAGTAAATAACTTTTACCTGAATAGAGCAAATCTGAAGTTTGTTTTCTTCTACCCAATTTTGTCCTTGTTTTGTTTTCATATTTGTGCTAACTCAATTAAATTAAACACTTCCTCGTACTTGCAACTTTGATATCCATGGCAGCATGGGCAGTCACGATTCAAACAGTTTAGATACACACATATCATACAACCATCAGAAATTATTATGTGCTCTGTTTAAACTGAAATCTTCAGCAACGTAGTGTGTCTCTTGTTACTTCAACATAGCTGGCTTCAACTTAACTATGATTATTGTTTTGCATGATGTAACAAGGTCTAACGAAAGACATAAAACTCAAGATGGAAAAAAAAAATTCAAAAAGGGATTGCCAATTTGGGCTGGAATCTGACTATAATGTGGCCGGCTGAAATTGACATTGTAACCTTCTCAAAGTGGCTGGAATCTGACTATTCAGTTAGTTGCATATAAGCATAACCAGACTAGAAACTGTGTAATTTTGTTCGTGTTCTTATTACTTTTTGCCTTCCGGCATATATCTTCAGTTTCTAACTATGATACTTGCATTATGACAGTTGAAGATCTGCAGTCAGCAACCAAGATCTCAAGGGTTGCTTGTTCGTCTTAGAGATCTTGTCAAGGTGCTTTAAAATCATCTCAAAGACGCTAGGCACTGCTAGCTTGTTGGTAGGATGGGTGCTGTGAGTAAACTAGAATGAATTTAATTACTAGATGCTATCTTATGGTGAACTAGGTGCTATCTTTGAATGCTTTTGGACTGATCTGATAGTTTTAGTCTATGGACTCGAACCTAATGGTCGATCATATTGTTGGATCACTTTTGGATGATGATGACTTAGCTAGATTATGTATTCAGATACTATATATATGCATGCTTGTATGTTGGCTTTGACACATGTATATATATTATATATATATATATATATATATATATATATATATATATATATATATATATATATATATATATATATATATATATATATATATAGTAATCATTTGATGTGGATGTATGGGAGTGATTAATGTGCTCATTTGTGTATGTTAGTACTGTATTGGTTTTGAATGTGGGTCAGTTTTAAATATATGTGGATTATTTTTTTTTACCTATTTATTAATTGATCTCGATGGATTGTCAGTTGCTAAAAGTTGTTATTGCAATGAACGATCCGTTGCTAAAACTACCAACAGATTGTCTATTGCTAAATGGTCGGGCGATGGATAGTCCGTTACTGAAGATGAGGTCCGTCGCTGTATATATACAACTACAGCTGGGATCCGTTGCTGTAAGTTTTAGCCACGGACTGTCCATCGTTGTATACCCCTTACAGCAACTTGTCACACCCAATTTCAAGGGCGAAATAGGATGCATAACATTATGTGTGCCCAGGAAATAATCCACACATAAGTTCACAAATTACAAAATACCATCACAGAGTTTAATACATAGCGTACATATATCCATTACATATATTTATAAAGCAAACGGAAGATACAACTAGCTCTCGAAGCTCCATCTCACAGGGAAGGTCAACTGGTTGACCAAGCCTAGAAATCTTCAGGAAACTCCTCATAGCTTCCTGCTTCTATTACCCATCCGGGATTTTTATCCAAAAATTGAAAAGAAAACAAGCGTGAGCACAAACGTACTCAGAAGTATAACATGGGGTTATGAAGCTCAATAGGTTGACACTGGCTTACTGCATTTAGCACTTTTAGTTGGTCAAAGTTTTATTAATAAGTAACATCAGTTTTGCTTAAGCCCCAAGAGATCCCACTTATATCATTGCCGAGGTTTAAAGAGACATAAACAACATCATAATGGTGGTGGCAACAGGAACGTAAAGGTTGGTCAAGTTAATTAATTATACCGTCAGTTTTCCGGGCCGCTCGTAACCGTGAGCACAGCTGATATACCAGTTTTAACACTCTGTAGAGGTTGTGCATCTTTACCCGTGAGTCGTGTTGCCCCGAATGCCCGGGTTAATTACTCCCATAACACTGCCAAGGTGAGTGGGCGGGGTTCACTATGAAACCTTTCATAGTATCTCGTCTAACAAGATTAGGGCCGCTAGGATTGGCAAGGGGCGATAGAGCCCCCCTTCCGAGTAGCATAAAGACCGCAACCTACGCTCAAACTTGGACAGAGGCCGCACTATAACCAGCTCGGCAACAGCTTAATGCGCACTTTCGGGTAACCGCTAACAAGCTAGAAAAGATCCTACTACTGAGTTAAAGCCAGAGCCATGTAGCTCCCACGGGAGCACTGTCAGTCCCAGCTTTTGCCAACAGTGAGTTATTATAAAAGGGTATGTTCCAATTGCCATAAGCAGGATCACCAATTCATTCAAAGCATTATAACACTTGGCAGAGATCATGTATCATTTCATTAAGCACTAGCCATCTACCCATATGCATAACCCATAGGAGTCAAGGTAAAGGATTTCAATTCTATGGAAATATACTATGGTTATCAATTTAAACATATGCACATGAAATTATGATTACTGTGAATAGGATAACAAGGTAGGTCCCATGCTATACTTGTCTTGGTTCTCAAAGTCTTGCTGGTCAAAGCACTCCTGATCAAAGAACTCCTAGTCACCACAAAACTCCTCACCGTCTGAACTCGATCACGGCTTTGCAACAACACGCATTCCAATTTGCATACATACAAAGCAAACAAAACTACTATGAGAACAGTACGCCAGCAACAGTAAACAAAGTTAAAAGGTTTATAAAAAGATATTACGCACTGCTACGATCATTTCAACGCGAATTTCACGAAAATCGGATTTAAAACGCAAAAGATATGATTTAAACTAGTTCTCTAAGAGCATCTTTAGTATTTAAATTAACCTTGAATTTAAATATTTCAAACATGACTAACAGATGGTTTAACATGTAGAGAAATTCATTACGAATCTAACGCAATTCGAATCGTCCAAATCGGAGTTAAAACAAAGTTTTTATAAGCAAAATAGTGCAGTGGCATTTCTGTAAATATTGAATTTCCTTTTAATTTCTAAAATAAAATGAACCGATCGGAATTACGCTTTTGAACAGAGAAAGCGTAAACTCGCTGATGCGCCCGGACAGAGGCGCGGGGCCGACAGGACTGCCACGTGGCGACTCGGGATTGGGCGCGGTGCACTGCACAGTGCGTGCACCTGCCGACTCAGCGCGGGCCCGAGGGTCCACGGGTCCACGGTGGACCGGGGAACATACCCTTTCGGGGATCTAATCCTGGCCACAGACCGGAGATCGGACGGCTGGAAAAAGAACAGAGGGGAGAAGAGAGGGAGTCGGCCGGAGCCGAGGGAGCGCGCGGCGGCGCCTCCATTTCCGGCGGCCCGAGCTCGCCGGAGCGCACTGGAAAGGGGTTCCCGGCCACGGTCTCGCAAATCAAGGGCAGGGGAAGGGAGAGCACGGCGAGGCGAACACGTTGGTGTGCTCGGATGACCCGAGGGAGGCGAGCAGAGGCGGCGCGGTGGTGTGCGCCATGGCCGGCGGCGTGCTGTGCTCACGGCACGGGCTCTAGAGGCCATGATTCGCTGAGCCGAGGGCATGGGGAGGTAACGGAGATCGAGGCGAGTGCGGTGGTGCACTCGGTTGCGGCGGTGGCTTGCCGGGCAGGGCGGTCCTCGGCGGCGCTAAGGCCGGAACGCTCGGTGTCGTGCGGGCGAGGTGATACAGAGCTTTATAGATCGAATTGAGGGCACTGGGGAGTGCGGTGTGCCCGTGCGATGCTGGTGAGGTACTCGGGCGAGGCGATGCGCGGCCGGGGTGCGATGCCCGCGGCGGCGCCATTGACGGCGGCGCGGGATACTCGCGAGCAGTGCCACAGGGTCGTAAATTCGCCGAATTAAAGACTCAGGGAGGAAGAGGGAGCGATGGTGAAGCTCACCAAGTCGACGTAGAGGACGGAGATGGCTCGGTGCAGCTTGTCGGCGTGGAACGGCGGTCGGCGTCGGCGGAGCTCGTGCCGGCGTGCGTTCTGCGGCCACTGACTAGGAGTTAGAGGGAGGAACATAGGCCGAGGAGGTTTGCGGGGAGATCGTGGTCTCGGAACGAGGCTTACCGAGGCGAATCGAGGGCTCCGGTGTGTTGCTCTGCGACAACGGCGGCAGCGGCGGCGTTCAGCAAGACAGTGGAAAGGGAGAGCAGGGGGGCGGTGCTCCGCTTTATAGCGCTGAAGGGGAAGTGCGGGGTGCGGGGTGTTGGTTGCGAAACTGAGGGAGGGTCGTGGGGGAGTGGGGAGCAGCTGACGCACGGGCGGTTGCTGGACTCGACGTGTGTGCTCGCGAACAGAGCGGAGGGGAGGTTGGGGGAGAAGGAGCTGACAGATGGGACCGTCTGGTCAGCGAGACAGAAAGAGAAGGGGGCGGTTGAGGACGGCGCCGACAGGTGGGGCCCGGTTGACAGCGAGAGAGAGAAGAGGGAGAGCGGTTGGCGCTCTGTTGGGCCGAGGGAAAAGAGAGGGAGTGGGCCTGCGGCTTTCAACTGGGCCGCGCAGAAAAGAGAGGGGGGAGGGAGTGGGCTGGGCCAAGAGAGAGATATGAAGATCAAGCCCTTTTCCTTTTTATTTCCTTTTCCTTTTTTAAAATCCAATTTCAAAAGCAATTTGAATTCTTTTGAATTTTGGTTTGCAAACTCAACCATACAATAGGAATTATGCAGCAGCATGTATGCACATTCATGTTACTAAACTAGGATTAATTTTAATTCTACAAACTTTATTATTTCCCTAAATTCAATGCTCACATAATTTCATAAATAAATCATTTTCATCTATTTTAAATGCAAACAATTTTGTGGGTGTTACACAACTTTAAGTCAGTCGCTGATTAAGGGTTGAGGTATAGTGATTAGCGCAACATCCATAACATTGGATAGTGTTTTCAATATGGAAAAACTTTGTCATGCCACTCTCGCACTAGTGAGAGAGACGTAACAACATTGAACTTTAGAAAAATAATAATATTTTGACGAGGTCTACAACTTTCTAGTTTTTAGATTTTACATTTAAGGTATATTAAAATACCAACAAATAATATAAAACTTCAATAGCATAATAATCTAGTACTCGTTGCATTAGAAAAGATAATACCTTTTTTGAATTATGCTAAACAAAAATACTTTTGATATGAAAGTTGTAGTTTTTAATGAGACCTAAAATAAATTTTATAGTTTTGATTTTTACGTTAGGTTTACCATGATCGGTGATGATTGTGGCAGGAGATAGAAGCTTTTGGGGAGGAGAGGAAGCTAGAGCCGGTGATTGCAATAAAGGCACCATAAAACTTGTATTAACAAATCTCAAATTAATTGTTTGTCAAAATGAAAACTGAAAGTAATAGTACTTTTCAACCACCGAAACAAGCCGGGTTGTGTATAAAAGTTCAGACCACCGAAACAAGCAATGGACCATGTAACAACTCATTTAATACTTTATTGATCGAGACATAATTAAAAATGTCATCAGGTACGACAAAAAGGTAAAAACTGATCACATGCTCGTTATTACAGTATATGTCAAATAGTGTATATATTAATATATATATATATATATATATATATATATATATATATATATATATATATGAATGTCTTCTTCATCAGAAACTAATAGGGTACACCGGGGACTTGTCCCGCCCGTTGAAGAGCCCAAAGTGCTTCTCTGTCTCGTCTCCGGGCTTCCTGTTCTCGTTGAACATGGCGAATATGTAGGTCTCCAGCGGGCCAGGCATCTTGGGCGTGCCGTCGCCGACATGGTTGATGAGGTTCTGGTTGTAGGCCTGCGCGTTCTTCACCGACGCGCCTAAGCTGCCGCCGTCCGACGGCCACCCGCTCTCTGACACGACGACGCGCACGCCGGACTGCCCCTCCTTCTCCACAGCCGAGTACATCGCGTCCGCCATGGCGTCGAAGAGGTTGGTGTACACCTGTCCGTCGTCATTTACCGTCGTTGAGCTCGGCTGGAAGAGCGAGAAGCCGAGGTCGATTTTCCCGCCGGCGTCCCGGTACGCGAAGTAGGGGTAGATGTTGGCGAGCAGCGGCGCGCCGGTGGCCGCCAGGAACTTGACGACGGGGCCCATGACGGAGGATTCGGCGAACGCGCCGCTGGACGGCGGCGAGGAGGTGGTGAGCACGCTCATCTTGACGGCCGTGGACACCTTGATGTCCCCGAACCCGGTAGCGGAAAGCGCGCCGGAGAGGCTCTGCATGGCCGGGAGGATCTTCCGTGTGTCGCTACCTTCCACCTCGTTGCCGACGGCGATGTACTTGAAATTGACGTCGGCCTTGTAGGGTTGGACGTTGGTCTGGACCCAGCTACCGGCGTCGGAGATGAGCGCGTCGAGGTTGGTCGCGTCGACGATGACGTCGATGCCGGAGCCGCGCAGGGCCTGGAGGATGGTGGCGTCCGGGGAGTAGATGCGCATGGCGCCGAGTCCCTTGGACCGGTACATCTGCACCACGTCGGCTGCCGACGGTAGGTCGTCGCCATTGGTGCCATAGCACACCCCAATGGAATGCACCCCTGTTGGCACATTGATCAACAACCAATATAATAATCCACAGTGGATCACTCGTATATATATACAGAATAACGTTAAGTATCAGCCGGTACTACACCCAGCATCACAAAAATACTGAATGATACTGACAGACGGTTACTGAATAATACTTAATTTTTTCAGTATAAAACCTTGGTGTAGTATAAATATTCTACGTAGAACAATAACACTTGTATTGGTTACCTGTTGGGATGGACGCCAAGACCAAGGCTCCAATGAGGAATGCTGCGGCGGCGAACACTGAGGCGACACCATGCTGCCCTGCCATACTCTCTCAATCTGGCGTACGTGTAAGATGAACTAAACTGCTACTGTTGTACGCATCAACTGATCAACACATACAAACTGAACGTTTCTTTGCACGGAAATGTACTGAGGTAGCTACTCTATTTATATACGCATGCAGATGCAGAAACATAAGCAAGCAGATTACCAATGCATGCAAGACTACTGCTGGGTCTCCGGCAAGTTGTTGCAGTCTTGCATTGCATTGAAGATAGTCCATTTCAGCTTTCCAAATTGCCCAACACGTACGTCGATTGTCGTACGTCGATTGTCGTCTGGTTGCAGTCGTCGTCGTCGTCGCATATATTGCTATGCAAGCTATATAAGAAATAAAGACTTTGATCTGATGACCAAACAGAACACACTACTGTTATGCCTAATAATTGAAAACCGTGTGATAAGGGCCGATATATCAACCATTAAATATAGTTTTTGTACATATGAAAATTTGACTCTGGTTGTGTCTAGTTAGCTTGGAAGTCTAATATGTCTTTGTCTTGTTTGTGGAATTCCACTGGAGGGCCTGTGGAACCAACTCTATTTATATAGTCACTTCACTTAGTCGTTGAATAACACCGTAGAGAGGCCGTTTGGATACCAACTCTATTTATATAGGTCGTTTGGATACCAGAGAGGCCGGCCAGCAGGGCCCGTGGGTACCGTAGAGGTCACGCATGGTTCCACAGGTCCTTGGAAACAAAATTGACTAATCAGCGAACGGATCAAGAACCAGTCAACTGCATGGTTCACTACTTCAGAGTTCAGACGACGACTGTTATTTCAGCTTCAATGTATATACAAACTGTTATTTCACTTCAGAGTTCAGGCTGTATATGCGTAAAACTGGCCTGTACATATAGCTTGAGGCTTTACCTTAAATAACACCTAAGGAATTACTGTATGTTTCATTTGTGGTGGTGGTACATATATCATATATACTTGCAGCGAATATATATATAGGACTGCGCTAATTGGTACCCAGGGTACCGAATATTATTCAGTACCCGACCCCTGCCACTGGCGCTAAGCAGTCCGTCTCTTGCGTGGTTTTTTTTTTCTCCCGCACGAGCGTTGGACCTTTTTTTTTCTCGGAGACCCTGATTTTTTTCACCGTGGTGCCTCCGTTCAGGACCCGGTTTTTTTTTCCAGCGCTATTTTTTTTTCATCCACACATGTTTGGTGCCTCCGTTCAGGTGGTTTTCTGAATGCTAAATGCTGATGGCCCATGCATGTCCTCAAGCCATGTCCCAAGTCCCACTTTTACCCTTTTTTCCTTGGAAAAAGCGTTATGGTCAATCAGATATAGCTACAAGGATAAAATAGCGTTTCATTTTTCAATCACGGTTAATATGTAGTCGAAATGATTGTAGTTGTAGTTATGATTAAACATCAAAGTTTCTAGAGTATAAATATCCAAAATTTTATATAATCATAAATTTCATTTTGTTTTCAAACAAATTTACTTTGTATAAGCAAATTTCAACTAATAAGCAAGACTTGTCTTTGCAATACAAAGGTTTTTACAAGGCATAAGCACTTCCAAAAACAAGAGCCATCAGAAACCCAGAATCACTACATTAACATGTCCAATCGTGCTTGTGCTCCTGGCACTCGACGACTGCATGGTGGTGCTTAGCAAATATCTTGCACAAGATTATCGTCCAATATAGTGTCACACCATCACTCCAGGCATGGGATGCTGAAGAGGTATATGCCTCAGTAGCATTAGTATGGCTATAGCATCTTCTAAAACCTGCAAGATGGAGTGTGAGCCAAATATAACAAAATATGGATAATAACAAGTGAAATAACCTCGTCTAAACATTCAATCTTAAGAACAGTAATGAGGATAGTGTATCCATATTTCGCATTCACAATTGGTATTGGTCAGCACCAAATCGTTCCACACACCAAATCCTTCCCAACTAGTAACACAAAACTGCATTGCAACGATAAGAACCAGGATTGGCAGCCAAGACAAACTCACCTTGCTGCAATTGAAGAGGAGGAGCTCCTGGCCGTCAACAGTTAATTTAATGTGTCACTCACACAAGATACTGATTTTTGTCTACCACAGCTTGGGGGACTCCAACTGACTATTGTAGGATCAAAATATGGATGTATTCAATAAACAAAAGTTTTAATTGCTGTGATTAAATAGCTCCCAATGACTTCCGAATTCAATTTTAGGTTTAAATAGTTACTTACTCAAACTAAATATCTTTGTACAAAATGAGTATGTGACCTTTTATTATGATTTCCTCATATGTATACTGATTCTGTAACCGACTACATAATTACTCTTCACCTGCAATTAGCACATCAAAATCAAACACGTCTAGATTAGTGAACTGGATGAGAAAATAAGAAACAAATCACTATTGTGAGTATGAACAACTCTTTATCTGCAGGCACCAAAAATAAAATAGCGAACAATCAAGACTGACGACTGAGTGTTCCAACTGAAACATATTTTATATTTGTACTAAAGCATTTTCAAGTGGGCAATAGGCAGAAGATAAAACAACTACATGAGTAGCAGTCCATTAGATTAAACAAGCAAAAAAAAGATTAGAAGAACAGGACAGGAGATTAGGTTTCACAAATGTAAATTGAAAAAAAAAACAGGTAATAAGATGCACACCTAAACTGAAAAAGAAAAAAACAGAAAAAAGGTCCGGTTCCTCGTAAATCCCTCACTCAACAAAACTAACACGATCCAACGACAGGAGCACTTGAAATCACGCCTTTTTGATGAATCGATAACAAATAACAAGTTTCCCCCAACAAGCAGTAATTATGCAGCTCAATGTCCAAATTTGTCCTCAACCAAAGAATAGAACTCACGGAGGAGCACATCAGCAATTGGACAGGAGGCATAGCAGATAATACTCATGGCCACCTCATCACAACAATTGAATTGAGACAAAAAAAATGGAGGACATAGGAAATTTTGGAGGAACAAAGAAATTGAAAATAGATGCAGAAAGCAATTAGTGACCGGTCAAACAAACGATTATGGCAGGACAAATTATTCATAATGATTTGGGTGAAGGGACATAGGAAATATGAACTATGATTTGAACAATGAGATGTGATGGTTAAAATTCATCATGCCTACAAATATTAGTGCTGCAAATATATTTCACCGGGGAGCAGGGGCGGCAGCGAGCTGGGCTTGTGCAGCTAGGGCGACAGCTAGCTAGGCTCGCGCGGCTAGGGCGACGGGTGATCTGTACTTGTGACGGCAACGGATAGAAGAAACCGGCATCTCTCAGACTCCCCCACGATCTAAGAATATTAGAACAAAAAAAAACAGGAGGTGGCTGCAGGAGGAGACGGTGGGGGTGGGGGGCAGCGGCGTAGCGCCCACCAATTGATTGACTTGGGGACCAGGTGCTTGGATTGATAGCGCAGTCATCTCATAATGCATCTCGAGGCAATGCACCATCGCTGCTGATGCAAGTCCTCCAGCACTCATTCAATATTTATATGTAGGGATAAATGGATGCATGATAAAGAAACATTTTTTGGTTTGAAAAATAGAACTTTATTGTTTATAACATATTTGATCATAAAGACTCTTGAAAGGTTGATCTATATTGATGAGAAGGAACTACAATTTATTGTGGGAGGAAGAAATATCTGCATGTTGGGATAAAGGGTATATGCAAGATTAGCGGGGGGTTTTACAATCGGCTTTAGTTGATTAAGGGCACAAGAAAATATATTTGTGTTTCAAAAAATAGGACTTGTGGATAGGGCACTAGAGGTTTATGAAAGAGTAACATAATATAGAAGTCTGCATATTATAATTAATGCACATAAAGGCTAGTAAAAACATTTTGTGCTTAGGATAGCAGGATTTTGTTGTTACAAAGAACTTAGCATAAAGAGTCATGAAAAGTTGTAGGGGAGCTAAACTCTCAACAGTAATGGAAAAGTGATCTTGCTAATCACAACTTTCTCGACAAAAGACATAAGCACATGTCTGAATTTTAACACGGAGCTAGCCTTGGAACGCTGTGCATGACAACCTATAGAAAGAGGCACATTGGAAGATGCTCCCAACCAACTCCCTAAAACTAGCATAGGAAATTGGCAGTAGAACACCATGATTACAACACTGGTCTTTGTCATGAGCCTCACGACAGTCACATTAGCTCCTTTGTTTCCCTAGACTGTATAGGTGAACAAAATTATTATACCGAATGAACTTGACATAAAATTTTATGGTTCAAAATATTTTTCTTTGTGCATGGAGATTCACACTGTATGAAAAGGAAAAAACAAAAGCGAAAGGACTTCCCAAATACACTTAAAGTGCTAATTGCAGTCGCAGGTGCAACAAAATTGGACAGGGTAGGAATTCTTTACCCAAGACATATGGACAAGGAGAACTAGATCAACGAATCCACCGTGCAACATTGTTTGAATGACTCCTGTCTTCAAACACCTCCACCTACATCACACAATTATTCATTAATATATATATATATATATATAACCATCCAATTCTATAAGCTAGCAAAAACTGCACTACTATAATAGAGCACCAGGTTATCATGCAGAAGAGAAATGATGAATTTCCAAATATTACAGGGACAAATAAATATCACACCCAACGAGCTCAATAGACAAGAAAAATATATATCAAACCCATTAAGACTTGTACATACTGCATACACTTCTTTTGGGAATTTAATCTTCTGTGCCAAAAAAGATTTGTAAATGAAATCAGTTCAATTTTCTAAACATAAGGTTTGGCAATAGAATAGGTAACTATAAATAGAAGTTGGTATTCTAAAAGTAACAGATGTCCAGAATAATCATCTCTACAGAGAAATGGATCTTGTCCAACAGGAAATAACAAAATTTCTTAGCAACAACCATTGTGGCACTTCTGAGATAAAAATAAAAGTCTGATTTTTTTTCATAAGCTAAGAAGATTATAGACTACATAGAACACGAATTCACAAGGGCATTCAGGAGGTAGAGGATGGCAATACGCTGTTTTGGGCTTTTCTAGCAATGATGGAACAAGATCAGTTTGCATGTCTCCATGCTACCTTCCTGTATACCCACCCAAAATCACAAAATTAACTACAGGAAAATAAGGTCATGTCCAAGGATCTTTTATCCACATGCAAGAGGGAAAACAGAACAGGAAATAGGTTCGATGGGAACCTGTTGATGATTGATTGGGTTCGGTCTAGAGGTACATGAGGATTAGCCTGCACAGATGGAGAGCTCGGTTGCGGACAAATTCCATTCTTTCAACATAAATTTGATGGGGCAGATCCAATTCGATTTGATACACATCAGAATCTTCCAATGCCGCAACCACGAGGAACTATACACATGCATGGGCAGTCAAATGAGGCAGGGGATAGAGGGTCGCCTTGATTCGCATAAGAGTAAATCACCAATGGATTTAGAAGATCCTGCCTTTAGGGAAACACCGACACGTTGATTCCAATCATCGGGTCACAACTGCTTCAGTGAAGGGGAAGCAACTGTAGCCACCGCTACTGCAGAGTGAAAGCAGCCATATGCAGCTCCAACTCCTCTTCACACGCAGCCACAAGTAGCCTTGACACGCCTCCGGTATCACATGCAACTGTACATAGCATTTAACAAATGGTATGGAGACAGTCAACCATGAAATTAGAGCAGAAATATGGTGGAACAAGCATCCATCTTAGTCGTCTATCATATCGTAAAGGATATGTAAAACTGAATTTGTAAAACAAGAACAAATCTATCTTCTTTCTGCTCTAAATTAGCTATCAAATTGAATAAACTCTCAATCCAATCTAGCACAATCAAGACATTAATAAAACTTTCAGTTGAGATTTGAGAAAGATTCCTTCTCAGACACTCACGCACGCATATAAAGTACATCCATCAAGAACATGAACACACAGCCCCGAGAAAATGCAAGAAACCATCACAAACCTTGTTGTACTGTTGTCAAGCTATCGCCACCACATGACGCTCGGAGGGAGCTGCAGTTGGCGTCGACCTCACCTTGGCACTTTGGCAGCACTGCAACACCGTCAAGGAGGCAACTTTGAAATGCATCACCAAACCGGGGAGCTGTGGACTGACCTGCCCTCACTGGATCCGTGGTGTGGGAACAAATAGTGAACTTGCCCTCATTGGATCAGAGTTGTCAGAGATCACCCGGATGAAGCCCTCACGATCCACATGCTCTGCACCTACCGCACCAGCACCACCCACTTCAACTCCTGCGGCAGCGGGAACGATGCGCCCGAGCGGGGGCTCAGAAACCTCTCAGCTCATGCACGCTCGAGTAATGGATGCATGTCGACCCAACAAAGCAGACAAGGTGCGGGTCATCGGTAGTGTCGGATGAACTAAGCTCACCGTCGGTGCCCGCGCTCGACTGGATCTTCTTGGTCGGGGCCGGTGTGGTGGTGGCGAACTGACGAGGGTGTAAGGAGGGACGACGTGCAGGGTTGGCGACGAGGTGCATCGGTTGGATGGGAGGGTGGCGCCGGCGGGGGTGGCGCCTCGCCGGAGGGGTGGGCAGCGATGCTGGAGAGGATAGAGGGGGCGCTCGTGGGTGCGAGGTGGCGGCGGCACGATTATGGATGGGAGCACGCACGGGTGAACGAGAGAGCTGGTTGGGGAACCGTCGAGAACGTGGGCCGGGAAGTGATTCCAAAATACGGTTGCCAGGCGGGCTAGGCCGGGCCTTCGAGTCTGAGCCGGAAGGGTACGCGTGGTGGCTGAGTCGGACGGATGCTCGGATGGGCTCGGGTACTGATTATTATTCAGTACCCGGGGTAACATATAGTAATACTATATATATATATATATATATATTATATATATATATATATATATATATATATATATATATATATATATATATATATATATATAGGGCGAGGCTAAAATACAACAAGGTACAGCAAATGCACAGACCCTCCGCCGCCCAGACTCCGCGCTCGCCCCACGTCCCGCTCCCGCACTAGTACAGAGCAGTACTATAGTGGCAGTTCGGAAGCCGTTTCTACTGGCGTTTTTCCGAACCGTCGCTCTGAAAGGCCAGTAGAAATGGACGGTTTTTACAGGCGGTTGCTTGTGAACCGCGTATAGAAATCGATTTCTACAGGCGGCTCTCTTAAGCAACCGCCTGTAGAAATATTTGTCCGAAAATCGCGTTTTAAAAATAGAAAAATAAATAAATCCTGGGAGGGGCTGAGAAGCGAGCCGCCCGCCCGTCTACGTGCAAGTCGCAAGTCGCGTATTTTTTCGCGAACGCGCTCCACTAGGGATTCAAACCTCAGACCTCAGCCTCGCGCAATACCTCCTCTACCACTCCACCCATCTGTCACTTGTGTCTAGATTCATTAGTACTTCCTCATATTCTATACTAAACCGAATGTAAATTGATTGTTTCAGCCACTAAACGAATTCAAATGAAAAAGTTGTGAACTAAAAAGTTTCATAACTTTTCGACACCTACAACTTTTATGTAGCAAGTTTTTTCATCCGAGGTCGTTTACAAAAATTTGAATTTCAAATTTGACACATTCGAACGTATTTTTCGATGACAAGATGATTTCAAATGAAAAAGTTGTGAACTACAAAGTTTCATAACTTTTCGAGATCTACAACTTTCATGTAGAAAGTTTTTCTATCCGAGGTCGTTTACAAAAATCAAAAAAATTAGTGAAAAAAAATCAGAGGTCGGTGTTTAGTGGCGGTTTTCTTAAGGACCCGCCACTAAAAATCGATTTTTTAGGAAAACCGCCACTAAAAATAGGGTATTTTTACCGGCGGTTTTCCTAAGAATACCGTCTGTAAAAATCAATTTTCAGTGGCGGTTCGTAATTGTATTTTTTCTATTTTTTTCTACTGACGGTTGATAACCCAAACCGCCTGTGCTATTTTTTTGGGGCGCAGCCAAAAATCGTTTTTATATTAGTGCCGCATGTAGAGAATCTTTTTTTTCAAAAAGAAAAAATGCAATATCTCCTAAACCGTAGCTCCTATTTCAGATCCGTTTGTATCATGTTGTTGAAAAAAAAGTGCTTAACAAACCGAGATCCAACAAGACTATATTTGATGAACTTTTTTAAGTATGTAATTACAACTTCAAAGTACTGTGAGTTGTCATCATGATTATGACACAATTACAACTTGATGGAAGTAGTTGCAACAGATCTAATCACTACAAGAGATGACGCCTTCTATGATAATTAAAAGTTTATCTCTTGTCACAGAAGGCTAGTCATAAAAGGTCTTCTGTGACAACTACAAGCTATCTTTGTAACAATTTGTGAGTCTGTGACAATTGTAATTGTCACAAAAATGGTCACATATCAGAAATTATCACTAAAATTGTCACAGAAGGCCTTTTATGACTGACCTTCTGTGACAAAAGATAAACTTCTAATTGTCATAGAAGGCGTCATCTCTTGTAGTGGATCCAGTGCAACTGGACCTGATGTAGTTGCAACCTAACGTGATACAATTACAACTAGAGTCGAGCCAGTTGCAACTGGGCAACAGTTACAAAACTGACGCGATCCAACTACAACTAGAGTCGACCCAGTTGCAACTAGACAATAACCAATTGCAATCTGACGTGATCCAATTACAACTAGAGTCAGACCAGTTGTAACTAGGTAGAAAACAGTTGCAACCTGACGCGATCCAATTATAAGTAGAGTTGGGCCAGTTGCAACTCGGCAAAAAACCAATTGCAACTAGACAAGAAACTAGTTGCAATAATCAGGGTGGGTACATTATCTATAGAAAATGCACCCAAGTGTATAATAGATATAATATATATATATATAATTAAATGTATGCCTAATAATAATAATAAAAATAAAAAAGAGATAAAATTTCTCTCTTTTTTGTCTGAACCTTTTTTAGTCTTGCCCATTCGTTTTTTGAGTGGATCTGGCCCATTCATATCTATTCGACTATTCCACTCACTCTCCACTCGAGGCCCAGTCCAGGTACCAGACCAAACAAACCTGCATGCTTGTGTTCAGCCCACTCGTGACCCACACCAGCCGATCCCACCTGGGCAGACGGCACAGAAAAGCCAAAAATAACTATGAGATGGGGAGTCAAACCGTGGTCGATGTTCACCCTTCAAATAGCAAGTGCTTACCACCACACTGTAGGAACTCAGGTGATGTTCACTGAAGTTTTTTTATTTAGCCTTGCTAACACCGTGAAAACACCATTAGGGTAAAATAATTTGGCAAGACAAAAAAGTAAAATTATAAAGTGTGGTATTGCATATATTAAAATAATCTTGCATATATTATATGTAATAATGTTAAAATACCTCTGCTGCTAGAAATGTGACTACAGTTCAAAATAAGCAGAGTATGAGTAGAATCAAAGTAACTCATTTTTGTTGCGAATAGAATTAAGTAACTCAGTTGGCAAGTTCTAATTTCTAGATGTGTATAAACTTGTGCTGATTCTCTTCTGGTTTGCAGTTCTAGTGGCCATCTCCTGTGATGTCTCTGAAGGGTATGTAGTTGAATGGAATTTATTTTCTTCCTTTTAGAATATGGCTACTACCTTCTCTTCAGGCTTCTTAGAGTTGAGGGTGATGCTGCACATTAGTTTTTGCTCAATTGGGTTACATAATCACCAAATGACATATATATATATATATATATATATATATATAGAAAAAGCATATAGAATAGAAGTTTTAGTTGGTATAAAGTGTGGCTGCTATCTTCACCCACTCACCCCTCTTCTCCATGCGTCTCTACTACCGACCAAATACGCCAGCCAGCGGTGGCAGGCCTTATAATTGTTTGATTTATTTAACACGTTCAATGAAGCCCAATTAATAAATTCAATTCAAATATATTTGTATTACTATTAGTATGAGAATCATACAATAAACATTCTTGACTGATTGCTAAAGTTTCTATCAAAACTATATTAAATATATCATTCTTGTGAATTATATATAAAAGCTACTTTCCAGGGCATATCCAGGTCCTAGTGGCTGGGCCTAGCGAGGCCCAGAGGAGGGCCCTGGTCAGCCACACGGCCTAGGCTAAGGTGTGTCCTGGAAGGAGGGACGTTCCCTAGAATCGCTATTTTAGGTTTTGGCTAAAGAAAAAAATAATGATTCTTTTATGCTAACATCACCGATAAGAAAATATTAAATTTATTTGAATATCATCCTGTCATGTAAAAAGCTTTTTCTGACGGTACTTCATCAACTGGGTCCCCTTATCTCCATGACTACTTCATCAACTGGGTCTCCTTATCTCCATGACTCCATCTATCTACATCGCCAAATTGAACTGCACACTGTTAATAGAGTCTTTTTATTTCCGGCAACTGCTCCCGTACTCCTCCTTTTAAAAAAACACCAATCTTAAAGCAGCCTATTAAGCTAATTAACTATTTTCTTATTTCTTTGTTGCTTGGGTTACGTACGGTTGGGCTGAACCCGTCCAACCCAGCCCGAGTCCACCCCACATCGAAGGAGACGACGTTGGCCATTACTACTAAGCAACAACCAGGAGGTGGTGAGCTGAGGCATGGGCGGCACCTCCTGATCCCATTTCCGCAAGTGTTCTTCGAAGCAGAGAAATGTGAATTCAAAATGCTCAGCAGTCGATAGGAACGGGATAAAATACAAGTTCTACAAGGATACAAACGAAATAAAATATGTTTTGCACGATTGCTCTACTTGTAATGGATATCATTGCTAGGATACAAATTCCATCGCTGCCACCTTTGAACCTCCTTGCCGACGGCTAGCACACGACAAAATGTCGAAATAGGATCGGTGATGACCGGACGTGGGGGAACGAGGTACCGATCGCACCTGGCTCGGTCCAACGGCTGGTGCTGCTCGGAATCACCGAAATAGGGGCCCTGGTCGGAGGAGAGGTTGGAGGTGCTCCCTTCCGCTGTCTTCCAGATGGACTCGTCCGCGGAGACGGAAACGGCGGCGACGACGAATCCCACCACCGAACGAGGAAGGATACCTGCACACATGACTTTCTCTCTGGATCAGGGCTTCCATAAGCTAGGTCCATGCGGGACCCAAAGTGCAAAAATAATAAAATTTTTTTTGGAATTTGCTGCTTCAAGATGTGTGCATTTTTTTAGAAAGAGGAGTACCAGAGCGATTCTCTTTATTTCCATCTATCTATAAATATAGAAGAGAAGGTGGAGAAGAAGCTATGAGTTGTTCAAATATGACGATAGTACATGGTAGTCAAATGGGAGACAAAGGCAGGTTTGCTGTATGCAGTCGATAGGTTTGGGATGCGTCAGGAGACCATGGAATGCTGGTTCTAGTACTGCACCATAGCAGGAAATCCAAGTTTCCACAGCTGACTTCTGAAACCTAGTCACCGAACAGCTCCTCCATTTTGGCGTTGGCCAGGTGGTCATCCTCCTCCTCCTCCTCCTCCTTGTCCCAAGATCTGACGACAGGACGCCCACGTGGGGGAACAGATCACGAACAGAATGCACAAGTGCTTCGGACAACGATGCATGCCAAGGTACCATAGGCAACGATGCATCTAAGTGTTTCCATCGTGCCCATACATGACTGTTTGTATAAATAAGCATGTTAGTACTGTGATGTATGATATCAATGGATGCAGGTTCCACACAAAAGAGAAAGACAAGAAGAGCACGACATAGAACATCGGTATTTGATATGAGGGTGTCAATGATTTGGTGGGGCAGACCAAGGCTTACTATGGGCATGTTGAACAGATATGTGAACTTGATTACGACAATGATCTGCAAATACCCGTCTTTTAGTGCCACTGTATCAAGAAGAAGTGGGTTGTCGTGGAAGATTATGGGCTATGGAGCTCCAAAGTATCGGCTACAAAGATGACCATTGTGTACTAGCAAGCCGCGCCACGCAAGTAGCCTACTATGCAATGCCCAAAGACAAGAAGAGACATGTGGTTGTGTCAAGAAAGCAGAGAATCGTGGGAGCTGATGGAGTCTAGAGTCCCAGAGAAAACTATAACTATGTAGAGCTCAGGCTCTTTATCAGTCATCTAGAAAATATGAAGCCAGTCGAGGCCGGCTTCAACAAAACCAAGATGGTTCCCCGTACATGCAAAGACAGTGAGAAGAAGACCGTCGGAGCGCCCGCACCAAAATGAGTTGTATGCCACACATAGATGTAATAATTAATGTAGTAACGTATTTAACAAGAAGTTTATTTGTAACTTATTATTATAACGAAACCATATATTCCACACATTTATTTATGCATCGTTTGTGTTAATTAAGTGTTACTCTACTCCTACATTACTACTACTACTCTACTCTAATAATTACTTTATAGATAATATCAATTTTATATTAATTAAAAATCAGTAGAATTAACACTTTAGATTAATATAAATAATAATTTAAAAAAAATCTTGATGGAAGTGAGGAAGTAATGGAGCCCTTCTTTCTTCTCTACCACTCTAATATTTTCTTCTCTATGCCCTTCTTTTTCCTCTTTTTTTCTAGTTTCTTGAATATAAGGACAACCACCTATCAGTTAATCGATATTAACCGAGGCAGGTGCGGTTTCTCATCTCAGTTAACGTTTAACTGAGTTGGTTGTCTTGGAGGACCCAAATCAAATGCATTGGGAAAGATTTATTGTAGTAATGGATGCTACTTGGCATTGATATATCATCCTTGTTGGGTAACACCATAAGAGCACCTCCAGTGTTGAATGAAAACCGAACCGGGGAGAGCAGAACCGAACTATAGACATTGGAGACATCGAACCATGGTTGTCAGGCTAGAAAGCGGATGCCAAACTTGGTTCGACGCGAGTACATAGAAAAATAGTAAAGTACATTTGCATGCAATACGGATTGTCAGTCTTGTATCAGAGAGAAAGCTAAGAAAGAGAGAGAAATATGTTTCTTTAATCGTTGTAAATCTGTACACACTATAGGCATCGAACCGTCAAAGTTCGAATCAAATGCTCCTGCTATGGTTCGAACACTACACTGGAGGTGCTCTAATGATATTGGCATACACTGTTGATTTTGTCCTGGCCCGTCAGTATTTAAACTAACCTGTCATTGGATTCACCTACCTATGAATTCATTGAGTCTTCAACATTGATCCCACCTACTACAAATGCTTCCGATTATAAACCATGTGTCCAGACGATGCATCCACGCATACAGACCTTAATAATTAGGCCCCTCCGCAAGCTATTTGGGTCCCTAGTTGGTTTTCGATCTATATGTTGAGCCAACGGCGGCTATTTTCTATGTACATGGTTCATCAGGGCTCCAAACCCTTCAGCACTTTCATGGGATCGATCTCTCCAGCCCCTCCCGACACGCTCTTGTGCACCTCTGACACCTAGCTCAGGTGCTTGAAGAATTTTTGTGAGATGGTTGCATTACAATGTGTTTGTAGACTTTGATTATAACACTGACCTAGTTTTTGTTAAAATTTTAGTATTTGTAGTCCTTAAACTGTGTTTGAATGATTTACGATTTTTTATAGTTAAAATTAATTTCTATGTGCCTAACGTCACTGTTGATAGAACCAATAGTGATGTTATCTCAAAATCTTTCATAAATTTCAGAATTATAACCCATGATTCTAGTTTCAAACTTTTGGATTAGTTAAATCCTCAACCCTAAACCTTATCTATATATTCAAAATTAGCACTGCTCCGAAATAAAAAAAAATAGCACTGCTCTCCTATCTCTCTCTCGGTTTCTCTCTCGCGTGGTGCAAGATAACATCTTATACATGATGAATTAATTAACATCCCAGACACAATGCATGTAACACAGAAACAACCGCATAGGGTCGTAATTAATAATCGCGTGTGATTTGCCAAGCTTCTCGTGACTCTCCCATCCGACATGGGTTCCAAGCCTGGCACCTCATTTTCTCCTATGACCCAGTGTTTTTTTAATTAATTGCGTGATTCTTCTCATTGCGGTCATATATATTATATAAATAAATTATGAAGCGCTAATGTGAAATCAATTCTGAGAATAGATATTATGAACAAAATAATTTGAAGGGATGGAGTTATGTGATCGTACAATCTCTGGTCCATATATAAAAGAGTAGACATGAAGGAGGCAGCACAAACACCATAATAGAGCAGCTTCTGCAACCACACACACAGAGAGAGGGAGAGAGATGTAATAATGGATCGGAATTTCTTGTTGATGGAACAAAAGATGAAGAAAGGTTCATGCATGGTGGCCAATCCTGATGCTTTGTAGGATAGTAAGCTTGGGAGTTTTACGGTTGCAAATTGTCCAACTCAGGTAGTGGTGGCTGGTGAAGAAGGAAATTTTACAGGATTTGTTCTGCCGTCAAGCTAGCGACAACATGCGACACCACAGTGCTTGGTCACAGAAGGCCACACGCCCATGTAGTAGTAGTCGGTACAACACGACCTTCATGTCGGCCTTGTGCTCATGTGGGCGGCCCCATGCAATGCCTCATGTGTAGTGGCATACATAGAGTCCAAGTATGCCCTGGAGGTGCGGGGTGGGAGGTCTTGGTGCCTCTGTTCCTTGACTCTCGATTGTCTGCTTGGTCGGGTGGCCGGCTCATCTGTTCAAATGTTAGGCCAATTGGGATTCGCCTGATTGCATGGCTGATCCAAAGCCCCGAGTCAAGAGCTGTGGTTGTCGGTCTTAACCATTTGGTCGGACTCCAAGTCCACTCGCCTATTATTTGGAAAAATGTATAGATTGCATGGATTATCAATCAAAGCAGAGGTGGGTAATTAGATGCAAATATAATTTTTTTAAGTTAGATGTCAATCTAAGTTCACTTTAATTCGATCATGCATGTTTCTTAGCAGCAGGCAGATAATTTAGATATGGATTCATAGTTTATTTATATGGTCTCACACAATTGTACATGTGGAAAATTATTTATCAAATATAATAAGCGAAATCGCTATTATCCACTAATAAGGACCATTCAAAAACTGTATAGGGAAGTTTGTCCTGGATATGAAGCTTTCTGGTCCTTGTAACGAAATCATTTGCATATATAGGGATGAGAAATGGAAATGGGGATATCCGGATAGAGACCCGTTTTGTATAGGTGTATCGAAATCTGAATCCGAGACATCCATTTTGTATCTGCATTCGCGTTTTAGCTAAAATGTGGTATAAATGTCATATCCAGATCCAATTCCATGGGATTATTCGATCCGTTTTCATTAATTTCTACATTTGCACATACATCTATCCTGGGTTAAAAATTAAGTGTTTGGTAAAAAACATTCATGTCAAAATTAATGATTTCTACCTGCAGGTGGCTAAACACAAGGGGGAAATGCGGTTAACACTAAACTCAGGGACTTGGCTATAAAAATGTTTTCTCAGCATAGTGCGATGTCTCAATCTTCACTCCTGCTAGTTCTGAAATGAAATCCTCCGAAGAGATATTTATTAGCAATCAAATCACTTAACATCGATGTCGGCTGTTCCGCTCGATTAGTATCAGGCGGCGGAGGCAGTGTAAAATAATACCCCTACATTCTTGTTTGAAGAAAGTGAACAAGGTTCGCTGAGATTTAACTAAACTCCAGGTACTGAAAATAATTTCATGGCATCAAATTTTGTGATCATACTATCTGCCATTCATATATAAAATAGTAGAGAGATGGAGCAGGCGCAACTCCATAATACTGTGCGTCTGCAACACAGTAGTAATTAAGCTTGGGAGGGCTTGGGAGTTCTACGATTGCACGCTGTCCAGCTGAGGTAGTGGTGATTGGTGAAGAAACAAGTATACAGGATGTCACAGATTTCACCCAGAAAAGCAACAAAGGAAGGGAAATCTGGATGAGCAAGAAAAGATAGGATAGCCGTTTGATTCCATAATTCATCGTACCCAAAGGTAGATACATGTAGTTTCATACATGGTCCAAGCCCAAGCCCAAGCAGTGAAAGGCATACAGGCCCATGTCCGAAACCTGATAGCTATTACTAATAGTAGCCTATATCATCCCTAACATGCATGTATAAAAAAATCTCGAAAACGAGTTGCTTGCTAGTATTGTCAGCCGCCTCTATAAATAGACTTATCAATATTGGAACCCGGCTCTTGGCCAAGTGTTTTAAGGCTTGACGAGTGTTTTTTTCGGGCACTTGATAGCCCTGAGTCTGGTAGTGTATTTGTAAGGATGACTAGATCCTAGCCACTAATACAAATCATTTTATCAAGGAAAACTATGTTTGAATTTATCAAATTTGAAATTTAAAATTTTCAAGCGATGATAGACCGAGGAACAACCAAAATAAAAGTTTTAAACTTTGTAGTTGACAACTTTTTTTATTTGAGTGCATTGAGCTTAGGATAACTATTTTTCAACTTTTTAAATTGAAAATTTGATTTTTTTTAATTCCTCGAATGGAGAAACAACAAATAAATGCTCTTTACCTCAAAAGGTTATCCAACTTTACCGTTGATAATTTTATTTTATTTTGAAATTATCTTGTCAAGGAAAACAACATTTGAAGTTTTCACATTTGAAATTCCAATTTTGCAAACAACCTCGATTGGATGGAGAAACAACAAAAAATGAATGTTGTAGATCTTGAAAGTTTGTAAATCTTTTTAGTTGATAACATTTTCATTTGAATTCGTTTAGAGTCCTCAACACCCATTTCAAATTTGGTTGGGTATAATATGAGGCAAAATAATATCTAGTATAAACACAAGAACAAATGCTACATCTAAATCCATAGTGCGACTTGCGATGGCGCGGGCGTGTGGTTGCCCAATGGATTCTTCCGAGATTATTTATTCACTATTTTTAGCCCAAATTTGAGAATTCTAGAAAACGGAATTGTAGAAGGTCACACACATGATAGACACACTAGAAGAGGTACAGAGGGCCCATAAGAAAGGGGATGACCCACCTATCATAAGGGGGTCGGGTGACCCACTTATGGTAGATAAATCGCCTCAACTTTCTTCTACCGCCGATAATTAGAACATGGGCATCTGGACAAACATACATAACATACAAACATGGATAAATTAGAACAATACACCAATCAATGAAAAGAATTTAAAAGAAACCTACGCAACTCTACGATCACACAATCGCGAAGATCACGCTAAACGGAGCTACGATGATCGAGATACAACTAACGGAAAATTTGCTTTTATAAAAGAGAACTACGGGCTTTATCAATTTTATTATTATATAAAAGAGTGTATAAAGTATTTCAAAGAAACACCTTGATTAGATTAGATCAAAATTGTATTTGGATTGAAAGCGGAAGTTGAAACTATCATCATTTTATGTATGTAACAAGTTACAAAGTGGTTAATCAAGTTAGGGTTTTACATCATGAAAATATAGAGCTACTAACATGGTATTAAAGATCATTACTGAAAAGGTTACGTCGATACGAAGCCAACGCAACTTGAACGGAACGAAACGGATTTGAAACGGAGATGATATAGATTAAACAGGATTTTGAAAAGGGCAGGTTAAAGCATTAACAAATTAATTAACTTTGATTTTCAAAAGTAATTAACATAAATGAAAACTGTACCATTAGATAGATTATGAAATTACGGATCTAACGCAACTCGTTTGGGTCAAAACGGAGTTAAAACAGAGAAATTATAAGCATTTGAAAAGGAGGGGCAGATCTGTAAATAGAGAAAACATATTTTGCAAAAGCCGAGAAGCTTTTCGCTTTCAGAAAGAAGAAAGCGTATTTTAACCAAAATAGACACCGTTTGCGTTTTGGAAAAAGGGGAAAGCGTAAACCGAGAACACGCCAAGGAATCCAGGGTGGGGGCTGACGGGTGCCACGTGGCAGCACGGGATAGGGCAGGCGCATGGGAACAGTGTGGACCGGGCGCTGGGACGCGGTCCATGGTGGACCAGAGGGCATACCCCTTCGGGGTTTCTAATCTAAACCGTCGGCGCGAGATCGGACGGTCCAGAGCGAAGGGGAGAAAGAGCGCGGGCGTCTGGTCGTCGGGGCGGCGCTCCCGCGGCGGCGCAGAGAGGAAAACTCGTCGGCGCTCTCGGAAATGGCGATTCCGAGCTTCACTGGTCAAGAGGAAAGCACCGGGAGGGAGAGGAAAGAGAGGGTAACTCGACTGCGGTGTTGGTTGAGGCCGAGAGGGACTCAGGGAAGTGGCCCACGCGTGGTGGCGGCACGGCGGCTCTGGTGAGCGCGTATCGCGGTGCAGAGGGCTAGGACCCAAATTGAGGGTATGGGGAGGTTCGGTGTGCGCGTGCGATGACGGTTGGGTGCTCAGGCGAGGCGGTGGGTGGTCGGAGCGTGGTGCTCACGACGGCGCCATTGTCGCCGATCTCTGTATTGTGCGGATGCCGCTGTACGGGACGCTAGAAGTGAAATTGAAGGCACGGGGAGGGAGAGGAGTATACCGCGAGGATGTTGGAGGGGTTCGCGGGGTCCAGAGATGCCCCACGGGGTCCGTCGGCGGTCGGCGGCGATCTGTGAAGAGAGAGAGCGCACGGTGAGCGCGGATAGGTAGATACACGGGATGAAAACGTTCGGCGAGGAGCGTTACAGATGCACGACGTCGAGGCGAAGCTCCGAGGGTCCCTGCTGGGGGTGTTGAAGCTCTAGAACGGCGAGAACGCGGCGGTGGCGCGACCACAGCGGCTACGGCGGGGGCGGCGCTCTGGTGGTTCTGTGGGGCTCGGGAAGGGCGCACTGGAGGCGGCGGGTGGGGTGCTCGGCTATAGCCCCGAGCAGAGCTAAAGAAAGGAAGGGGGAGGATTGGAGAGGGATTCTGCCGCGGCGAAGATGGAAAGCGGCGGTGCTGTTTCCATCCGGAGGTAGGAGACGGCGGCGGCAGAAAAGGAAAGAAGAGATGGAGAAGAAAGGGAAGGCGGCCGGTGGGCGGTTCGGGTGCCACGGAAAAGGGAAGGGGTGGCTTACTTGCTCCGCATCGAGCTCGGCCGAGGGACGTCGGCGCGAAAGAACAGGGAAGGGGGAGGAAGAAGAAGGAAAGGAGGGGGAAGAGACTGACAGGTGGGTCCCAGGTGTCAGCGTGTGAGGGAGAGAAACGGTGCGGGGCCGGGCTGTCGGTGAGCCAGAGAGAGGGCGGGAGGGCTGAGTGGGCCGGCCTGCTTGGGCCTGTGAGAGAGTGGGCAGGCCGGGGGGAGAAAGGGGAGAGGGGTGGGCCTGTCGGGCCAGATATAGGGGGGGAGGTTTTGGCCCTTTTTCTTTTTATTTTGAAATTCCAAACACACTTTTGAATACAATTTGAAACCAAATTTGAATTTTTGAAACTTGTCAAGCAATACAAGAATTCCAAAGTGCAGGGCATGAATGCTCAAAACATGTTTCTACCAAAAGGAACTTTTAATTTCATAAAAAGTTTTTATTTGCTATGATTTCATGAGCACCAAAATTCAAAATAAATCATTTTATTTCTATTTTCCATAAAGTAAATTTGAGGGTGTTACAAAAATCTACAATGTACTAGCTTGTCGCTATTTCACATGTTGATAAGGATTCGGCTGATGTTGTACTGAGTGATGTTTGACCAGTGGTGAGGCCATGCATTCCCAATGCTTAATGTATATGTATATTAGTTTTTTTCGAGTGAAAAGAGATTGCGATTAATATCCATTTGTTTAGACCTAATGTTTTGAAGGCATCTCATGTATAGTTCTTAGGGGTGTTAGTAGAGGTTGGTTGTGAACTCATGGCAAACAGGTTTGACTTTGGTAGACACACTAGACACGAAGAATTCATATAGATCCCAAGGACTACTTTGCCCATGAGATGTACTTTCAGAGAAAATTGTCGCAATATCCAGGTGAAGACACCTGAGCGAATTGAGGTGCTTGCGGCGAGAAGGAACTATAGAGAGAACTAAGTGCTCTAACTAGAGCCTTCATTAAACAAAATACCAAAAATATCAAAGACTCGATTAAATCCATTCTCATACTCACCTAGGACAATGAAGATCAAGTCCTTCGTAAAATTGAGGTGCTTTCCAATTATGGCCCTGTTTGGTACAGCTTATAAGCTACTTATGGTCAAAATAAGCTGGAATCAACAGCCAAACATAACGTTTTTCAGCAGCTTATTCTGGCCACACTTATTCCCACAGCTCTCATTTGTACTAAAAAGCATAAGCTGGTTTAGACCACCTTATTTTGACAGCTGCTTTTACCTTATTTGTGCAGCTTATCTGAGAAGCGCTTCCCAGACAAGTTGTACCAAACAGGGTCTATATCAGAAGGTCACTTTTCAGTAGTGGAAATCTATATATCCTGCATCATTATTAAACTTTGGCTTCTCGTAAAATGATGTATGGTACACCAAGGGCTACATCATTTGACTCCCATGGGTATATCCTGCACCCTTGCTAGAGATAGCTGAATTGTCATAGGAAGGTAGACATTTGAATTTCCTTTTACTCAAGAATGAAAGATTTATGTTTTTTCTAATTTCTCCCCTTCGAGAGTAACCACATTATAGGGTGCCTTGTGATACAACCAAAACTTGTACAAATTGTCAAAGGACTTTTTCGCGTCAAGCCTTGAAACTGCAACACCGCCCCAAAGGGTGATTGGAGATCTTTTTTTTTAGGGGAAGTAATTGGATATCTTGATCCCACCTAATGTACCCTTTTACTGTTGTGGATGCATCTTGTGTAGTACAATATAAATTCATCATCAACCAATGCCAAGAAACCCCGAATCAAAGAGATTTCATTACATCATCAAGCTCCTCATGACAATGAATGGAAAAACTGAAGCAACTTCATCTGCCAAATTAAAGACACTTTTGTAAAAAACACTTATAAAAGTATAAAGAAGTAAAAGAACAAGTCTATAGATAAAATCGAAATATATATTTCGGACACAAAGAAACAACGGTGGAGCAATAATAGCAACACATTCTTCATTGAGCAGAGTGTAGGAGGCAAGCTCTTCACGGAATCAAGAAACATGGAAAATTAAACTTAATTAGTAGCGCCTAGTACGACTACAAAAACAGGGATGAATCCAAGGGTGAAAAGATTTTACCCCATATACCTCTTTTCTAAAACTCCAGTCTTCAATTTGTGGTGAAAACTAACGGTTCAAAAGTAGCTTTATCACCCAAAAAGAAATAAATTTTTTGTCATCTAATGCATACACAGCACAATACAAAAACCTTAAGGGCTAATTTGGAAGTAAGGGGGAGCAAAACCATGATATAAAATCCCCTCCATATAATTAACTAAATTGGTATTCAAATAATATCCCCATGGATTTCCCACCCTGGGAAAAGCCAGGAAATCTAGGAGGATTTGTGTTTCCAAATTAGCCCGAAGATGTCAATCCAATGGACAGAGGGAATGGGGTTTCCGGCAGACAAAACAAAACAACTGATGGGTTTTGACCGGCCTATTGGAGTTGCCCCTGACCTCCGGCGCTACTGTTGGGGTTTGGACTGGTGCGACGCATCATCCTTAACTGGCACGTACACATGGGACAGGGACGCGAGGCTAGCAGTTAATTCATTTTTTTTCCGGTGTCGTAGAGAAAAGAACACATACACGGATTGACACAGGATGCGTGACTAGTATAAAACCATATTATAGACGCGTCTCGTCTGTACTCCCTTCGTTTTAATAAATTATAATTCATTTGACTTTTTTTATCCTAAATTTAACCACTCGACTTATTACAAAATCTATATTGTCTATTGCCTGTATAAAAAGTTTTGAACTCAAAATTTGAACTACATCTTTCACTTCAATCCACGCGGGGACGAATGAATCTGCGAACGGCTTCACTTTCATGCACATATTTGTATGACATGCTTTACCTTAGCTTCAACTTGCACGGACTAAACTTGAAGCACTACTGTAAGTTACAGTAGCTCGGAATCTAATGACACATCTTATGAAATATTTGCAGTCTTATCCATTCGGTCCAGCTTGTTTCCTGGCTTTTGGTGCACACGAGCATCTTCTCGATAGTTTCACAAAAATCACTTGCTATTTAAAAAAATAATAATGTCGAGTAAATGAAATAAGTAGTGACCTCGAGCTCTCTCTGTTTCCAATTCCTGTGCCCTGTACGTGTCCTCCATGAGTGGTGCCAGTGGGAATCAAAACTGAAACTGTCCCAAAATATTGTTGTAAGTGCATAGATTTATTTAAAATTATCAAATAATCTTGGATGCTGACAAGGTTTGTACAAAAGTTATAGCCCTCGTATAGAGTCTATAATTTTTGTAGTTGACAAGTTATAAATTTGAAGATGTTTAGTGTCCTAAATATGTAGATGTTTATAGATTTTGAAATTAAAATTTAAAAATTCCTAAATGATCTCAAATGTTTACAAAGTAAATACCAAAGTTCTAGTGGTCCACATGTTTGATATTGAGAAGTTTTTTATTTAAAATCATCTAGTCTCCTTGAAATTCAAATGTTTTGAGACTAATTTTTTTGATTTTTTCAGATGATCTCTGATGGAGATACATCATATACGAAAGTTATAGTACTTAACAAGATTTAAAAGTTTCTAGTTATAACTTTTTCATTAAATTTTCATTTAGTAGCCAAAATATCGAATTTAAGATTACAAAATATTGATATAAAAAGAGCATATTATATATAGATATGAATGATTGTGCAGTGCAGTGGTAGAGACCTAATAGTGTTGAGCGGCATATTATGGGCCCGACTCTCCAAAATTGCTATTTTTAGTGTTTTTGAAGAACATTAATGGCCTCGTTTAATGGTTTAATGGGATTAACAGAGAGTGTCAATTAAACTAGGCGGGTAAGGCAACCATTTCCATAGGTCACCATTAAACGTAACCTTGAATGGAGATAGATGGTTTGCCCACCTCTGTTAATGCATTTTTCCTGCCTCAGTTAAGTTTTATATGTAGTAGTCAATTTAGCCCAACTTTAGCTAATGAGGCATGACTTTTTTTCTTTTATAAATCACAGTGCTGACACAAAAGTAATTGAAAAACTTCTGGTTGCATGATCTCAACAGAAGTTCGGACATTAGAACTGATTGTACATTTACCGCTTGTCGAAATTACAATGGTCTGTTGGTTGCTCACATGAGGTGGTAATAAGTTCATCAAATAAAGATTGTACGTCCTAGTTACTTTGAAGATGTCTTGGGTCCCACTAGCATGTGTATAAAACACTAGGCAAGGCAAGGTATGACAAGCGTGTAGCATTTCACATATCTAGCTCTTGCTGCTCTAGTGATCATCCTGGCAATTGTGTATATGTAGGAGTAGGAAGCATCAGGAACACTTGAATTACCTTTTGTAGATCTGGTCTGGCAAGAACATGAGTTGTACTTGAGCTGACTCGGTGCAGCTTTCGCCACCTATTGTGGCGTCCTCATTTGTCGATCGGCTCAAGGCTCCCGTCCCCTCACTGGTGCTCAAAACACCTCATTTGAGGGTGCCAAGACAGCCCGTGCGTCCTGTGCATTTGCGACGGAGTGGTCGTTTGGCAAATAAGAGTCGAGGCAGGCTGCACAAGCCCGAGCTCCTAGCTGAGAGCTTGATTATGAAGAAATGGGGCCTTCAGACAGGCGAACAAACTCAGAGTCATTCAATCTTGCCGAACTCTCGCCTCAACCCGGCACAGCGATCGTCGACTGGAGGCTTCAATGTCGCAGGGAGCTTGGTCGATAGCGCACGGTTCATCCTCGGTTCATGGTGCCTTTGGAAGGAGCGCAATCGGAGAGTGTTTGATGGGGTCTGTCGGACGTCCATTGCGCTCGTGGCTGACATTGGGGAAGAAGCTAATCGTTGGTCGCAAGCAGGTTACAGCCACCTCACGTCGCTATGGGCAAACGTCGCCAGTATCCATCCCTAGGTTGTCGTGGCTGTCGTGAGTTTGCTAGTTGTTATCTTCAGAGTTTTTTCTGGCCGTAGCGTGCTCCCTTGAGGAAGTCTGCTTGAAGTGGGGCCACATTGCAATGTCCTGCAGAGAAGACTGGAATCGTTTCCAAGTGAGTGTGAAAGGAAAAATGCTAGACACCATTGCGAAGGATTTCGGGGCTGATCTTAATTACAAGAATTGGTTTAATATGGGGAGTATGCCAGCGGGCCCTTCCACACCACCACGCTTTGTGAGTCTCTCGGAGTCTGGCGGTAACGCTTCAGCTCCCCGCACTATTAACTGGAACCTGCAGACTTCCTCGAGTGCTCCGGATTCCACAGCGTCGCACCAAGAAAACTCCACGCAGCTAAGCCCGGCCTTTCAGTTGCATCCACAGATTTTGCAAGATCAAAGAATGGCGTACTTCCGTGCGGACTCCACTCCTTTCACTCCTCGGGGGCTCCATCGTCTGGAGATTCAGGGACGAAAGCCGATGGAAAGAGTTGTTGTAACGTGCCCAAGAGACAAGAATCTTAACATGGCTATTGCTACCATCCACCCAATGCCGCAGCACCAGGTAACATTCCAAGAGATTCGAGATGTCTTGAGTGATTTCCTCACAAATGGTCAGCATGTCCAGTTCACTGATATGCAGCCAACGTATTTGGGTCAGTCTTTTGTGCGTTTTAGAAATGTCTATGACAAGGATAGACTAGTCCAGAACAGCCCTTTTCAGTTTGGGGAAGTTTCTATTAGTTTTGTAGATCACAACAAGGGACGGAATTGAAGAGCAGTAAATTTCAATCGAGAGTGCTGGTTGATGCTTCTGGGTTTCCCCCTTGACTATAGAGAGGACGAGTTTGTTGTCAACTCGCTCAGTTCTTTTGGCAGAGTTCTCCATTGGGTTGATGATACTAGGCATTTGTCGAGACTGTTGGTCAGGGCGTGTGTCATTGACTATGAGTCAGTCCCGCAATTTCTAGTGCTTATTGGTGGTGAAGGTTTCCATGGGGAATCCTGGACTGTGCAATGCGAAATCTTACAAGGCCAGTTGCTCGGCGGGCTACCACAGGATGAGGATCCAGCCCCGGGACCTGATGATTTCCCTTCTGGTGGACCTTTGGATCTGTTTGGCTTTGGACAGAATGGGCCTGGCCCAATCATACATCATATCCTGCACCCAGATGATAATAACCAGCCCCAGTTTGGTGGTATCCAGGGTCATGGTTTTCTAGAACACAATGTTGGCCCTGCCTTGGGATTTGACAATTTGGGTATAAATCTTCCCAATGTGGTGCTGGACCTCAATCTAAATGAAGCCCCAAATGTCCCTGTCCCAGATTTAAATGCCTCTATTGATATGCAAGAAATTATTATTGATCCTTTTTTCCATGGGCCACAACAAGTCCCCCCTAAGGATGATATCCTTCTTCAGCAAGTAAATGAGGATGAAGAAGATGGACAAGCATCTGATGATCTTGCTAACCCCCTCCCACCTGTTCAAGCTGAAATGGTTGTTGAAATGCCTAAACATGTGGAGGCAATGATGCCATAAGAAATCCAAGAATAAGAAGACCTTATGAATGAGGACGAAATCCAACAGCAGCTAGCTGAGGAAGCAGACCAGGATGTTTTACCTGGGCTTAACAACATTCATGTGGGTCTGATTCTAGTCAACAACTTTCAGCCTGCTAAGGAAAGCACAGCCCCCTCTTTCGGGCCTTGGGCCACTTTTTTTGGACCAAAGCTCACAAGTGATGTCCCTCATGTTTTGGTTCCAAAAGACTGGGCAAACTTCTTCACCTCTTTATTGCTTTCTCCAAGTCACTTTAAGCTTGCTAAAGAGCTGTTGAAATCTAGCAAGCTGCTGTCCTGCATTAGTGATGAGGAAATGCTTGGTTTTTCAATTCCTAACAGTTGTCCAGTCAGAAAGGCTCCTGTTTGCTCCCTGCTGCAAGTGGAGGATGAAACTGCTATTGACAGTCCTTTAACTACTCTTGTTAGTTCAGTGATGTTTTCTGAACCACGCCATACTCCTGATGCTTGTAACACTGTCAAAGGCAAACACCTTTCAAGCACAGAAATCCTGGTTGAAAGTCAAGTGAGAAGGAGCCCAAGAATTAAAGGTAATAATAATGGCTTTAAGAGCTTAGTTTGTTCTGACAAGCATTGCCTGGGATGTAACTCCAAGCCCCCAACCCTCTCTGCAAAGATGCTTAGAAACCTCAGCTCAAACCTCTGTGATATTGATAATGCACTGATGACTGATGAAGCCCTTAATTTCAAGAAAGTTGCAACAGTGGTGAAGAAGAAAAAGAGTCAGCCCCATAAGAGCAAGACTAAGCAGGTGCCTTCTATGAAGGCTCCACCCTCTGACCCCGATGATGTTGAAGATGAAGAAGACGACGCCTAATGCTCTTGTCCCTTTCTGCTGCTGGTGGCTTTTATTCCCAACCAGTCTTTTGTTTAGTGGTGGTCTTAAACCACACTATTGTCTTAAAACCTGTTATGGCTGCTGCACCTTGTGGGTCTGTCCGCCCTCGTCTTGGGCTTTGTTGCCAAACTCTGTTAATTTCCTTTATGCTTGTTATGCAAAGTTTGTACTAGTGTTATGCACTGTAGTACAAGAAACCCCTAAGTTTCTAATGGATAGTAGAAGTACCTTTAGAAAATGGAATGTTCTGTGTTGGAATGTGAGAGGCATCAACGCTGAAAGCAAATGAGTTTCTATTAGGAATAAAATACTAGAAAGTGATTGTGATATAGTCAGTTTGCAAGAAACAAAAAGGGAAATTTTTGATTCTCTGTACATAAAAAATTTCTGCCCCTAGCCTTTGATGCCTTCTGCTATCTTCCTTCTTCGGGTGCTTCTGGAGGAACCCTAGTTGTTTGGAAAAGCTCAGTCTTCAATGGGACAGAGATATTTCAGAATGATTTTGCCATCTCTGTGGAAATCTGCTCAGTTTTTAATAATGGCAGTTGGATTCTAACCTCGGTTTATGGTCCTTGCGATGCCGTTGAAAAAGTGACCTTTATGAATTGGTTTGAAAATATTCAGATGCCAGATGAAGTTGACTGGATGATAGTTGGAGATTTTAACTTATATAGAAAACTTGAGAATAGAAATAGGCCTGGTAGCAGCACTAGAGATATGTTCCTTTTCAACTCTGCCGTCAATTCTCTTGGTCTTGTCAAAATTCCACTCCATGGAAATAGATTCACCTGGACTAACAAGCAAAACCCACCTCTGCTTGAGAGGCTTGATTGGTTTTTCACCTCCCAGAGTTGGACTCTAAGCTTTCCTGACACTGTTGCTCATGCTTTGATGATGGAAGTGTCTGATCATTGGCCATGTGTGATAAAGATAAAAACTTCAGTCCCAAAGGGAATATTTTCAGGTTTGAGAATTTCTGGATGGAACATGAGAGTTTTATGCCACTTATTGCTAGTGTTTGGAATGCCTCCTTCCCTCATGCTAACAAACCCAAGTTGTTGTCTGCTAAGTTCAAAGCAGTGAGAAATGCTCTTAGGTCTCTGAAATCTCAACTATCAAATCTCAAGGTCACTATTGCAAATATAAAATTAGTCATCACTTTCCTTGATACCCTGGAGGAATGGAGGGATCTCTCTATTCAGGAGTGGAATTTCAGAACCATCTTAAATACTAAACTCTCCAATCTTCTCCACCTCCAAAAAATCTACTGGAAGCAGAGAGGGAAAATCAAATGGGTGAAACTCAGTGATGAAAACTCCAAACTCTTTCATGTTTCTGCCATTATCAAACATAGAAAGAATCAAATTTTTTTCTCTAGTTAACCCCTCTGGTTCAATTGTCCATGACCATGATGCAAAAGCTAAGCTAATTTGGGACAATTTCAGAGAGAGGTTGGGATCATCCTATCTTCCTACAATGAGGTTTGACCTGGAAACACTTTTATCTCAAGCTTCTGAACTTGGCTCTTTAGTGGAACCTTTCAGTGAGAATGAAATTAACATGGTTATCAGGAATTTACCCCTTGATAAATCACCAGGTCCAGACGGTTTCTCCAATGAATTCTTGAAGAAGTGTTGTCCTATAATCAAAAAAGATTTTTATAACCTTTGTGCCTCGTTCCACTCTGGAAATATCTGCCTCCAAAGCATTAATGGCTCCCTCATCACCTTGGTTCCTAAGATTGATAGCCCTGCTGATCTGAATGACTATAGACCCATTTCTCTCCTGAATTCATCGATCAAAGTAATTACCAAGATTCTTGCAAACAGGCTTCAACCAAAAATTACTAAATTGGTTCATACAAATCAATATGGCTTCATCAAAGCAAGGACCATCCAGGACTGCCTAGCCTGGAGCTTTGAATATCTTCACCTGTGCCATGCCTCCAAAAAAGAAATTATTATTCTGAAGTTATACTTTGAGAAGGCTTTTGACATAATTGAACATGAGGCCATGCTGCAAATTATGAAGTATAAAGGATTCAGTGATAAATGGATCTCTTGGATGTTTTTGATCTTGGGATCTAGAACATCTTCCGTTATCTTAAATGGTAGTCCTGGGAAAGTTTTCCATTGTAAGAGAGGGGTCAGGAAAGGGGAACCCCTTTCTCCCCTTCTTTTTGTCCTAGCTGCTGACCTACTCCAGAGTATTATCAACAAGGCTAAAGATTTGGGACTGCTAAACCTCCCCGTGCCTCTGAATTACACCTCTGATTTTCCTATCCTTCAATATGCTGATGACACTCTCATCATACTCGAAGAGTGTGGTAAGAAACTTTTCATACTCAAGGCTTTGCTCAACACCTTTGCTGAATCCACTGGGCTGAAAGTTAATTTCTCAAAATCCTTTCTAGTCCCAATCAACTTGTCACCTGAGAAGGCCAGGCACTTAGCTGACACTTTTGGTTGCTTGGTTGGTGACCTTCCTTTTACTTACCTCGGTTTGCCTCTTGGGCTCACCAAGCCAAGTGTGGAAAGTTTCCTCCCCATGGTGTCCAGATGTGATAGAAGATTGGCAAATACTTCGCTTTTTCTCTCTCAGGCTAGAAAGCTTCAGATGGTAAATTCAGTGTTTTCCTCTCTCCCAACTTTTTTCATGAGTACCTTTCTACTCCCTGGGTCAGTTAGGGACCAAGTCGACAAGTACAGAAAATGTTGTCTTTGGAGAGGCTCAGATGATGTTAACAGAATAAATGCTAAGGCTGCTTGGCACCTGGTAGCAAGACCAAAAGAGGATGGTGGGCTGGGTATCCTGGATTTGAAATCCCATAATGAGGCTCTGCTATTAAAGCACCTACACAAATTTTTTAATAAGGTTGATACTCCATGGGTTCATCTTATCTAGGAAAAATACTACTCAAATGATAGACTTCCAAGCAATATCAGGAAGGGTTCCTTTTGGTGGAGAGACATTCTCAAGCTGCTTGATAATTTCAAAGGTCTAGCTACAGTCAAAGTCCATGATCGGGCTACCTGCTTGCTATGGGAAGATTGCTGGGTTGGGCAACCACTCAAACTTTCCTTTCCTGAATTGTACTCCTTTGCAAAAAAACCCAACATCTCCCTCAAAAAGGCCTTGGTAGCAAATCCACCCTCAGCCATTTTAATCTACCCCTTTCTGTGGAGGCCTTTGGGCAATTTGGACAGTTTCAAGCGGCTCTGAATCCCTTGACGGCTAATGAATCTCAAGATCCTTATGCTAGAGACTCTTGGCACTATATTTGGGGAAATTCTTTGTTCTCATCAAGAAGGGTATATCACCATATTTTTGGATTCAGGGAAGTTGAGCCAATTTTTAAGCAGATCTGGAAGACTTCTTGTCAGCCCAAGCATAAGATCTTCTTCTGGCTTATTTATAATGACAGGCTGAGTACTCACAACATCATGAGAAGAAAACACTGGTACCTGCCCTTATTTGACTGCGTTCTTTGTGCTCATAGTACTGAAGAGACAGTGGATCACCTTTTCTTGGATTGTGAAACTACCAAATCCTGCTGGGGCTCATTGGGTTAACTGTGATAAGTGATCCAGATCGTTATAGTCGCTTTCAAAGTTTCAAAGAGCAGCTTGGATCACCCTTTTACTTGGAAATCATTATCTTAATGTGCTGGAGCATTTGGTCCTTAAGGAATGATCTGATTTTCAGAGGTACCCCAGTCAACGGTCTTCAGGGCTTGGAGGTCTTCATTCAAAATTTCAAGCAACTCCTATGGAGGGTGAAAGTGCATGTTTGGTTTTGGTAATTGAGTGACAACTTAGGTGGACTAATATGTGTTTAATGTGAGATACACAGGTGATTTAAGTCCTTAGGCACACAAGTGTGAGCAACCAATAAAGTCATGGAGAGATGGCTTGTGCATATTTATGGTGCTCAACTTGATGATGAAGGAGCTTATTGTACATGGTACATGCCATGGAATCATGTGACAAGGTGGAGAAGATAAAGACATGACTTGGCTCGATGGACCGGTTGCAAGCGTGAAGGGCAAGTTGGAGGCTTGAAGCGTTTGACCGCGTGGCGGGAGGCTTGAGCAAGGCTTGGCGCCGATGGACAAAGGCAACGATGAAGGGCAAGTGAAGTCAAGATCGATGAACCAATATGTCATGTGATGATATGGAGTGGATCATATCATTTGTGATAGGTTGGTGCATGTGTTGCATCAACATTGGAGAAGGAGATGAAATGGAATGCGCAAGGCAAAGGTATAACTTAGAGCAATTCATTTCACCGGTCATAGATGTTTAGAGAAGTGTTTTACCGGGTTGAGTTATAGGAAAAGTCGTACTATCAAGAGGGATGCATAGTAGACTAGCTTGATGAGGATAAGAGTGCTCAAGTTACTAGTCTAGAGACGTTTGAGAGAAGCGGTGCAAAACACACACTTAGAAGAGTGCTTCGGTGGCTATCTGCTGAGCCACCGGTACTACTGGTCTCCCACCGTTAGTACCGGTGAAGACCGGTGGTACCGATCAGCTCCCGGTGGGGCTTTCTCGCACATGAGGGCACTTTGAAGATGTGCTGAAAAATGAACTACCGGTAGTACCGGTGGGCAATCGGTAGTACCGGTTGGCTAACTTTGTGCAACGGTCGGGAGGCTCCAACGGTCGGAAATATTGGACCGGTAGTGCGTCGGGAGCTGCGGGAATAAATAGGCCGCCCCTTCCCTTGGGGCGGCACCCAACCCCATTATTCCACTCCTACACCTGAGAAAAAGGGTCTCAAATGTCTCTCTCTCCCTCTATGCTCCTAGGCTTCAATCCATGGTGGTTTTGAGAAAGAGAAGTGAGATTTGAGAGGAGAGGATCAATCTAGACTTGAGCATTCGATTTCCTCTTCTTGCCGGTTTGCTTTGCATTTGTTACTCTTGGATTCTTGGAATCCTAGCCGGCTAGTTGTTCTTCATGGTTGCCCGTGTTGATTCATTTGTGAGGGCACCCCAAATCGTTTGTATTACCCCTTCGATCCCTCATGGTTGCTTGAGGGAGGCAAGGAGGTGGAAGAGACTCCGACCTTTGTGGTCACCTCAACAACGAGGAGTAGGCACCCCTTTGTGGGGACCGAACCTCGGTATAAATCTTGAGTCTCGCGTGCTTGATGATGTGGAGATAGCTTCAACTATCCTTTGTTCTTGTGTTGTTCGTGTTCTTCCTCTCTCCCTCAAAGTTCATAGGTTGGCAAGGCCCGATCTATAAATTGGAGAGGAACCAATCCAAGCAAAGCTCAACATCATCAACCTCTACCTCAAGGAGTGTGGGGAAAAGCTCGGAACCGGATTCAAAGCTCATCTTCCTTGGATTCCGGAGCTACAGCGCTACCACCGGTAGTACCGGTCAACTACCGGTAGTACAGTTTGGTGGTTTGCATTCTCTATTCACTAGCTTATACTTATTGTTTCATACTTGTACTAGTGTTTAGTGCTTGCTTTAGTAACTAGTATAGCTTGTGTACCTTGCTAGTTACCTTCTTGCTTGTGTAGCATAGAAGTAGCTCTTGAGTGACTAATTGACTTGTGTAGCCTTGTTAGTCACATTACTTAGCTTGTGTAGCTAAGCTTTTTGAGCTCTCTAGTTTGTCTTGTGTAGCCTTGCTATTGAGGATTACTAGTGAGCTTAGGCTTTGTGCGCTTTGCTTTCACTAGCATGTGTAGGAGCTCCCGGTTTGCTTAGAGTACTAGTTGCTTAGGTTTGTGTGACCTTGCAACCTAGACTTATTAGGTGAGCTTCCTAGCCCAACACCTTAGTAAGCTTTCTTTTCATAATTTACTAGGTGCTAGTGTTTTAAGTAGAGGGGTGTTATTTTGGCTAGACCGATAGTTTTATTTCCACATTTATTTCGGTTAACCTTTGCAATAAGTTTTTTTAGGTACGCCTATTCACCCCCCGCTAGGCCAATTAGGTCCTTTCAATTGGTATCAGAACCTGGTTCCTCTCTCATACGCTTCACCGCGTGAGGAAACATAATTGGTCAAGATGGATGAGGCTACAATGAGTCAACTAGTTGAGCAACTCACCGCCAAGATCTCCGCCAAGTTGCAAGAGCAACAAAGAGATAAAATGAACAAGATGCAAGAAGAGCTTGAAAAGTTAAAACATATGGCAAGTATGATTGATAATACAGTAGAATGTAAAGTTTGTGGAGACAAGTCACCGAAGTGTGATATACACATTTTTGATGTCACACACTATGCTCGGTGGAAACACCATATGCTTGATTATATTCGTGCTCTTGGTTCGAAGTTTTGGTGGATCATTGTTGTTGGGTTTACTCATACCTTGGATAAGAGTAATCTAACCCAAGCGCAAAAGGAGTGCCTAACACTTGATGCACAAGCCCAATGTTTTCTAATCAATGCTTTGAAAAATGAGATATTTGATAGGGTGATGACTTCGGAGAGTGCCCATGATATGTGGATGGCACTCAAGCATCTCTATGGTGATGCATCTATTTGGGATGATGGCAAATTCAAGGAGGAGGATCACATAGAGATGGAGGCACATGAGAGTGTTGAGCATAATCACAACTTGGTGGTTGTGGAAGATTGCTCCACCTCATGGTCAAGTGATGATGATGATAAATCAACTACAAGCTCACTTGACAAGATGGATGATGATGATGCCTCAAGTGTTGTTATTGATGATGTCACTCCATGCACTCTTGATGGTAATGATAATGGTTCGTGCTCGGGCAATGATCATGATGCTACTACAAGCCCATCTACATCACCACATTGCTTCATGTCACAAGGTGACACAAAGGTATCAAATAACAATGTTGTTGATCATGTCGATTCATATGATGAGCTTGTAGATAGACTTGCTAGTATGACCATGTCTTTAGAAAATGAGAAAACTAAAACATTAACATTGGAAAATGAAAACTCATTTCTAAAGAATTCATGTGAAGAACATAAGCACTTACTTGATGTTCTTAAAGCTTCACATGAAGAGCTAAAATTGGATCATGAGCAACTTTGTATATCTCATGGAGATCTAGTTAACAAACATGGTTCTCTCATCAAAGTATTTTTCAAGAAACTTAAGAATGATGAGAGCTCATCACATGGGTCAAATGATCAACCACATATTATTGCTAACCCTTGTGATATAGAGAAGAAGCATGTATCCACCTCTTGTGATGATTTATTTGATATGCCATGCTCTTCACATATAGATGCTTGTTCTACTTCTATGTCTTGTGAGACTAACCTTTTGAAGGAGAACAATGAGCTTAATGAGCAAGTGAAGAACTTGAGCAACAAATTAGAGAGGTGCTACAACTCCAAAGTCACCTTTGAGCATATGTTGACAAACAAGAGAAGTTATGGTGACAAGAGTGGAATTGGACTTAACAAGAGCAATATCAAAGGCAAGAGATGGGGAAAGAGAAGATATGAAAGAGAAATGAAGAAACAATAAGAAGAAAAGCTATCACACTTCATGTGCTACCAATGCCATGAAATGGGACATCTTGAAAATGCTTGCCCCTTTAAAGAAAAGCTCAAGTTGAATAAAGAAAAAGAGAGGCTAAAGCATGTCAAGTGCTTCAAGTGTCACGTTTGGGGTCATCTCACCTCAATGTGCCCAACCAAGCAATTAGTGAAGAAACAAGTAGAGCCTCAAGATATGCCACAAATCAAGCCCCAAGAGCAAGACAAGATCAACCATCAATATGGTGACTTGGGGATGGAGAAGAAGACTAGAAGAAGTGGCAAAGTAAGATCAAGGCATCCAACTCCTATTCAAGATGTCAATATGATGATGAGCAAAGATCAAGAGAAGAATCATTTGGCTCACATCAAGTGCTACAAGTGTGATAGTATGGGACACTTTGCCTTGAAGTGTCCTGTCAAGCTTGAGATGAAGATTCAAGCAAAAGAAGAAAGGCAAGGCAATGAGAAGCACAACATGAGCAAGGAAGAAAATGCTCAATCAAAGAGAGTGTGCTACTCATGTCAGGAAAGGGGGAACATGGCTAATTCATGTCCTCTAGGTATGACTTCTAAGCCCATTTCAATTAATAATGATCATATTCTTAGAAAGGATGAAAATGGTACCTCTATGGTTGCTATTGCAAAACATCCCGCTATTCATACTAAGGCATTGCTTAAGTATGTTGCTCCTAACTTGAGTGGACCCAAACTAGTTTGGGTATCATCAACAAGTGGATGATGATTTGTAGGTACCATTGGCATTGGAGGCTTGATTCAATGTGTTTCATATTGTTTATCATATGATTGAGTCAAGTAGTGAAGCTTAATGCATATCTCATCCCAATGCCAAGTCAAAAGAATGAAGTCCAAGTGCTACAACATACAAGTGCATAATCAAGTTGTGGTGGTTTATTGGATTAGTTGAAGGCTTGCAAATATTTAAGTCAAAGCTTGCTAATGGATTGATCATGATCTACTAAGGTATATTTCTTGTTGATCAAGTTGATTTGGGTGTGTATAAGATGTTTCAATTGGATATACACTTAGTGCATATGAGTTGTTTGAATTGGATATACATGTGCACTAGTTGCTTGCTATGAGATGTTTGAATGGATTCAATGCTTAGTGATCAAGATTGTGTTGACTTGAATGGATATGATCATGTGACTACTTTTAGTAAGTGGATTGAATGGATATATGTATTATGAGAGTGTTCAAACAAGTTATACCAAAGATTGATTCAATTTGAAAAAGTATAGCTCAATATGTCAAAATATGTCATTTATTCAAAATCTAAGCTAGCTGTGATCATAGCCATGTTTAAGAGATCAAACCTTCTTGGATTGGCTTGAAATTTGGTATGCATGCTCTACACTTATAGTATTAGTTGCCGTGAAAATTTCATGAATATTGGATAAGGGATTCGGTTTTGGAGTGGATCTTGTCAACACATGTGCAACAGTTTTCAGCATGTACCTAGGTGGGAAGATGTAAAATCTGGTAGCAATCTAGAAGTCCAATGTAACACCCTAAATTTTGCATCTTTTCAAAATAGAATAAAAGTAATTAAAATGCATTTTGGTGGACATTAAAAACCTAGGAAAAATTAACTAAGGATTTCATAACGTAAAAATTGTCCCGATTAGAAACTCATGTGGTGCATACATGCTGGTGCATAGGTTTTTGTATTGCTCTTTCATTTTCAAACTAGAAAGTCAATTGGTGTTTGAAAGTGGTTTGAATTTTTGAAAATTGAAAATTGGAAAAAAAAAACTTTTCCCTCTTTCTCTCTCTCTCTCTCCCTTTCTTCCTTGGCCCGCAGGCCCCTTCCCCCCCCAGCCCAGCAGACCCCCCCTTCTCTCTCGGTTTGGGCCCGATCCCAGCAGGCCGGCCCATCTCCCCACTCGCGCACGGGACAACCCAGCTCCACCTCTCCTTCTCCCTCTCTGCGCTGACAGGTGGCCCCCGCCCGTCAGAACCATCCCCTCCCCTTTCCTTTCCTTCCCCCGCTCCTTCCCTGTTCTCCCGCGCCAACGATCTCTCGGCCGATCCCGAATTGGAGCAGGGAGATCCACCCTTTCTCTTCCCCGCGGCATAACCGAACCGAGCGCCGCCTTCCAGTTCCCCTTTCCTTTTTCCCCTTCCCCCTCTTCTTTCCTTTCCTGCCGCCGCCGCCTTCCCTTGCGGCCAAGCACGAATCCGCGGCGAATTCATCCCTTTCCTTCCCTGCGGCACTCCTCCAAGCTATAAAAGCTCAGCCCCGCATCCTTCCGCCCTCACCTCGCCCCTCGGAGCACTGCCGAGACCACCAGAGCCGCCGTCGCATGCTAACAGAGCCGTCGTCGCTGCTCCGCCGTGGGCGAGCACCTCCGCTCCCTCCGCCTGCTTCCCAAACCCCCCATCGTGGTAAGCAAGGTCCCCCCGACACTGCCAACCCCCTTTTCTCTCTCTATCTCGTCCGTTTGAACACTTCCCCGTGTTTCCCAACAGTGCCGAGCCGCTGCGCCGCGCGGACCGCTCGTTCCCGCGCACAATCGGGTCAACCAACCCCGTAGCCGTCTTCGTCGTGTCCCCCTCTCTCTTCCCGTCCCGGTTGCGTAGAGAATGGTGCACCGACGCCTCGAATCGCGTTGCGCCGCCGCTCACCGGCCATGGCGCCGCCGCCTACCTCGCCTCCGGCCGCCGAGCGCCACCCCCTCTCTCTGTGATCCAATCCGGGCCATCCATCGTGGATCGGACGGACCACAGAGCCGCGTACCCCTTCGCCGTGCCATTTCACAAAAGAGACCCCGCCCTTTTCTAAGTCTGAACCCGCAGTCCAAAGGCGTAATCTCCCTTTACGTTTTCTGTTCTGCAAAGCGAATTTCTTTTCTGTTTTGTTTTAATTCGAAAATAAAAAGAAAAATCCTATTTACAAATTTGCCACTCTATTTCAAATGTCTCTAAATTGCTCATTTTAAATCCAAATCGATCCGTTCAAGTTGCGTTAGATCCGTAATTTCATGCTCTATCCAGTAGTATAGATTTCATCTATGTTAATTACTTTTGAAAATCAAAGAAAATTAATTTGGTAACGCTTTAATCTTGCCCTCTTCAAAATCTCGTTTAATTCATATCTTCTTCGTTATAGCTCCGTTTTTCGTGATTCAATCGTCTATGTGATCGTAGTGAGACGTAGATCAGTTTTATAAACTTTTACTTTTGTTTTATTATGATTGGTATACTGTTCTAATCTATAGCCTTTGTTTGCTTGCATGTTATGCCTCTGTATGATTGCATGCGATGTGATGATCGAGTACAGACGGTGAGCAGTACGTGGGTGATCAGGAATATCTCTTTGAGCAGGACCAGCAGGAGCCCTTTGAGCAAGGAAAGTATTATATGGGATCTTCCTTGATGTCCTATTCATGATGTTTTAAATAAAATCATATGCATGTGTCTAATATTGTTACCATAGGGTTTACCTAGAATTGATTACCTTGAACCTTGAAATCCTATGGGTTATTTGCATATGGGTAGTTATTGCTAGTGCTCCATTAAATAAGCATGATCTTTAATCTTGATTAATGACTATATGAGATGATAAAGTAAAACTTGACTTTTTAGTAACATGGATTTAGGACCCTATCTGTCAGCAAAAGCTGGGACATACAGTACAACCATGAGGGCTATAATGGATCTGGCTTTAGTTCAGTATGAGGGTAACTCTCTCGCATGTGGCAGTTCGTGAAAGTTGCCATTGACGAGCGGTTGCGGGTTGCGGCTGGAGTGGCGACCGCTGCGTGTGTGTACCATCGAAGGGCTTCCGTATACCCCTTGCCCGTGGATCCGTAGTGTCTGTTGTTTGTCAGCGAGCCCCTTTGAAAGACTTCATAGTGAACCCTGCCGACCTTCCTTGGAAGTGGGTAAGAGGCTGATCCCCTCGGGCGAAAGGGTAAATCACGACTCGTGGGTAAAGTGTACAACCTCTGCAGAGTGTTAAAAACTGATATATCAGCCGTGCTCACGGACACGAGCGGCCCGGAAAACTCACAGACTAATAATGGAAAACTCACAGAAACAATGTTTACATGTTGGTTATCACTTTATCATGTTATATGTGTTATTCATTCAATTGTATCTGATCATGTGGTTTAATTTGGGGGCTTAAGCATAACTCATGACACATCCATTGTAAAGTTTTGAATCAATTAAAAATGCTTATTGCAGTAAACCAGTGTCAACTTTTTAGCCTCATGAACCCCATATATACTTGTTGAGTACGAGATGTACTTATGCTTGTTTACTTTTCAATATTTGGATAAAAATCCCGGATGGGTACCAGTTTGCAAGAGTCTCGAGCAGTTAGGCTTGTGATCAACCAGTCAATTGGTCCCTGTGGAGTGGAGTCTTCACCTGAAGATTGGAGTGTCTTACCGCTGTTTGCTCTCTTAAGGTTATTTCTTTGACCTTATATGTTATGTATTTAAGTGTTGTCTTTTGATATTACCTTGTTTTGTGGCTATATGTGAGATTTGACTTCCTGGGCTCACATATAGGGTATATCTGGTTTTGTTCTTAAAACCGGGTGTGACAAATGAAGCTCAAATTTATATGGCTGCTAGATGACTTAGTGAAGCACATCTCCACCAAATTTCATGGTCATTGGATATGTATTTTTGGAGTTATGATATATTCTTTGAAGAGTACAGAATCTGCCAGAAAAGTGACAATTATTGGATTGATCTAGAGTCACTTAGATTGAAAGGTTCTCAAGTTGGAATCATGTCTATAAGTATTTGAGGCACCTATGTTTGATTTTGGTTTGAGCTAGAAGCATGACAAGCAATGAGTACAAGACCATTTGATTGTGGAAGTGTATTTGGCACATATTTGGCACTCAAATTGAAGATCAAGATCAAACTCAAGATAAAGATGAAGTTTAAGTTCTAGTGATGATTGAAGATCAAGATCAAACTCAATATAAAGATGAAGTTTAAGTTCTAGTAACGATTGAAGATCAATGGATAAAAGCAAAAAGGACTTAAAAAAAGGATATGATTGAGCTCATAGTGGATTTATAATCATTCCTCAAAAGGAGTTCAACATTTGAGTCAATCAAACAAAGCTATTTTAAGTGAGTATCAAGGATGGTTCTTGGAGATAGGTCACTTCTCCCTTTTGTAGGGGCTTGCCGCCATTGTGTAGGTGAAACCAAGTGTGGTACTTGGAAGGCTAACATGGAAGTGGTGATCTAGGGATCATTTGGATGCTTAGTTGAAGAAATCAATAGGATTGATCAAAAGAAAGCAAGCAACACCCAAAAGAGAGATACATGAACTTACATACAAGTGGTACATCATTTGGTATTCTCTTATGCAAGCAAAGATCAAGAAATAAGCAAGTCAACCGCAACAAGAAAGTGCACTTGATCATTAGTGGTTCTCAAATCATATGGGTGAAGATTGGTATTCAATTGGTATTTATTGGTCTTCACCAAGCTCTTAATTGGATTTCACATTACTAATTGGAGATGATTTTATTTGACTATCCTCTACTCCAACATAGCAAAGGTGAAATTGTTTGACATATGCATACATCATTGCTTAGACATGTTTTAGTGCATATAGTCATACATAGTGATCATTCATTGAAAATCAAATGAATTTCATGCTTATAGCCTACCACTATTGCTTGATTGATTGTTTGTATCTAGTGGTAGTATATGAGTTTGATCATGAGCTAGTAGACCCAAGTACTTGATCTATTTTGGATTGCAATCAAGTGACAAGTACAACCTCTATAAGATAACCTCTTAATGTGTGTGAACAAGCTTAGAGAGAGTTTAAACCGGACTTAAAATCTTATGCTATTCACTTTAGTTCAAGTCAACAATAGACGCTCATGACAATGAATCTAGTTCAAGCACAAGACAACTATGCAAATGGATATCAAGATGAAACTTACAGATGGTATCTAGACTTATGTTAATCTTTCTAATAGTATCAACTTTCATAGTAACTAGTATAGCTTGTGTACCTTGCTAGTTACCTTCTTGCTTGTGTAGCATAGAAGTAGCTCTTGAGTGACTAATTGGCTTGTGTAGCCTTGTTAGTCATATTACTTAGCTTGTGTAGCTAAGCTTTTTGAGCTCTCTAGTTTGGCTTGTGTAGTCTTGCTATTGAGCATTACTAGTGACCTTAGGCTTTGTGCGCTTTGCTTTCACTAGCATGTGTAGGAGCTCCCGGTTTACTTAGCGTACTAGTTGCTTAGGTTTGTGTGACCTTGCAACCTAGACTTATTAGGTGAGCTTCCTAGCCCAGCACCTTAATAAGCTTTCTTTTCATAATTTGCTAGGTGTTAGTGTTTTAAGTAGAGGGGTGTTGTTTTGGCTAGGCCGATAGTTTTATTTCCGCATTTATTTCAGTTAACCTTTGCAATAAGGTTTTTTAGGTACGCCTATTCATTCCCCTCTAGGCCAATTAGGTCCCTTTAGAGGGTTAAGAAAAAATATTTCCATGCTATTGAATCATGGCTAGAGCATATTGTGTAATCTTGTTTATCTTTTTTTTCTCCTTTTTTTTTTCCTGAACTCTCTCCGGAGCCTGCTTGCCCTTTTCTTAGTTTTTTTCTTAGTTTGGCTTGTAATTACTCTTGTCTGTTTTCTTTCTATAAAACTGTTCAGTAGAGGTCCTCAGCGGCCTCTCCTGTTTTCTCAAAAAACATCTGCCACGAGGTCTACGCTGTAGCATCTACCTAGCTGTGTTCAACTATGGTGGCTCTTGCGTGCCCATGTCACGTCGTCACCAGACACCAGCTCCAGCTCTCCAGTATTAGATGTGTGCCGAGGTTAGTACAGTCGCCCTGGTAGCCGTGTTGGTTGGTTGGGTCTCATTTGGCAGTCGCACGACGCATGAAGTGTGTCTTGGATATATGCCATGTGTGATTAATTTGGTTGGGTCAGGGTGGCCAGTGGCGCTAGCTAGCTGGTGTACAGAACGTCACGAGCTCTATGCATGCCTACAGTGTGTGGGATTATTATTTCATTAAATATATATTATTATTTATTACAAAGTCTAAGAGCATCTCCAGCAATAGTCCCTAAAACAAAGCCCCTATTTTAGATTTGAGGGCTACCTTCTACTTTTATTGGCCCATATTTTTACTTTTGCTCCAACAATAGCCTCTAAATTTAAGCCCCCAAATCTATTTGATAGACACAGACAAAAGGGACCCACCAGTCATCCATGTGCTCTATCAATTAAGCTATACACACCAGGGAGAGAACATGCAAGCGACATCTAGATTTGTCGGGTAGAGAGGGGATGAGCGGAAGCGTGCCCGGCGGCATCGGGAAGAGAGGAAGTGGCGGAAGCCTACCGCGCGGCGTCGGGAGGATGGGGAAGTGGATCCGGATCCGTTCGTTGTCGTGGACGGCAGGGGAAGACGGTCGGGTGAAGAAGGGATGCCTGATCCGTTCGTTGTCGTGGACGGCCGGGGAAAGAAGGGATGCCCGAAGGAAGAAGATCAAGGTGGCAGCGCGACGAAGCAGGCGTGCGGCGGCATCGGCTGGAAGGAGAGGAGATGTCGCCGGCGAGGTGGAGGCGGACGAGCGGGCGCGTGGGCCGCTGGCTCCGCCGGCTGTCACACCCAATTTCAAGGACGAAATAGGATGCATAATATTATGTGTGCCCAGGAAACAATTCACACATAAGTCCACAAATTACATAGTACCATCACAGAGTTTAATACATAGCGTACATATAACTCTCAAGGAACTCCATCTCACAGGGAAGGTCAACTGGTTGACCAAGCCTAGAAATCTTCAGGATATTCCTCATAGCCTCCTGCTTCTGTTACCCATCCGGGATTTTTATCCAAAAGTTGAAAAGTAAAACAAGCGTGAGCACACTCGTACTCAGCAGTATAACATGGGGTTATGAAGCTCAAAAGGATGACACTGGCTTACAGTGTTTAACACTTTTAGTTAATCAAACTTTTATTATTAGGTAACATCAAGTTATGCTTAAGCCCCAGGTGATCCCACTTATATCATTGCCAAAGTTTAAAGGAACATAAACATCATCATTATAGTGGCAACAGGAACATAAAGATTGGTCATGTTAATTATAATTAAACCATCAGTTTTTCGGGCCGCTCGTAACCATGAGCACGGCTGATATATCAGTTTTAACACTCTGCAGAGGTTGTTCATCTTTACCCGTGAGTCGTGATGCTCCGAATGCCCGGGTTAATTACTCTCATAAACACTACCAAGGTGAGTGGGCGGGGTTCACTATGAAAGCTTTCATAGAATCTCGTCTAACAAGATTAGGGCCGCTGGGATTGGCAAGGAGAGATAGAGCCCCCCTTTCGAGTAGCATAAAGACCGCAGCCTACGCTCAAACTCGGACAGAGGCCGCACTATAACCAGCTCGGCAAGAGCCTAATGCGCCCTTTCGGGTAACCGCTAACGAGCTAGAAAAGAGCCTATTACTGAGTTAAAGCTAGAGCCATGTAGCTCTCACGGTAGCACTGTCAGTCCCAGCTTTTGCCAACAGTGAGTTGTTATAAAAGATTATGTTCCAATTGCCATGAACAGGTTCACCAAATCATTCAAAGTAATAACATTTGGCAGGGATCAGGTATCATTTATATATATTTGCACTAGCCATCTACCCATATGCAAAACCCATAGGAGTCAAGGTAAAGGATTTCAATACTATGGAAATATACTACGGGTATCAAATTAAACACATGCACATGAAATCATGATTATGGTGAATAGGATAACAAGGTAGGTCCTATGCTATACTTGCCTTGGTTCTCAAAATCTTGCTGGTCCTGCTGTTGTTCGAAGAACTCCTGGTCACAACCAAACTCCTCACCGTCTGAACTCGATCATGGCATTGCAACAACACACAATCCAATTTGCATACATACAAAGCAAACAAAGCTACTATTAGAACAGTACACCATCAACAGTAAACAGAGTTAAAAGGTTTATAAAAAGATACTATGCACTGCTACGATCATTTCAACACGAATTTCACGAAAAACGGATTTAAAACGCAAAAGATATGAATTAATCTAATTCTCAAAGAGCATTTTATTATTTAAACTTAACCTCAAATTTAAATGTTTCAAACATGACTAACAGATGGCTTAACATGTAGATAATTTCATTATAAATCTAACGCAATTCGAATCGTTCAAATCGGAGTTAAAATGCAAATTTATAAGCAAAACAGTGCAATGGCAATTCTGTAAATAGTGAATTTCTATTTATTTTCCAAAATAAATTAAACCGATCGGAGTTACGCTTTTGAACAAAGAAAGCGTAGACAGAGAAAGTGTGCTAGGGCTGTGGTGCGGGGCCGGCAGGGCTGCCACGCGGCGGCTCGGGGTTGGTGCGGTGCACCGCACAGTGCGTGCACCCGCTGACTCAACGCGGGACCGAGGGTCCACGGGTCCACGGTGGACCGTCCACTTAACCACGAAGGGTATCTAATCCTGGCCGTTGGCCTTGGATCGGACGGCTCAGAACGGATCAGAGGGAGGGAGAGGGAGAGAGTCGGCCGGAGAAGACAGTGGACGCGGCGGCGCACCATTGCCGACGACGAGGAGGTCGTCGGTATTCACGGACAAGGCGATTTCGGCCACGGTTTCGATATCCGAGAGTATGGGGAGGAAGAGGAGAGCGAGGTGAGTGCGATGGTATGCTCGGACGAACCTAGGGAGCCTAGCAGAGGCGGCGCGGCGGTGCGCCATTGCCGGCGGCGGCGCATGATACTCGCGGGTAAGGCCCTAGAAGCCATAATCCGACGAATTAGAGGCATGGGAAGGGAGAGGAGCTCACGGCGATCCTCATGACGGCACTAATTGAACGTAGAGAGCGTCGGAAGGCTGGGCGCCGCGTACGCCATGCCGGCGGCGTACGGTGCACACGGGCAGTGCCACAGGGGCCACCATTCGTCAAATTAAAGGTACTGGGGAAAAGAGGGGAGAGAGGTGAAGCTCACCAAGCACAGAGACGCGACGACGACGACTCAGAGGTCTCGGCGGCGCGGGGATGGCGGACGACGGTGTTCGTGCACGGAGAAACGCGACGCAGAGCGGGTGGGTACGGTGCCGGCTCCGGGACGTCAACGACGCAGAACGGCGTTCGGCAGTGGCGGATTCCCACTCGAATGGGCTCGGTGCAGGACGAAAAACGACGGTACGGCGTCGGGGAGAAACCTTAGCGGTGGAGCTCTGCGTGCGGGAACAGAATGCGAAAGGGAGATCAGGGGCGGCGCTATGCTTTAAAGAACGGGAGAGGGAGTGCGGGGTGGCGGGGTGTTGGTTGCGAAACCGAGGGAGGTTCGTGGGCGAGTGGGGAGTGGGGCTCGCGGCGGTTGCGGCTCTGCGCTTCCGAACTCGGCGGGAGGAGGGAGACGGCGCTGACACCTGGGGCCCGGTTGGCAGAGAGAAGGAGAGAGGGGAACGATTTGGGACGGGGCTGACCAGCGGGCCCGGCTGGTCAGTGGGAAGGAGGAGGGAGACGCGTTGCGACACTGGGCCGGCCTGCTGGGCTGCGCGGGTGAAGAGGGGAGTGGGCCGAGCAGGAGAGAAAGAGAGGGAGCCAAACTGGGCCTCGGCCTTGCTGGGCTGAAACAGCAAACAGAGGGAGAGAGAGATAAATTCCTTTCCCTTTTCTTTTTCTTTTCTTTTCCAAACCTTTTTATTTGAATTTTGAATTCAAAAACACTTTGTTTTGCAAACTCAATCAACCAAAGAAAATGTGCAGCAGCATGTATGCATCAACATGTTGATAAACTAGGATTAATTTTAGTTCTATAAAAAATTGTTTTTCAACTAAATTCAATGCTCACATAATTATTTAATAAATTATTTTCTACTACTTTAAAGGCAAACAAGATTTTGGGTGTTACATCGGCACATGCGCCACCGCTGGCATAGCTCCGCCTCCACGTGCGTGGATTCGAGTCGAGCCACAGGGGGGTCGCCGGTGGAGTCTCTGGGAGGGAACGAGAGCCCTAGTGGTAGCAGGAGGGAGGGGAGAGGTCGCCGGAGGAAGGGCCAGTCGTTGCGCGGGGAGGAAAACTACCGAAACGGCCTTTTGGGTGCCCGGTGGTGACCCCCCAGGGATGGGGTCTGGCCATGGGATTTGGGTGCTCACCTAAATTTGGGGTCTCAAGTATGGGCCCTACTGGAGCACGTTTCTTGCTCTGAGCCTTCATATTTAACTATGGAGGCTCAAGTAGGGGCCCTGCTAGAGATGCTCTAAGGGGCAACCTAAGAAACAAAGAACTCTTGGCACGAATTGAGAATCTTCATATATATAGCATGAAGTTAAGCTCTTACGTCGTCTCCTGGAGAACAATTAACAGATAGAAAGAAAGAAAAAGAAGCACATTACAAGTTTGTACAAGGAGGATGCCACGCATTGAGTAAAATTGCATCTATAATACAACATAACTAGGCTGGTACGTACACCACAGCATCTTGGAATTTTGTTTAATATGTATAGTACAAGAACTTGTCATTTCTGTGCGTATAGTATACGATTTCTGTCTCACCTGTGTACACATGGCGTGCATTATTACCTGCAGCATCGTTGCCGCGTGGGTGTTGGGGACACTAAAATGTCAGCTTCAAGTGATGAACAGATGAAGTTAGAAAACATATTTGTAGTAATGGCACTCTAGCTACCAATCATATGTAGCACCTGTGTATCCTTGCTGAATTCATGTCTATTTAAACGTTCAGAGTACTGCACGAACATTCGTGGCCTACTTCACCGCAGATACTTCTGGCACTCAATTAAATATCATATTCAAATGAATGACCTGAACAACTAAAGGACGTTGAATAATTAGTTACATCAATTTGAAGGACACAAGTGCACCTATATATATGCTTGTTAATTACTAGTGCCTCAGTTTGTCAATTACTATGTCAGCAATGACGCGGTGACATTTTAGTAACTGCATATTAATTCTTCTTCTGTCATAACTATGTCCTATGATTTTTAGTACTTTATTTTCCATTTGTTAAAAAAGACAAACGGGTTAAAATTCATGTTATGTTGTGATCACCTTGCTCAGCACTATCTTTCCCATGCTTAATTATTTTATCATCTGACTACACCAAATTTCTAGCTACATTTATGTTCTGAACATTGATGAACTTAGCACTTCATTGAACACATGGGAGTGCCAAGTGGCTAGATACATGCACATCCTACTGAGCTTAAACTTATCTCTAGGTGACTGTGTACGGATTTAAACTGTAAATTCGTATGCTCTGTTACGGGTCATATATATATATATATATATATATATATATATATATATATATATATATAGTGACGAGGGAGAGCACACATAACATAACACTCCGCCGCACCGCTGCAAGCTGGGACTATGAAACCTTCTGCTTGTTCCTTTTGGTCAAAGGGAGATGTCTTGTTTTATTTGTAGAGGACACCCCATTAGACAGACTTGGGATTTGGGAGGCGTTAGGAACACTCCTCTGATGAGTACTACCCCAAATGGAAGAACAGTGGTTCATGGTAGGACTTGGTGTGGTGATTTTTCGGAGGCGTCAGAACTGGTTGCAGTGCAGCAGAGGTGCAATACATAGTGGTCGCATTTGTCGTGGTGCAGGCCTCTGCTGATTGAAAGTAATCCGGATGAAGCTTGGTCAAAGGGAGATGACTTGTTTAAGGGCATTCCAATAGACAGATTTGGGAGTTGGGAGAGGTTAGGAGCAATCCTCTAGCGACTACCACCCCAAATGGAGAAACAGTGACTATACTCTTGCCTCTTGTAGTGTCGGGAATCTGTCCGGACAAGAATGGTGGTTGGGCGCCTAGAATCCCAAATCCCATGGGCTGAAGCCTTCGGCCGGGGCCGGAGTCCTTCGTAGAGTAGGGGTGCGATCACCACATAGCAGAACTATTCATCGTGACCGCAAGGTGAGGAGATCACACGGCAGCGCTGGTGCACAAATTGATCTGTCTCTGTAGCACCAACGCACACATGACCGAAAAGAAGCATCAGGTTAACTGAAAGTATATTCACTAGTAGAAAAAATGTCTTTACTAGCGCCCTAAAACACAGCACAATCGGTTTCAATTATCACGCGCATGTACTGAACGGATTCCGAACCGCCTGTAGAAATCGATTTCTACAGGCGGTTTACTTAAGAAATCTACCTGTAGAAATTGGTCATTTCTACAGGCGGTTGTCTTAAGATACCACTTGTAGAAATCGATTTCTACAGACGGTTCGTTAAGACAACCGCCACTAGAAATCGACCTCGGATTTTTTCACTGATTTTTTTATTTTTGTTAGTGTTACTTGCTCCTACTTGGATGTACACCATAAATTCCAACTAAATCACGAACCTACAACCACAAACCTATTTATATTTCAATCTTTAACGCACAAAAGTTATTGAAAATTTACTGACATGCACTTCATTGTTTTAATTTAATGGGGATGGTACACATCAACAGTGTATGTCCACAATCTTGCTGGACTTATTGCTCTGAATAATTGTGTTGAACCAAATAAATTAAATAGTGCACACATGCTTAGGCCAGTCTCAATGGGAGTTTCATAGAGTTTTATGGACATTAAATAGGCTGATATGACACCCTATCTATGAAGAGAGAGATGATAAGAATTTCATGGGAATAGAAAGAGTTTCATCCTCATAAAACTCTTGTGCACTGTTACCAAAATACGAGAGCATTAGAAACTGGGAGATGAAACTCCATTGAGGATGACCTTACACAGTTTCCTGATTGTCAGGTAGATTGCACCCAAAACGAGTATATTGCAACATATTTTGGTCATTGTTAAAAGGGAGAAAACCACGTAGTGTATTTTCTCTTTCTTTCACTCAAACATTTGGTTTCTGAAACATGTAGGCTTTACCAATGATGCGATTGTTGCAAGTGAATGTTGATCTGAACGTGTTCTGAGCATAGCAAATGCCAAAACGAGGCGACAAGCACGGGCACGGGAAAAGGTGCTGTCCCGCCGTATGGAAGTCTTCGGTGTGGACCAGCGCTGCTGTGTAGGGCGCCAGCATCAACGCCGGTTTCTCCGAGACTGTCGCCTAGGTAATATGGAAGGGCACCGAAGCACTAGTGTCTAGATCCAGCCCAACGTCCTTCAATCAACGCTGTATATCTGGCACTTGGACAAGGGAACTTGTCAGCACTCCCCATCCTGGTGAGTCGCCCAGGCCCAAGCGTGGAGCAAGGAGGAGAACCAATAATGCCAGACTCAGTGTGCCGGACTGGATTTGCAATGTTCGTGATGCAGTAGCCCATGTAGCAATGTACTGATAACTCTCTGTAAAGGGCATCAACAAGCAAACACTGAATACTAGTATACTACTCTCATTTGTCTGCCGAGCACTTCGCCGGCCGGCCGCCGTCTACTTACTGTTCTTCTTCTTCGTTGTTGTTATTATTTCCTCTGCTGCCTCCACTCCCTGCTGTCAAACGGGAGGCTGACAGAACTCTTCACGGAAAGAAGCTCCTCTGTCTTTGCTATCCCACGCCTTCATTCTGCAACTCGTCCGGGTTTGTCACGTCGTTCTGCTTCTCATGCCAATTCAACAAGATCCTGCAGGATGCGATGGTTGTTGCAAGCGCATCCACCATGCATGTTTTACACAATTTTACACATAATAAAGGTTTAAGAAATAAGCAATTTGAATAGGGCAGGAGCTACTTACGATATCCTTGTCAAGTAACATAAGAATTCCCAATGCCTCGCATGACTAGGCAGCACGGATCATAGAAAGGCCGGAGGAGTAGAACGAGTTGTCCATCCATTTTGGTATAATGGAGGAATACTAGCTTCGTTCATTCTCTGCCTTTCACTAGCCTGACTATATATTTGGATGGTTTACTACTCCGTATGCAGTTGTTAAGTGTATGGAATCAGATTGTACCTCCTCGTCAGTTATTTCCTTTCTCTAACCTGCATATAAAACAGAAGGTAATGCAGCAGTACTAGCCAGTGCTTCTGCCTGTTGAAGTGACCTTACTATGGAAATGCATAGGAGTAGGAAGCATCAGGAGCACCTACATTGCGACTCTTTCACAGAGAAGTAAGATAGCAGTAAGAAGTATAGGAACCACCAATAAGGTGGCGTATGGTGGGCTGGTGGCAGCTGCTGCAGCGCTATGTACTACTGGCGATGAGACCGCCTTGCCGGTGCTCTTAGAGTTTGACAGCACAATTCAGAACACAACTGAGCCTAGCTCGCTTAGAGGTCCCATACGAATTTCACAACGTCTTGCCTGTCAAGTGTAAAGTAGGAAAAAATCTCAGCAGTGTACAGGATCAAGTGCAGTATATATAGGCTAGTAGCTAATGAGCGCAATTACAAACAGTTCTACCTGCACTACTGTATAGTGTCACAAAGCACGTGAACACTCCATGTAAATATATTACGAATACTCTGTCACATTTCAGATCTAGAGCTCTCTGCAATTGATAAGAGAAAAACTCCAAGGTCCTTGGGTTTTAGCGTTAGGAGTTCGGGCAGCTGGATCTGGAGTAGTATGTTTTATTATGGGTCTTGGGTTTCAGAGAGGCAAGACATCTTAAGAGTCCCATCTCAAAAAATGACTTCTATTTTCAAAGGTGGTCAGCTTAAGAAGTCTGTCTCCATTAAACGATTTTTTTTAGATGGTTGATTTTTAAATGTCTCTGTAAATAGGCCGAGCACCTCTAAAATACATAGGGAAGTTTTGGGGACAAGCAAATTTTCTGTAGTCTCATGTAACAATATTTGGTTCAATGCATTTTACATACTAAGGAGGCCAATGTGTCATGCTTTGCCTCAGAATAATTTTGAAAAAGCATGGTTATCTATCTCTCCTAGAAAAGGGATTTAGGAATTAAGAGACAACATTCTTTAGATGGTCTTTGTAAATCATCTGGAACCACGGAGGGGATCCTGTCTCCGAAATTGGATTTTCAAAAGGTGGGCCTCCTAGAAAGAACAATAATATAAATCAACGGACTTACAAAGACATCCAACTATCTTAGGCTTTGTTTGGTATAGTCGGATCCGCATCAATCCACATATATTGGAGTGGATAGTGAAACTTGAACTAAATTTTACCCCAACACTTGTGGATTGAGGTGAATCGGACAACATTCAAACAAGACATTAAAAGGTCCCCCTCTATAATTATGCCGGGTAAGATTAAGCCGATGGCCCTATGTAAACATATTGACACAGTAACATCAATCTCATTCCTCTGCCTCAGCCGTCTCCTTCTCTAGGCCTCCAAGTACCAGCCAGTCTCTATCACACATGATGGAATCCCCTCTCTGTATCCACTACTGTTCGCAACAGCCCATCCTGTAAAACTGATGCCTCCTCTTTCAAAATATTAGGTGCAGAATTATTAGTCAATTCATCATCTCAAAACTTAGCCACAGGTCCGAGAAACACAATGTTGGAGGAAGGAGAAGAATTTCGCACTGTAATCGGGCTCCAGGCCGCCAGCATTGGACTGAAGTATTACTCATGCATGGATTATATTCTTTTTCTTTCACTCCAATAATATTTGGATTTTGAAATGCGTTAGTTGTAACTGAATGTTCTGAACGTGATTCTGAGCATAGCAAAGGCCAAATTGTACCGAAGCAACTATACATGGTGCCACGATGAGCTGGAGGATGCTCATCGCAATGATCAGCAACTAGCTCGTCCTCCACCTGGATTTGCCAGTGTGGAAAAAAACGAAGGCAAGCAGGACGATATGTCGTACTCCATAGCTGTCTTAACCGAACTGCACCACAGCGAACAGCTCTCTTTTGCTCTCCCATGCGACGCCAGTGTTGCACACCTTGTTCGAGGTGCGCGCACAATCCTTCATTTGATGCAGCTTCAACAAGATCCTGCAAGGTTGCCAGCACGTCCACCATGTTTAAATTGGGATACAGTTTCTTCTTAAGCTTTGAAGAGACAACATGCATGCTTGAACAAGAACTAGCTAGAGCAACTTACAACTCCACCGCGTCATCACATAAGACATGGTTCCTAATGCCTCAAATGCCTACGCAGCAGTCTGTACGCACTACAAAAAGGCCATAGAACTGCTGGTTCATCCATATGACCTACTCCTCTCACTTGCAGCAATAGCTAGCTAGCTTGATTCTCTCTGCCTTTCATACATGGTTTTATGGACTGATCGATGTCTCGACTATGGATATAAGTAGTGTTACTCACTCTTACCTAGCTGTGTACACCGTACAGGCCAACTAAATCATGAAGCTACAACCGCAAACCTATTTATATTTCAATCCTTAACGCACAAAGATATTGAAAATTTACTGACATGCACTTCATTGTTTTAATTTAATGTGGATGGTACACATCATGTAGTGTAGTCGTTGTATGTGCACAATCTTGTTGGACTTATTGTGTATAATTGTGTTGGGCCAAATAAATTAAATAGTACCTGCTTACTCAGTTTCCTGATTGTCAGGTAGATTAAAAGGTTGGTGGGTTTTGTTAGGTTCCTCCCAAACAAGACAACTGCTCTTTTCGTAAAAAATGGTTGTGAAATGATAAAAAAACCGTTAGACTTTCAAGTGAACATGGATCACAAATGTTTATCGAGCACCTTCAGATTGCCAGATCCTAATTAAAATACTGGTGAGAAAATTTAGCTCAACATGACCTAATAAGACACCAGTTCAGATTGGACGATCTTTAGAAATGTCTGATATCATAATTGATTTGACATCTACTGCCTGACTATATATTCGGACGGTTTACTCCTTCGTATGAAGTTGTTAAGTGTATGGAATCAGATTGTACCTCCTCGTGAGTTATTTCCTTTTTATTTCTCTAACCTGCATATAAAACAGAAGGTAAATGCAGCATTAGCCAGTGTGTTTCTGGCTGCTGAAGTGACCTTTACAATGTAAATGCATAGGAGTAGGAAGCATCAGGAGCACCTACATTGCGACTCTTTCACAGTAGACTGGTAGAGGAACCACCAATAAGGTGGCGTATGGTGGCAGCTCTATCTATCTCTGCCAATGAGACCCCCTTGACAGTGTTCTTAGAGTTCCAAGATCCACAATCTCTTGCAGCACCAAACTGATGAATACATGGAATTCTACGAGTTGTGGTCTCTCCATACTCCCACCGTATGAATTAGACACTATGTGTTCTAGTAAGAACTAGCTAAGGATTCCTCTTACTGCTATCTTTTACTGAATTTGCTTATTCTCCGTGCATGGTCCAAGTGAAAATTAGATTCCATCATGGTATATGCCTCATATCAAGATAATCAAATCATATGGAAAATGTGTGTTGCATGCTTTGAGGGATAAAGTTGGTTATATTTTTTAAAAGTCCACCATACCATGATCGATCCTTACCATCAGTCCATCACCATCACACCTGTCGAACCTCGAGAGTCCATACAATTTCTTTACTAGAGTTATAGGGGCAAGCCCCAGCCTTAACCAAGAAAAAACGTTTTAAGCATCCAGATGCATGGGACGCATCCCAGCTCAGTCCAAAATAGCAAAGCATACTCAATTTAGAACACAGCTAGAAAAACAACAGAACACAACCGAGGCTCGCTCACAGGTGTCAAACGAATTTGACAGCATGTCCCTGTCAAGTGTAATTGTGCAAAGTATGAAAATTTCAGAAGTATACAGGATCAAGTCAGTAGGTCTCAGAAGTATGAAAATCTCAGTAGCTAATTTAATGAGCTGAGTCGTAAACAGTCCTACCTGCACTACTATTGTATAGTGGCACAAAGCCCGTGAACATTCCATTTTAATGTAGTACGAATATTCTGTCACATTTCAGATCTAGAGCTCTCTGCAACTGAGGTCCTTGGGTTTTAGAGTTAGAAGTTGGGGCAGCTAAGTCTGGTACGTTTTATTATTATGCATGTGCCTTGGGTTTCAGAGAGGCAGGATATCTGAAGAGTCCCATCTCAAAAAATGACTTCTATTTTCAAAGATGGCCAGCTTAAGAAGTCTATCTCTGTTACTCAATTTTTCTTAGACGATTGAATTTTAGATGTCTCTGTAAATAGGACGAGCACCTGTAAAATACATAGCGAATTTTTGGGGACAATCAAATTTTCTGATAGCTCTGTTAACAAAAGGAGCCGATCTCCTAATATAAAATCATTTTAAAGTTATGATCATGCAACAATATTTGGTTCACTGCATTTTACATACCAAGGAGGCCTCAGAATAATTTTGAAAAAGCATGCCTATATCTATCTCTACTAGAAAAAGGGATTTAGGAAACATCTATAATTATGCCCGGTAAGATTAATCCGATGGCCCTATGTAAACATATTGACACAGTAACATCGTCTCATTCCTCTGTCTCAGCCGTCTCCTCTAGGCCTCCAAGTACCAGCCCGTCTCTATCACATCTGACGGAATCCTCTCTCTGTATCCTCTCCTGTTCACAACAGCCCATCCTGTAAAACTGATGCCTCCTCTTTCGAAATATTAGGTGCAGAATTTTTAGTCAATTGATCATCTGAAAACTTAGCCACAGGTCCGAGAAACACAATGTTGGAGGAAGGAGAAGAATTTCGCACTGTAATCGGGTTCCAGGCCGCCAGGGCATTGGACTGAAGTATTACTCATGCATGGATTATGTTCTCTTTCTTTCACTCAAATAATATTTGGGTTTTGAAATGCGATAGGTGCAACTGAATGTTCTGAACGTGATTCTGAGGATAGCAAAGGCCAAATCGAACCGAAGCAACTACATGGTGCATTGGTGCCACGATGAGCTCGAGTGTGCCTTCTCGTCCGTTTTCTCCAACAAGCACGGTGCTGTCCCGCCGTATGGAAATCCTCGGTTGCCGTGTAGGGCGACAGCATCAACGCAGCTGTCTCCGAGATCGTTGCATTGGTAAGATGGAAGGACGCTGAAGCACTAGTCTCTAGATCCAGCCCAACGTGACATCAATCAACAACGTATATGAGGCACTTGGACAAGGGAACTCTTCACGGAGAGCACCTCCTCTATCTTTGCTTTGCCACGCCTTCGTTCTGCAGCTCGTCCAGGTTTGTCATGTCGTTCTGCTTCTCATGCCAATTCAACATGATCCTGCAGGATGCGATGGTTGTTGCAAGAGCATCCACCATGCATATGTTATACACACTTTTACCAAAGGTTTAAGAAATATAGTAAGCAATTTCAATTTGAATGGGGCAGGAGCTACTTACTGTATCCTCATCATGTAAAACAATAGTTCCCAATGCCTCACATGACTAGCACGGATCATATATAGAAAAGGCCGGAGGAGTAGAACTACGTGCGTGTCCATCCATTTGGCATACGTGACTTGGAGGACTACTAGCTTCGTTCTCTGCCTTTCACAAGCGCTTTTATGGACCAAATGAAATATGTGTGTCAACGGTAGATAAGGATGCATGTACGTGTACTACGACTTGATTGCACAGTGTGGATTCCACCTACCACTGCACTCTATGGACGTGTAATCTTTTACTCCGTTCATTTCAAATTATAAGACGTTTTATCCATAGATATACATTATATCTTGATACATAATAAAAATATTAAATTTACAAAAGTCAAAATCTCTTATAACTTGAAAAAGAGGGAGTACTATAAAAGCATTCCAATTGTTGACGTAGAACATGTTCAAAACTCATAAACCATTGTTCACCAACCGGCATGCAACACTGTGCTTGCCTCACAATAAGATGGCGTTTGGTTGGTTAGCGGGTAACACAAATGGTAAAGGCAAGAGGTCACGCGAGGAATGCGTGGGGGATCATGATTCTCGTGATTATTTTGGTTCCACAAATAGTAGGGGAAACAAATTACGACAACAATGCGTAATCAGATAAGACTCGCGGAGGGGGGTATCGGCGGTGGATAGTCCGTCATTTGATTGCGGGGTATCTCATAACAGACATGGATGAACCAAGCAGTCGTATCGCCATCATATCCCCCTCTGCAATCTGATTTGTGGAACCAAACAGTTCGTAATTTTGAAAGCATGCATGGTTACCTAACGGTCCTTATACAGTTAGATGATCGTTCTTGTTTCATTTTGGTAACATGCATTTATTGCTAATGATATTTAAAAATTCAACTCATGCGAATCTAAGTTGTGCACTTAATGTTTGGGATACTCGTTGGTGTAATTTGGACCAAACCAAACTTATTATTACTAACTATAGCAACGTCATTATGTTGGACAATATGGCTTTTAAGAAACCAAGTCGTTTTTTGACACTTGTAGACCAAGATTACGCATTGGCTCCAGGTGTGGGCACAGTTATAGCGCTACGAGGAACATAGGGATGTACTCATCCATGTTTTTTGGCTTGCAGTTCTTTGCGTCAAATGGACTAAACTTCCGCATGTCATTTTGAGTTTCGTGTTTTCTTGTCAGAACTCCGTCCGCGTGTTTGGGTGCTGCAATTCTGTTATAATGCTCTGATTCTACTTTATGTAGATGAAGCTGAATATTAACTATTCTTTATATAAAAAAATATTTAAGTGAAAATTAAACATGACCCTGATATGACCTCAGAATGGCCCATATATTAGTACGGTACCTGATATTATAATAACTGAAGGACAATTATATGGACAACCATTTCTTATTTTTTATTCTCTTCCTCCATAAATGTAAAGACTTCTATTATAAAACATTTACGACAAACAAATGCAAGGATTTCAGATTTCTAATCCAATACAATGGATGATTATTAGTGGCATATACGTTAGTTATCATATCGATCTCGGTTAGCTGAAATGTATGATTTAATCGTATCACTTTGATTTAGGTGCTTGATTGGGGGTTCCATGTCTTTTCCTACCTAAATTACTTAAACTATCCTAAAAATCCCATAGGTCCTTACATTTGTTTCTAGATAGAGCATGTAAGATTCTTGCTTCGTTAGTTGCACACAAAAACTTTTTACAATGTTTTGAAGTCAATTGCTGATAAAAAAAAACATATCGAGAAAAACGCTCCAATTGAAGAAAACTATATACAAAGTCCATTGTTATTTCACAGATATTCAGAGTCCCCGTCCAATTTGGTCCTACCTTCAATCTCATAGTTAGAAGGACCATGTACATCCCTGTTTGAAACTGAACTGAATGACGTGATTGAACATTAATTTACTGACATCCACAACCTGTGAATGCATTCACTGTAGTTGTAATAATCTGTCACACCGGTTTTAAAGAACAAAACCAGGCTAGCCATATGTATGCCCAGGAAGTCCACACATACAACAGCAGAAAAAAAATCAAAATCAATGTTATATAGCGAAAACATAGATACATTAACACTTACATCAAAGTATAGCGGAACAATTACTAAACTTTCTTGAAGCTCCAACTTCACAGGGACAGTTGATTGGGGTTGCATACGCCTAGCACTTCTTCAAAATCTCACTAGATCCATCTTCTATTACCCATCCGGGATTTTTATCCAAAGCATTGAAAAGTAAAGCAAGCGTAAGTACATATCGTACTCAACAATATGACATGGGGTTCATGAGGCTCAAAAGGTTGACACTGGTTTACTGCGATTAACTTTTAATGAGTCATAGTTTTAGCATTAGTAGCAACAAATAAGCAATGCCCCAATTAATCACATGAAACTGATAACATGAATAAGGAATAGCATTAAAAAAAACACAGTAGATCATTTATCAATGTTCAATTAATTTCCATTAGTCTGTGAGTTTTCCGGGCCGCTCGTATCCGTGAGCACGGCTGATATATCAGTTTTTAACACTCTGCAGAGGTTGTACATCTTTACCCACGAGTCGTGGTTTACCCTTTCGCCCAAGGGGATCAGCCTCTTGACCCACTTCCAAGGAAGGTCAGCAGGGTTCACTATGAAGTCTTTCAAAGGGGCTCACTGACAAACAACAGACACTACGGATCCATGGGCAAGGGGTATACGGGGACCCCTCGATGGTACACACGCGCAGCGGTAGCCACTCCGGCCGTACCCCGCAACCGCTCGGCAATGGCAACTTTCGTGAACTGCCACATGCGAGAGAGTTACCCTCATACTGAACTAAAGCCAGAGCCATATAGCCCTCATAGTTGTACTGTATGTCCCAGCTTTTGCTGAAAGATAAGTTCTTAGATTCCATGTTGGTAAAAAGCATCTTTTATTTCTCATTGCATATTCTATTAATCAAGTTATAGTTCATGATCATAATTACTTGAGCACTAGCATCAATTCTACCCAATGCATAACCGTAGGATGACAAGGAATCAGGGTATCAATACAACTAGGATATATAACTATGGTTATCAAGGTAGACACATGCAGATGAATTAAATGACATTAAAGTGTAGGACAACAAGGAAAATCTCATGCTATAGTTGCCTTAAACACTTGCTAAATTCTCACATCATTAGCTTCGAGTCATCACCTTATGATCTTCATCCCTCACAAATATTTCTCGTTCTACTCCTAGCAAGCACCACACATAGACAACATACAAACAACAAATAGAAACAACTAAAAACAATACACCACACAAAAGAAAACAGTCTATTAAAAGAGAGCTCGCTGCTACGGTTGAGAGAACGCAAGAGACACCACTAACGGAACTATCGTTATAAGAAACAACTATCGAAAGATTTACTATGTTATGACAGAAAACAGGCATGCTTGATTTAACTTTAATAGATTATAACTATGTTAAAGTGACTAATATCAGATAAGTCATAACATACTTTAATTTAAAAGCTTGGTTGAAACTACTCTTGTTTCATTTATAAACAACACCACATAATTTTAATCAAGTTAAACTTTACGTTTGCAAATGAAAAGTATATATAAAAGCATCCAAGCAAGTTTATCATGTATGTGATATGTTTAAACTAATAAGGCACAATTAAAAGTATATTTAAGTTAATTATATTTTATCTTATTATCACATAATTATTATAAGCGGGTTCAACTTTACTTTTGCAAAAGAAATATTTTTGTGAGAGCATATAAAAAAAATATAGAATGTATGCTTAAACTAATCAAGTTTTATTTTAGAAAGCATATTACTATTAGCAATTACTCATATTAATATTTCTATATAAAAGACTATGGTATAAAACATATATTGATATTAATCATTAAACTAGTTGCAAGTATATTAATAATTTGGTATTTAACTATATATATAAATTTTTGTGACATGATAAACATTACACTAACATATAGATCATGGCAAGATAAATTAAATGCAATTTAAACGATGCAAAAAGGAATTAAACTTAAATTATTTCTAATTGACTAAAAACTATTAAATAAACATTAATTGAGCTAATATTTAAATTAATGAAACATTATAATTAAGTTACACAAAGACTAATAGAACTACTGCGTAGAGCGTGACGATACGATTCTAACGCAACTGGAACGGAACGAAACGGAATTAAAACGAATAAAAGATGAAGGACTACCGAACAATAGCAGAACTGAAATTATCTTCATCTTCTTCCTTACCTCCTATACGGATACAACCATGGTGGAAGCTTGTTGTTCGCAGGGCAGGGAAGGGAAGGAACTCAGCCTAGGGCCTGCTGGCCGGTCGGCAGAGGTGCAGGGGTTGAGCTGAGATCGTGGCAGAGCTGGCCTCGCCCATGGCCCAACTGCCAAAGGCAGGGTAGTGGCCTTGCCTCCTGACGCTGCCGGTCTCTGGTGCAGGTACTGAGGGGCTCCGGCCGGCTAGACAGCCAGCAGCGCTGGCGCATGGACCGCGTGGGGAAGGGCAACGCGGGCCCCAGGCGACCTCAGGGCCTGCTGCAGGCACACGTGGTGCTCCTAGCTGGGAAAAGTTCACCGGAGACAAACAAACGACGGGGACATAGTCAAACGGTGATGGATCGGATCGAAGGGATACATTATTATGGTAAAGAGAAAAATGAGACGAACCTCATAGTACCAGAAAAGCTCGCCGGAGTTGACCGCCAGTGATATGATAGGAAGATAGAAAATTATAATTTACTACACGAGGAATTTCCCAAACTAGGGGCTCCTCTTCGGTAGTTGTGGTGTGCTTTAGTCAAGGGGGTGGGTACATATTTATAGGGAGGAAGACTCTCCACCTCAACATCAACTAGCGATATGGTACTAATTGATGGTGCACCTCCACATTTACTAACGGGCCAAATTAATCATCAAAGCCCATTAGTAAACAAATGCTTGGGCTTTTGTGATGTATGAGGATTATTGTCATGGGCTTTGAGGGCTCGTGGGAAAATTGAGGTCTTCATTATTTACTTTCGGAATAAATTATTTTCGTGAATAAAATAATTCTAGAAAAGTCAAGAATTAATATTTAAGCAACGAAAAATACTCCGAATGCTCCAAAAATTTGGGGGAAATTCTTGGAGGAACTTTGGAACATGATGAACTCAAATAAAGTGGTTGTAGCTCATAAAAAGATATTTTGGAGAATCTAAAAAAATAGATTACACTCACAAAAAAAATGGGAAAAAGATACGGAAAAGCCGAAATAATTCCCGAAAAGGACTTAGAGACATGTTGATGAATGATGAACTCAAGGGAATGATTTGGATCAAGAGACAATGGATCCTGGGAATGTCCAAACGAAAGATTAAGATCGAGAACAAGAATTTGATTATAGAAAAGGATAGAGACGAGCCAGAGACCGATAAACGACTTACTAAACACGTTTTTAAAACTTTAAACACTCACATGCATCAAGACAAGCAATGATCAACCACCACAACAATTAAAGTCTATCAAATTGATTTAGAAAAGTTTATAAATTCACTTTTCCTATATTAAATTTGTGCAAATCAAATTAATCTTGGAAATTTTTATATGAACATAGAAATCATTTATTTTATTTAGTTTTTTTTAAGCACAACCCCAAAATGTGAAATTTTGGGGTGTGACATAATCCCTGATATGAGAATTGATTCAACATTTACTGCATGAATTGATTTCAATAATGGATGGTTACTCACTCATATATGGTGTTATAAGTGAATGGACAATCAAATGTACCTCCCTGAGAATTTTTGCTGACTCTCAAACCTTGTCTATCTATATATAAAACAGAAGGTAATAAGGAAGCACAAGCCAGTAGTGTTTCTAACGCTATACCTGCAGGTCTAGTTACGACGACAACAAGCATAGCTCGCTACGGAATTATGTATAGGAGTCGGAAGCATCAGGAACACCTATATTACGGGGCTGTTTGCTTCATGCCCTGGCAGGCAAGCTGCTCGCCATGCAGCAATCCTGGCCCCAGGCGCCGGAAATCGAACGCCTGGGAGTAGCTCCGGCGCCAGGCAACTTGCCTGGGTCACAAAGCAAACAAGCCCTACATGCCCACTTACTTCAGCGGGCAGCGGTGGACCCACGGCATACCCTGAGCCAGCAGCAAGTCATACATGATACATAATATAGATTTTACTTGAAAAAAAAGAAAGCTGTATGCCGCGGAGACTCAATTGGTTCGGCTACTACGGCATGCGTGACGGAGAGTGTCCTAACTACAAGCTTCTGTAACATCATTATCCATGCCACTACTACACAACCGGACTTGGGTCGATATGTAAAATGTGCAATAGTCTCGAAAAATTTTGTGTCTGGGATTAATAAATGAATTACGCCCGGTTCTATATACTATCGGGACTAAATTCCTCTACCCAAAAGCGGGTTACCTTTAGTTTTGGTTGGTAACACAAACCAAGACTAAAGAGTATCCTTAGTCCCGGTTGGTGTTATGAAGTAAGACTAAAGGTAGATCTTTTAGTTTTGGTTGGTGTTACGAACTGGGACTAAAGTTTCTTTGATGGGTTGGTTCTAAAAAACGTGTCATTAATTGTCAGATGTGTTGTGTAGACAGTGTATGAGGTCTTGGGTTCTAATCTCATGGGCCACAGTGGCGGGAGGAATTATTAGTATTTTTGAAGTTGGGATGAGGCCATATGCATTAGTCGACGTAGAAACTGGGATGATATTAATATATATTCCTTTTTCTAAAGAAAATATGTTTTCACCCTCAAAAGCTTGTAAACCCCTGCTTGATCATCCAGATATTGACACAATGTTAAATGGATTTGTCACACCCGGTTTTAAGAACAAAACCAGATATACCCTATATGTGAGCCCAGGAAGTCAAATCTCACATATAACCACAGAACAAGGTAATATCAAAAGACAACACTTAAATACATAACATATGAGGTCAAAGAAATAACCTTAAGAGAGCAAATAGCGGTAAGACACTCCGAACTTCAGGTGAAGACTCCACTCCATAGGGACCAACTGACTGGTTGATCACAAGCCTATCTCTTCCAACTCTTGCAAACTGGTACCCGTCCGGGATTTTTATCCAAATATTGAAAAGATAAAGTAAGCGTAAGTACTTCGGTACTCAACAAATATTCATGGGGTTCATGAGGCTCAAGAAGGATAGACACGGGTTTAACTGCATCAGCTTTTAAGTTGCCACAATTTTAGCATTATAGTAGCATCAATGTTATCAATAGCCCAATAACCATATGATCAAGTGAACAATATGTAATGCTTATATGAACAAGTAACAATAATAAATCACAGATAACAACTGATGAGCCATGACATAAGGACATCACACAGCAAGGAACCCAAGCCACTCGTAACCGTGAGCACGGCTATCATGATAGTTTTTAACTCTGCGCAGAGGTGTACATCTTTACCCATAAGTCGTGAATTGCCCTTTCGCTCGAGGTAGCTAGTCTCTTACCCACTTCCAAGGTAGGCCGAAAGGGTTCACTACGAGACCTTTCACAGGTTCCACTAATAGGTAACAACCCGCTACAAGTTCCCTTAACAAGATCGTAAGAAACTCCCCTCCCAGAAGCCACCGCAGCGCCTTCTGGCAGACCAAGCCCCCACTTTCTCAGAGCCCTTCTTGCGCCCTCTCAGGTAAGTTGTCACAAACTAGCAAAAGCCTAATACTGAGTCAAGCCAGAGCCCATTAGCTTATGGTAGTACTGTTTTCTCGGGGTAATCTCTTACAGAAATATCTTTATGAGTGAGAACACAGGTGTGAGTTCCTGATGTTCCACCTATAGTCCACGTTGCTAAAAAGTCATCTTTTATTGTCATTTCATATATTCATTAATCAAGTTTACATGATCATAGTTATTCTTAAAGAGCACTAGCTTGATCTACCCAAATGCATAAATTCCCAGGGTGACAAGGTATAAGGTACAATACTAGGATAACCTCATAGGGTAACAACGAAACACATGCATATGATTAATTAGTGCTTATCATGAATAGGACAATAAGGATAATCCCATGTAATACTTTCCTTAAAATCTTAGATCCTTTGCTCAACTGTTTCTCAACTTCAGACGACTTCTTCTTGATCACCAACGCAAAACTCACCGATTGGACAATAGTTAACAAACACCACTCAAACATCTGACCAAACATAGCATACATACATGTCTATTTATAACAATACATCAATCAATGAAAAGGATTTAAAAAGAGATCTACGCAACTCTACGATCACACAGTCGCGAAGAACACACTAATCGGAGCTACGATGATCGAGATACAACTGACGGAAGATTTGCTTTTATAAAAGAGAACTATAGGCTTTATTAGATTTACTATATAAAAGAATGTATAGGGTATCTCAGAGAAACACCCAAGTTAGATTAATTCAAAATTATATTTGGATTTGGAAACAAAAGTAGATCTAAACATTATTTTATGTATAAAGCAAGTTACATAGTGGTTAATCAAGTTAGGATTTGAACCCATGAAAATACAGAGCTATTAACATGGTATTAAAGATCACTAATGAAAAGGTTACACCGATACGAAGCCAACGCAACTCGAACGGATCGAAACGGATTTGAAACGAAGATATGAAATTAACATGATTTTCTAGACAAGATTAATTCATTAAAAAGGATTAATCTAAACTTTATTTTCGGAAGACTTTAACATATATGAAAACTATACCATTAGATAGATCATGAAGTTACAAAGCTAATGCAACTTGTTTGGGTCAAATCCGATTTGAAACGCATCTTTTATATACATTTGAAAATGGATGGCAAATCTGTAAATAGAGAAAGCGTATTATGGTCTACCCGAGAAGGTTTACGTTTTCCAATCTGAATAACATATTCCAGGGAAGGGCGCTTTGGCCTGCGGGTGCTGTGGCGTGGCGCCACGTGGCCAGTGCGGGTTGGTGCGGTGCACCACGCGGCTGTGGACCGCGTGCGGGGCTCTGGTCCACGGGTCCACCATGGACCGGAGGGAGTACCCCTTCGGGGATCTAATCTAAGCCATCTGCGGTTGATCGGACGGCGCAGGGGCGGGGCACGGCGTGGAGAACGCCGGGACGGCGCGGTGTGCGGCGGCGCCATGGCCAAAGGGGTGGGAGCTCGTCGGCGTTCATGGACACGGCGATTCCGAGCTCCATTGATCGAAAGGAAAACACCGGGAGAGAGAGGAAGGAGAGGGGAACTCGACTGCGGTATTGGTTGAGAGACTCAGAGGGGCGGTCCACGCGCGGTGGCGGAACGACGGCTCTGGTGAGCGTGCACAGAGGTGCAGTGAGCTAGAGAGAGCAGAAGAAAGGCACCGAGAGAACGAGGGGGACGTGGCGAACTCGAAGATGCTCTCGGTTGTACCGATTGAAGCACGGGAACGGCGGTGGTTCGTCGTTGCGGCTCTGCTCACCCGGCGGGGCTCCGGGGAACGAGAGCAGAGAGAGAGAGGGATGGAGGGGAAAAGCTGGAGCACCTGGGGCCTTTCTTACCGCGATGCGTAGCTCGGGGACCGGCTAGGAAGAGCAGAGGAGCCGTGCAGCAGAGGGGTGACGGCGGTGGTGTTCTGCGGCGGCGGCGGCGTTCTGGGGCTAAGAAAGGGCGAGGAGGCGGCTCTGGTGGCTCGGGTGGAGGTGGTAGGAGCTAGGGCTTCGGCTTTTATAGCCTGAGGGCGGTGCCGTAGAAGGGAAGGGGATCACCCCGGCGGAAATCGAGCTCGGCAGGGAAGGAAACATCGGCGCGGGGAAGGAAATGGGAAAGAGGAAGAAGAAAGGAAAGGGAAGGGGAGAGACTGACAGGTGGGTCCTACTGTTCAGCGAGAGAAGAGGCGGGGACGGGCTGTCAGTGAGCCAGAGAGGGGGAAGCGGCGTCGTCCGAGCGGGCCGGCCTGCTGGGCCTTGCGCGAGGAGGCTGGGTGGGCCGCGGGATTGAGGGGGGAAAAGGTGCCGGCCTGCTTGGGCCTCTCGGGCCAAAAGAGTGAAGTGGAGAGGGGGGGTGGAACAGGCCTATGGGCCAGATAGGGAGGAGGAGAGAGTTTTGTTTTTTCTTTTTTTTATTTTATTTCAAAGCTCTTTGCAAAAAAACCATTTTCAAATTCAAATTTGAAACTTCATTTGAATTTTGAAATATGACAAACAAACAAAAATTCCAAAATGCATGGCATGAATGCTCAAACATGTTTCTACCAAAAGATAATTTTTATTTCAAAGAAAGGTTTTTATTTTCCTACATTTTCATGAGCACCCAAAATTCAAAATTAGATCAATTTAATCCTATTTCCAAGAAATGAAATTTTGGGGTGTTACAGGATTTGGGACTGTTTTGCTAGCCAATACATAAAGTTTTCTTCTGGTTACTCATTTGTGGACCGATTGAGTACCACGAACATCTTAAAGAAGAAAAAACAATGCAATGCTGGGGCCTTCTTCTTTAGCTTGATATACCTGTGAATAGCAACCTCCTAGGAGTAGTTACTTCTATCTTGAGAATAGACTTCACCCACAGTTTTTCATGATTGCAATAATTCTCATGTATTGGCAGTATTGCGCTAGCTGTACAGCAAGAAATGACATAATTTTTAAAGTGGTTTAGCTAAGCGCCCAGGCTGCAAAAGTATCTTCTTCAAAGAATTGAGGCTGCTTTTTCAAAGAATCAAACCAAGCCCCTGTCCCAGTTTTGATCATCGGACAGAACTAAAACTCTGATCTAGCCTGTTGCCTCTTTTTAATTTTCTTTCTCTCTTTTTTTGTTTCCTGAATATATATCTCGTTGTAACCCTGCTCTCCCCTGTATTTATTTTTGTTTTGTGCATTCTGTTCCTTTTTTTAATAAATTGCTGTAGGGCCTACGGCCCTTCTAGTTTCCTAAAAAAATCAATATATAATGAATGACTACTAACTAATGCAATGACTATATATAAGGCATGGAGGATCAGATTGTACCTCCCCATGGCCCATGCCTAATAGCAGTCTCTCAAACCTTGTCTAGCTATATATAAAACAGAAGGCAATAAGGGAGCAGAAGCCTAGATGTGTTTCTAAGACTACCTGTTGCTCCAATGGTCACAACCTAGCTTAGTTTGCTATGGAATTATGTATAGGAGTTGGAAGCATCAGGAGCACCTGCATTACATACCAGAGGGGGTTCTCATGTGGTTCCACAGGAGGGAGAAGCTCTCTCCAATACAGTCTTGCCGTGGTGGATTGGTCAGTGCGTGCCCATGGCCATGGCGCTGATGCGCGGTGGGTGGATCACTCTATGGATGCGTGTCATGTCTGATGACTATTACTGCACCTCCATAAGTAGCTGCCTAACACAGCGAACGAACTGTGTAGACCTGTACTAGATAGCGCTATATGGAAACATATAAGGTGTCCGCGGTCCGCCCCATTACAGAGATGGGTGTTCTAAGATGATCACCTCTGTTGATCTATGATTTTCAAAGGCGGAAGGCTTGAGACACCCGCCTCTGTAAATTAATAAGTTTTTAGAGGTGTGCATTTTCGTGGAGACTAGCCGACTATTTAATGAGGCGACCGCTAGATGTGTCCTCCTTTGTTAATTGGAAAGCTTGTGTCCTAAAATCGTTTTCATTGTGAAGTTGTATGCGCATAGTCTAGCTGAACTAATTACACTTTTAGTAACCATATGTTGAACCAGTTAAATTATAAAATAATGAAGTGTAATAACCATGTTTAACCAATCAAAATATAAAATAAATAGTATGTTTACGCAGTGTGTCAGATATGTTGAAAGCTCCATAGATCTATTTAGGTTTGTCTGAAAGATACAAACTATTCTTTCCATGACAGAAAGGTTTACAAAGAGATTTTCTAATATGGACATGCACGTTTGGCGATCACATTCTGATATTAGTGAAATGATTTATTTTGCCCAACTTGACGCCCTGATAAGGCACCAGTTCTACTCACATGAATACACGAACTCTAGCGATATCTGCTTATAGAATTTGTTTAACATTGACTGCCTAACTATATATTTCGACTAATGGTCAGTAGTTCACATTCATTCACATGTGGTGGTAAGTGCATGGAATTTTTTCTTTATAAAACTGAACCAACAGGAGAGCTACCTTTATATTTTTATAAAGGGCAAGGTCCAGACGAACAAGTACAAATTAAAAGAACTATGTACAAGTTTATCTACACACGCAAGATGGATAATTTCAAAAACGTGATTATAAGTGCATGTAATCAGATTGAACCTCCTCGTGAACCGTTTCAGTATCTCTAACGTGAGTATAATAAAATAGCAGTGATGCAGGGAGCTGGGAGTAGAAGCGCTGATGTTGTAACTCTGGCTCATCCAGTGTTCTTACTATAGAAATTTGTATAGGATTAAGAAGCATCAGGAGCACCTGTATCTCCGGCGATGAGAGAGCCGCTCGCCACTCTGATTTTTCAGGATCTTACTGCCTCCAGTTGCGCTGGTCCTTCGGGAAGAAATACAGGACAACGCAAACATCCACCATGGATCGCACCATACCCCACCCCCCTCACTACCCAAATTTCAAAGGCTCCCAAAAAATTGGATTAAGTAACCTACATATATGAACAGTTGGACTTTACATTTCTTTGTTTAAACCTATCTCAGCCCCTTCCAGTCACCCAAATTTCAAAGGCTCCCCATGTCGTTGTTTTGTTTTTGGCATTTTGGCACTATTGTCCTCCCTCCCAGTCTCTGGGCGTCTTGCCGAGACATGAAGCTAAGTCACGGTCAGCGGTATCGCTTAATGCATGGTGGAAGACGCACAGAATGCGTGTGGTGGTGGGCCGTGGGCTGGTACTGTGTGACCGTGTGGGTGCGCAGAAAATATGGAGAGAGAATAGGTAGGAAGGAAAAAGGCAAATAATAATAATAATAATAGACATTTCACTCTTTTTTTGACACTAGGAGGAAGCTGCTTTACCAAACGGTTCACCAAAACTTCAGCTCTGCCAAAGAATCTGCTCTATCATAAGAGCCAGAGATGGAGCTGTTTTTGTTAGAATTGGAGCTCTACCAAATAGACCCTAAACCGATGGCGCCCATTATAGATTATTATCACATATGTAAACACAATGACACACTAACATCGATCTCATTCCTCTGTCTCAGCCGCTTCCTTCTCTAGGCCTGCAAGTACCAGTCAGTCTCTCACTCGTGACGAAATACCCTCTCTACATCTCTCAAGTGTTCATATGCGAAATTCACGCGCAATACATATAGTGTTTGGCATAACAAAACCTAGCAATATGGATGATATGTTCAACCATTGGCCAAAATTGGGTGGTTCCAAACACTTATTGCTTCTAATTGCAGCAGCAGCTCTATTCTGGGCTATTTGGCTAACTAGAAATGAAGTGGTTTTTGATAAATGCAGACCAAAATTTTTCTTGCAGGTTCTATTCAGAGGAACGCATTGGCTTCGCCAATGGGCCAGGTTAGAGTCACTTGACGACCAGCAAGACACCTTGGTTCAAGCTAGTCGGCATCTTGAAAGTTCCGCCATGGAGTTCTTTGCATCGAATGGATGGTTATCACATATTCGGATTGGTCTAGTTTAGTTATAACTTTATTTCATTGTCTTTAGACATTTAGTGTTTGTGCTTTACAACTCGTTTGCATGTGTAAGACTTAAGACTCGAACTCTGTAATGGTTGGTCTGATTCTACTTTGGTAGATGAAGCCGGGTATGAAATACCTATTATCTAAAAAACATCTCTCCAGTCCACAACAGCCCATCCAATAAAACTGATGCATCCTTTTTCAAAATATTAGGTGCATAACACTAGTCAATTGATCATCTCAAAACTTATTAGCCACGGGTCTGAGAAAATAATATCGGAGGAAGGAGAAAAATCTCTCATTATTGACCATGTTTGGATGCACGTGTATCTTCCTTAAACCGGCTGATCGTTTCGGTGGCTGATAAGCCGGCTGATGTCGTTTTCGCCCTGTTTTTCTGTGAGAGAAAAAACACTGTTTCGGTGGCTGATAAGTTGGGTGATACGCCAAACGAACAGGGCGCACATGTGTTGGAGTGAATTAGAGTGTAACTTAATTTAATTAAACTCTAATCCACTTCAATAGGTTTGAGGGAGATACATATGCATCCAGCAGTGGCGGATCTGTGGCCCAGGCCCCTAGGGCATAGGCCCTAGTCGTTGGCCCAATAGAGTTATATACCCTATGTAAATTTTCAGTCCAATAAAGCAACAAAGGCCCAACACCAGCATCTCACTCGTATGTTCGTGTCCCCTACTACTCCGCACCCTCACGAGCCCGCGTAGGACATCCCACGCCCCGTTGTAGTCGCACACATGAGGAGGGCATGAGGCGAGAAGCTGGCCGCCGCTGGCCGTTGAGTCACACGTCGCGCCGCCAGATCCCGGAGCTACACAGCCGCCGGCATCACTGACTCCCTCTTTCGCTCCACGTCCGCGGCTTCCGCGCAGCGCAGGACACCTCATCGGCCGGCGCTGCCCAGCCCTCCACTCCTCCAGGTCTCTAGCCCCGGCCAGCCGGCCTCAATTGTGTCTTACCCTGGGCATTCGGTTAACCGAAACCGATCAGTTTGGATCTCCAGTTCCTGAGGAAATTCGGTTACCTGAGATTGAGGGACCGATCGGTTCCTTCGAAAACATGGAACCGACGAACTTCGGTTTCGGGTAATTCGGTTCGGTTTCGGTTCTAACCGAGAAAACCGAAAACACAGAAGCCACCGCCAGCAGCCACCGCGGGAGAGGGAGCCAGGCGCCACTGGACGCCGTTGCGGGAGAGGGAGCGGGCGTTGGATGTCGTCGTGGGAGAGGAAGCGGGCGCTGCCAGGGAGCGGGCGCTGCCGGACGCCGTCGCGGGAGCGGGCGCCGCTGGACCGGCGCGGGTGGCGGGAGCGGGTGTCGCAGCCTCGCGGGACCGGCGCAGGTGGCGGCGGAGGCCGGAGGGGTCGGGGACTCGGGGTCAGGGGACGTAAGCGTCGGGTGGCAGAGGAGGCGCGGCGGCGGCTGGATGAGTGAGGGCAGAGGGAGTGAACGAGCGTGGGCTTGAGGGGAGTGAAAGAGGGATAGATGGTTAGGGTTTTGGTTTTGGGCTGGGTTGTATTTGTTGGGCCTTTACGAATTTCGGTTATTTCAGGTCATTTTGGTTAACCGACTACTGGAACCGAACTAACCGTACTAATTTTGGTTCCGGGGAACCGGGAACCGAACCTGGAACCGAAACCGATCGGTTCGGTTAGTTCGGTTTCGGTTCCAGTTAGTTCGGTTCGGTTCTCGGTTCTCGGTTTTTCATGCCTGGACTGGATTGTGTCCGTCCGTGAGGGCGTGACCCTCTGCTACTGCTAATCTACTGTGTGACGGTGTAAGCACTTTTTTTTCCTTTTTCAATCTCTACTTAATTTAATTTCTATTCAGATTCAGTATTTTTTTGGATTTAAATTACAAATATGGATGATGAAAGATGCAAATATACCACCTCATTAGACACTAGATATTTATTTTCATCTCATCATGTCTCTTGTACAGTATTTTTAACTTCTTAGAGGCCCTAGCCGTGAGTAAAACCTGGCTCCGCCACTCTATGCATCCAAATAAGATGGCAATCGGGCGCCAGGCCGCCAGTACTTGAGTGAAGTTTTGAGAAAGCATCCTGCTCTTTAAAAAAATGGTAATGTGTGTGTATATGCTGCTGCATCTATTAACTCTGTATATGATCTAGCACATGGACAAGGCATTCTTCAAGGAGAGCTGCTCCTCTGTCTTTTCTGTCCCACGCCTGCCTTGTGCTACTCGTCCGTGTTCGTCATGTCATCCCGCTTCTCTTGTCAATTCAACATGACACTGCAAAGATGCGATGGTTGCAAGCACATATCCACCATGCATCTTATACACACTTATACCTAAGGTTTCCGAAATAAGCAATTTGTTGAATGGGGCGTGAGGTACTTACGACATCCTTATCATGTAACACAAGAGTTCCCAATGCCTCACATAATTAGGCAGCACGGATCAGAAAGGCCGTATGAGTAGAACTAGTTGTCCATCCATTTGACATACATGACTTGGAGGACTAGACTTCTAGCTTCGTTCTCTGCCTTTTTCACTAGCGCTTTTATGAAACAAATGAAATGTGTGTCAACGATGGATAAGGATGCATGTACGTACTACTTGATTGCACAGTGTGCGTTTCCAGCTAAATGCCAAAATTATATACGCACCTACCACTGTACTCTGTGGACGTGAAATCTTCAACTCCATCCATTCCAATTTACAAGACATTTTGGTCTTTATAGATACATAATTTTTGCTGTGTACTTACATATGCACTATGTCTTGATCAATAATAAAAGGCAATGTACATGTATCTACAAAAGCCAAAACCTCTCATAATTTGAAACGAGGGAATACTATGTAAGCATTCCAGTCATTGACGCACAAACACATGCTTAAAACTGATAAGCCATTTTTCACCAACCATCATGCAACACTATTGGTTGGTCACATTTTACGCAGCTAGGAGGCCCATGAGTTGTGCTTGCCTCACAATAATTTTGAAAGCATGCATTGTTATCTATGGTTCTTGTACAATTAAATTATTGTTCTTGTTTTTGTAACATGGTTTTATTGTTAATGATATTAAAAAAATTCCTCTCGTGTGAACATAAATATTTAAGTTAAAATTGATTAATTGAACATATGATCCTATTATGATTTCACAATGGTCCATTAGTACGGTACCTTACATGATAATAATTGAAGGACAACTACATGGAAAAACATTTGTTATTTTGTATTCCCTTCCTCCAGAAATGCAGAGACTTCTACTATTCAAAATTTACCACATGGATCAGTTGGCTGAATATGTATGATTTAATCGTATCACTTTGATTTATATGCTTGATCGAGGATTGCATGTCTATTCCTACCAAATTTAAGCTATCCTAAAAATTCCATAGATCCTTATGTTTGTTCATTTATTAGATAAACCACGGAAGATTCTTGCTTCATTGAGTGCACACACCATTTTTTTACGATGTATCAACTCAAATGCTGATACTAAATGATAGGGAAAAACAGTCCAATAGAAGAAAAACATTTGCAAAGTCTATTATTTTGACAGATATTAAGAGTCCCTGTCTATTTTGGTAAGAAGCCAAGGAACGGGAACGTGGCCACATTCCACGTTTCCATGTTCCACGTTCCGGGAACGTCCACGTCTCCGGAACGCGAATGTTCCCGTTCCAACGTTATAAAATAGCACCCGAAGTTCCCGTTCCCGTTTCACGTTCCCGTTCCTCGGTGGAACATGGCTACTAAACTCCTACCTTTAAAAATTTGATAGGTACAACGACTGTCTGCATCCCTGTCTGGACCTGAACTGAATGGCGTGATTGAACATTTACTGACATCCACTACTTCGTCTGAATCTGAGTGGATGCATGCAGGGTTACACTTCATTCACTGTAGCTATAAAAAATCCCCAGAGACGATGTTCTCATATGAAGATTGATTCAATATTTACTGCCTGATTTAATTTCAATAATGAATTTCTACAAACGGGGGGCCCAGTCTGTTTTCATCCTCAAAAGCTTGTAAAGCCCTGCTTGATCATCCAGATATTGACCCAGCGTTTAAATGAATTTGGGACTGTTTTTACCAGCCAAAACATAAAGTTTTATTCTGGTTACTCATCAGGAATCGATTGAATACCAAGAACATCTTAAGAAGAAGAAACATGACATTTAAGTCCTATTTGTGTCATTGTGTGCTATGCAACTGGACTGTGGAAGAAACCCCGCATCATCTTTTCCTTCACTGCACCTATGCAAGGCAATTCTGGGATCTTCTTGAGCTTGATACTCCTAAAGTTACTTCTATCTTCAGAAATAGACTCCACCCATAGTGTTTCATGATTGCAATAATTCTTATGTGCTGGGCTATCTGACAGCAAGAAATGACATGGTTTTCAAAGGGGCAGCTCAGCACCCAAGACTGCAAAAGTAACTTCTTCAAAGAATTGAGGCTGCTTTTCAACAGAATCAAACCAAGTCTCTGTCCTAGTTTTGATCAATGGACACATCTTAAAGTCTGGTCTAGCAAGTTGCCTCCTTTTAATTTTCTTTCTCTATTTTTTTGTTTCCTGAATATCTCGCTGTAACCCTGCTCTCCCCTGTACTTATTTTTGTTTTGCGCACTCTGTTCCTTCTTTTTTATTAATATAAATTGCTGTAGGGACTACGGTCCCTCTAGTTTTCTAAAAAAACAGTAATGAATGGTTACTCACTCACATGCGGTGGTTATAAGTGCATGATCAGATTGCACCTCCCCATGCCTTGTAGCAGTCTCTCAAACCTTGTCTAGCTATATATAAAACAGAAGGTAATAAGGGACACAAACCTAGTAATATTTCTAACAAGGCGTGGGGGATAAATGAATACAAGTTGGGGATGAGGTTCCCAACAAGATAGATGAATGTTTTTGCAAGCAGCCAAGCAATGTCTTCTAAAGCCAGGGTAGTCCATGGATGGCATGTATGAGAAGTTGGCGTGCACCTCTGTTTTGCTAGATCCAATTTGGTAGAATGGCCATCTACCTTTTTTCAATATCTGAAACCCAACTGAAGAATATGATTGGAAATCAACTGAAATCCTTTTCTTTGTCTGAATACGAGTGGATCATTACACACTATGTAATTTAGTTTCATGCACATACTCTAGCTGGATTAATTATGCTGAATAATATATAGTGTTGAACGAATTAAACTAACCGGTACATGATTACACAGTTTTTTAATTGTCATATAGGATAAAGTTTAGTGGTTTTAACGAGGTCCATCCCAAATATTTTAATGAAAGAAAGTTTATGAAGATAAAACCATGAGACTTGCTGATGATCATGCACGTTTATCAAATATCTTCCGTTTGTCAGATCCTCGTTATGATATTAGTGAATACCAGATAATAAGGCAGCAGCTATGCTTGAACGATTCATTTGATATTGGAATTTATTTAGCATTTACGTCCTGGCTATATTTCAGTGAAGTTACAATCTCATTCATATGCAGTGGTAATTACATGGAAACAGATTGCACCCTCATGTTTAACTGTTCCAGCCTCTCTAACCTGAGTATATAATAACAGGGAAGGGAGCACGCCGTAGCCGGTGTTGCTAACTCTTGCAAGCCACTTATAGGACAAACGTATGGCAACCACCCTATTAGTACCAACTACCAGGGATGAGACCCTCTCGAAACTATTGTGAAGTCCCAAGATCTCGAGCCATTGGTGGTATAGGTGCTTGGAGGCGAACCTTGTAGCATAGAGGCGTGTTCTCCGGCCTTTCTTGCCTAAGAAGAAAATGTTGAGTTACAGGCTAGTAGTCAAGACTCAAGAGCTCCGGGCATGACTTCAATGTCGTGGGCAAGACAACGATTGTGTCACGGGTTCATCACTACGGTGAGCATCGGGGTTGTTTGTTGCAAGTCGATGTATGGGTATCCAGTGGTTCAGACGCTCAAAACACGGAAGGGATACAACTCGATTTATCCTAGTTCTGCCTTCTAAGACCTACATCTAGTAGTATAGTGATCTTTGTGTTATAATGCCCAATCGGGGGGGGGGGGGGGGGGGGGGGGGGGGGGGGGGGGGGGTTACAACGATCACTCGGTGCTATCCTAGAGTATGTCGATCAATGTTCTTCCTTGAAACTTCCTCATATCTAGGCTAAGTTGGATCTAATCCCTTCTTAAGGAGTCGTGCCTCCCATTATATTTGAGGGCACGATGTACATGTCGGGTAAGATTAAGCTGATGGTCCTATGTAAACATAATGAAACACTAACATCCAGGGGCGGAGCCAGGATTTAAGCATAGGGGGCGCTGGCCCGATAACAATCATACGTGATAATATATATATTTTTTCTATCCTTAAATAACTGTCGGCGTTGGTGTTCGTGCCACAAGTTTGATTTGATTTGTAAAAAATATGTGTAACATCTGTATCTCCAAATAAATTTATTAAAAAATAGATTCAAAGATCTTTCCAATGACACTTATTATATATCAAAAATATTTATATTTTTAATATATATTTAGTAAAAGATGTTTTATGGGAAGTGCAAACGACAGATATTTAGAGACGGAGGAAATATACAATAAAATCAATGAATATTACAAAGAAAAAGTAAATAAAATTTAATTAGCACTAGATCTCTAACTCCACTTGATCAGTCTAAATTTTAGGCAAAATATATCATGAAAATAATAGAAACAATTTAGATCTAGTGGAGCTAATATTGTTTCTATTATTTTCATGATATATTTTGCCTAAAATTTAGACTGATCAAGTGGAGTTAGAGATCTAGTGCTAATTAAATTTTATTTACTTTTTCTTTGTAATATTCATTGATTTTATTGTATATTTCCTCCGTCTCTAAATATCTGTCGTTTGCACTTCCCATAAAACATCTTTTACTAAATATATATTAAAAATATAAATATTTTTGATATATAATAAGTGTCATTGGAAAGATCTTTGAATCTATTTTTTAATAAATTTATTTGGAGATACAGATGTTACACATATTTTTTACAAATCAAATCAAACTTGTGGCACGAACACCAACGCCGACAGTTATTTAAGGATAGAAAAAATATATATATTATCACGTATGATTGTTATCGGGCCGGCCCCCCCTATGCTTAAATCCTGGCTCCGCCCCTGTCCTCATGGACCATGCCTTGTAGCAGTCTCTCAAACCTTGTTTAGCTATATATATAACATAAGGCAACAAGTGAAGAAGCCCAGTTGTGTTTCTAAGACTACCTGCTGCTCCAGTGTGGTCGTCACTCGTCATGACCTAGCTTAGCTTGCTATACGGAATTATGTATAGGAGTCGGAAGCATCAGGAATGCCTGCATTACTAGGTGTGTGTGGTTGGAGAGTGATTTAGAATGGAACGACTCCATTTTTTGTTATAGGGATAAAATGATTTTATTCTAGTGTTTGGTTGGAAACAGAGAGACGAAGAACGATGATGGAACCAGCGCGTTCGGTCAGTTTATGGGAGCGGGCTCGTCTTAAATCTTGGTAGAATATTTTCTCCTAGAACCATTCCGTTCTATTGGTTCTGCAACCAAACGCAGGATCGAACGGCTCCATCCCCTTCCGCTCCTCAACCAAACGCATCTGCTATATCCACCAGAAGGGGTTCTCATGTGTGCTTCCCAGGACGGGGAAGCTCTCCAGTACATTCTTGACGCGGCAGTGGGGCGGTACTGTGTCATGTCTGGTGACTATTCATCCAGCTCCAGAAGCTGTTGCGAACAGCAAACAAATTGTAGAGCTATACCAGATAACGCCATATTGGCAATGCAATCTATAAGGTGTCTCTAAAAATCAATTTACGGAAATGGGTATCTCTATTGATTTATGATTTTCAAAGGCAGAAGGCTTGGGACACCCGTTTCTATATATTAATGATTTTCAGATGTGTGCATTTTCCAGGAGGCTGCCTGACTATTAATTTAATGTCTTCTAGCGCTAGATGAGCCCTCCTCTGTTAATTAAAAAGGTTGTCTTCTAAAGTCGCTTCTGTTGCAGTGATAGTGAAGTTATATGCGTACAGTCTAGCTGAACTAATTACTTACGCTTAATTAGTAACCATGTTGAACCAGTTAAATTATAAATAATAGTGTAATAATCATGTTGAACCAATCAAACTATAAAACAATTAGTGCATTCTTACATAGTGTGCCAGATATGTTGAAAGCTTCATTTGATTTTGGGTGGTTCTAGCTTGTCGATTACTTGTAGAAGAGATAATTTAACACGAGTTTAAGGGTAGATGAATACAAATCAGGCGATACTAGTGATACTAGTGAAATGATTTATTAGCCCAACTTGACGTCCTGTTAAAGCACCACCAGTTCTACTCGAATGAATGCACGAACTCCAGCGATATTTGTTATAGAATTTATTTAACATTGACTGCCTAACTAAATTTCGACTGATGGTCAGTACGTAGTTCACATTCATTCACAAGTGGTGATAAATGCATGGAATTTTTTTTATTATTATAAAACTGAACCAGTAGCAGAGCTATCTGCTATATTAAAAAGTGGAAGGTCTGGACGGATAAATAAGTACAAATTAAAGAACTCTGCACAAGTTTGCTACAGCCGCAAGATGGATAATTTCAGAAACGCGAGTATATAAGTGCATGGAATCAGATATATTGAACCTTCTTGTGAACCGTTTCAGTATCTCTAACGTGTGTATAAAACGTACATCAGTGATGGGAGTTGGGAGTAGAAGCCGATGTTGTAACTCTAGCTCATCCACCCTGTGCCCTTCCTATAGAAATTATGTATTGGATTAGGAAGCATCAGGAGCACCTGTATTACCAGAGCACCCTAAAGAAGTAACCAGTGGCCTACCGACCCACAGTATAGGTTTGGAAGCCACGCTTCCTCCGGTGATGAGAGTCGCTCGCCACTCCTCTGATGTTTCAAGATCTTAGGCCTCCAGTTGCACTGTGTCAGACCAAGTGACACAGCATGAGGAGGAGATCATCCAGGAGGAGGTGTATTTGCATACTGTATTTAGATTTATGTTTTCATTTGCAGACTATGACATATGGGCCCAAGTGGCCAGTGACTGTATGTGAGGCACATAATAAGTGCCACGTCATGTATTGGGTCGATCGGACAACAAGATATTGCGTGATAGAATTGCCAAGCAGAGGGTTTGCCTTGCTGGCACCCTCGTTCCTGTATCTCTTGCATGCTCACGTCGATGGCAACCTTGCTGGCGGCCAAGGGTGTGACACGCTGGCCGGTCCTTCGCAAAGAAATGTATAGGACAGCACAAACATCCACCATGGTACCATACCCCACCGCCATCCCCACCCCAACCCAAATTTCAAAAGGCTCCCAATAAATTGGATTAAGTACCATACATGTATTAACTGTTGGACTTTACATTTCTCTGTTTAAGCCTATTTCAGCCCCTTCCAATCACTCTATCACGCATCATATATATCCCGATGTTGTTGTTTTGTTTTTTTTGCATTTTTGCACTATTGTCCTCCCTCCCAGTCTCTGGCCGTCTTGCCAAGACATGAAGCTATGTCACGGCTAGCGGAATGGCTTAATGCATGGTGGATGTCTTTTTAGACGAAATGCACCTATTAGAGTTGTACTTTTTTTAATAGGAACAAAGTTCTAACCTCTATTATTCAAAAATGGTACAAGTCTGTAAGTCCACATCTAGTACCTCGCTAGCGGCCAGAAGCATCATCATAGGCTATCTATGATGCGATCTATGACGCCAAGCAGTCATCAGACCATCGAGATCAGAAGCACAGTCTGTCATCACCATCCAATTAAGAAGATTGGAAGCAGCATCATTGCAGGTTTGCACCACATCACGATGATTGGGGGGCATCTGGCAGTCAGGTAACAAATCACCCATTCACTCTACCAGGCTCCAAATACATCACGTGCCTAAGCAGTACGGGCTATATAAAGAGTATAGAATTATCAACCAATAAGATATATATATATATATAGCTGACTTGGAGAAACTAGCTCCATTCTTCACTAGCGCTTTTATTGACCGAATCAAAGTAACGATGGATAATAAGATGTAATATATATACTATTTTTTTATATATATACTGGTTGGTTTGTTTAACCTACTCAACACAGATTGCATTTGGCAGTCACTGTTAAGGAATAAATACCTAAGATCAAAATCACTTACCCAAGTGACAGTCAAACCTAATGACTCTCATTTCTGGAGAGGCCTTATGCATATTAAAGATGAGGTGTTAGCTAATGGTTCCTTCGATATTAAAGATGGAACCAACACTAGGTTTTGAGACGACACATGGGTAGGAGACAAGCCTCTGAAAGTTAAGTGTCCATCTTTATATAATATAGTGTGGGGTCCTCATGCAACAGTCTCAAAAGTGATGGCTACTAGCCCTCTGAACATTTCTTTTAGAAGGGCTCTGGTGGATAATAAACTTACAGAATGGCTTAGTCTAGTAGCACGGATCTCAATTGTTGAATTGGTGGAAGGTTCGGATTACTTCAGATGGAACCTAACCAAATCTGGTTTGTTCCCTATACGTTCTATGTATCTCTATCTTATAGATACACAAACACCTTTTCATCATAGGAAGATCTGGAAGATTAAAATCCCTCTAAAAATTAAAATCTTTTTTTGGTTCTTGCAAAGGGGTGTCATTTTAACCAAAGACAACCTTGCTAAGAAAAATTGGAAGGGGAGTCAAAAGTGCATCTGTTGTAATGAGAATGAAACTATCCAACATTTATTCCTTGACTGTCCCCTTACCAAAATGATTTGGAGGATTATTTTCTTTGCTACTAGTTTGACCCAACCTAGATCAATCAACCACATGTTTAGTGTTTGGCAGACTAATCAAAATAAAAGGATTAAAAAATTGATTTGGGTGGGTGTGTTTGCCATGTTTTGGGCTATCTGGAGATGTCGTAATGATGTTGTTTTTAATCAATTAAAATCTAACTCTATTATGCAGGTAATTTTCAGAGGAGCATACTGGTTACGCTTTTGGGCCAAGCTGCAGCGTGATGAGACAGCCAATAATGGGCTGTGTACATCCTTAGATGTAGAAACCGAATTTTGCTATCCATTATTAAAAAAAATATATACTGATTGGTTGTACAGTGTGTGCACTCCATCAAAATTATCTATGCACCTACCACTGCGCCATGTGTGGGCGAGTATCCTTCTCTGTACGTATATATATTTCAATCGTTAATAGTAAGGCACAGAGTCCTCAAAACTAATTAGCCATTGTTCACCAACCATCATATGCAACACTGTTTGGTTGGTCGCATTTTACATACCTAGGAGGCAAATGTGTCGTGCTTGCCTCACAATAATTTTGAAAGTGTGGTTTCCTTTCCTATGTTTCATCGATTAATCTATCGAACTATATATACTTCTTACTTCAAGAGGTTTGATTTAATTGTATCTCTTTGATTGAGCTGCCTGATTGAGGGATTGCATATGTCTTTTCCTATCCGGCTCAAACTATTCAAATAATCGATCTCATAAGTTCTTTTTTTAGATAAAGGATAGAAATTATCCGGCTTCATCTACCAAATGGTAGAATGTAACGTCTAGGAAAAAAACGAAGTACTGTAGACGCGTGGTCCTTTTCCCTAACCGAGTCGAACTCCACCTCCACCGTGCGTTTTTTTTCCTCCCACCTCAACCCGCGACTCTTCCTCCCAAACAGCCGCCGCCCTCGTCTCTTCCATCTCACAGAGAAAGAAGAGAGGAGGAAAGAGGAAGGGAGATCCTAGGGTTTCTCCGCCGCCGCCACCGCCGTCGTTGTCGCTGCCGTCGTCGGCGTCATCCGTGCTGCCTGTTCTCCCTCATGATCTAGTTGGATTCCCTAGGTGAGAAGCCAAATGTTGAGCCTCTTTATTCGATCAAGTTCCCATGTTTTGAATCTTCTCTTTAGGAAGGGTTTAGTTGGAGTAATACCCCAAGTTAATCTCGCCCACGTTCTGAGCCATCAGATTCTGCAGTTTCTGTTCGTCGCTGTTTTAGGGAATCCTAATGGCCTTAATAAATTTTTCGACTATGGAGAAAGTTGTAGAGGACTTTGTCATGTTTCTTTTGACGCCAAGATCACCCCATAGCTTTCGTAGTTTGGGAGATATGACCAATTGAAGTAGACTGTTTTTCAGTGACGAGATTCTGAACTGTTTTAGATCTAAGTCATTCAAAGTTATCTAAACGAAATAATTAGATCTTTTGATATGAACAAGAGTTGTAGAGGTTTTCTTAAGCTTTCCATATTGGTAAAGTTTATATTTTTTGAATCGGTATATCTTCAGTTATGGATTTTTTAAGTCTAATGTTCAGTTTTGGATGTCAAAAATATCAAGTTATGTTGCACAGTTAATTACACCATTTTGGGGACTTTGGTTGAGAAAACTTATAATACGAGAGTTGTATATAATGGAGTTTTATATAATCTGGTAAATTTTGAGAATTTTTGGATATGTAGTTTGAAGTCTATGAAAAAGAGAAGAGTCGGTGCTGCTGTCGTGATCGGTAGCGCAAATGGTAGATGCTTGAATATCGGGTTTTGGGGCGCTCTAGTGCGTATTTGTTGTTATTCTTACTTGTATGTTGGTGCATGTAATGAGTATTGTTTGTGATCAGGTGGTAGCACTTTGGAACGTCGCTAGTGCTTTTGTTCTCCTTCGGTAAAGAGGCAAGTGAATGTAGCGGTGGTTTGCTACCGTTTTGGCTTGTTATTCTACATCGCCTATATCTTATTATTTATGAGAATATCATACCACTCATTTATAAAACAGTTCCATTGGTTTATTCAACCTTAATTTAATTGTTATCCTATTTAAGTATTCAAGGTGATGTCATTTTTTCATATTTCTATTTGTGGCTAGCCCACAACCATGAAGATGAAGTTGAAGTATCATTATATGAATTTAATTGCAGCATGTCAAGTGCATTGCATCATTCATTGGCATTGGAAGTTAATGTCTTGACCTATGGTCAAGACTATACCAGTATGCATCATGGGATGCAGCTCCACACCTTGTTGGGTGTGCATGCAGGAGACATGCATTGCATTCTTATGCATTCATGAGAAGAATATTATTGAAGAGATTTTATTCATGTTATTATGAAGTTCTCTATACCTTTGGTTATGTTCCAAATTGGAAGCCTATGATTTTATTTTTGATATCATGTCAAATGGAAACTCCATATTAAATTGATGTTTAATTCAACTTGTGTTTTAAATAGTTGGTCACAACAATTTTGCTTGCTGAGATGTTTTCATCTCACCCTTGCTGTACTCTATACAGGTGATTGATGCTTGTTTGGAAGGGAAGGGGATTAGCTGCACGTCGCACTCTCTATGTTTTAGAGACATCAAGTTTTAATATAAAATAACTTAGTTTCCATGAGACTTCAAAGTAAATGTTTTAGAGTGGATGTTAAACTTTATCGCTGGTATACCGCATATTTGTGTTAGAAGGTTCGATGATGTTCGTTAATGCTAGTTTGGTTTCTTTTCGTTATTATATATGTTTTGCTTCCGTGTTGCTTTATATACAAAGGAAATGCTGCCAAAATTTTTTGTTATTAGGAGCAGCTGTAGTTTGGTGTTGTTTAGTAGCATCGCGGGGTGCCTGTAAATTCCGGGGTGTTACAGTTGGTATCAAAGCTGGTTTTAGGTTCTCAGAAAAATAAGGATTAAATTGACACACTTGCACTTTTAGGATGGGTAATTGTTGTTTTATGTATTCTTGATTGTTATGTCATGATCTGCTAAATATATTATGTTTTCATAGAAGTTGGTGGGGGCATGTTTTTTTAATGTGGATATTGTTTGTTTATCGTGGTGGCTGCAGTTATGCCGCCTAAGAAAGGACGACAGGGTCGACCAGCGACCAATCGTTCTGCGGATGATAATCAACCTGTTGATCCAGCGGCAAATAATCAACCTCTTGATCCAGCAGCAATGGAGGCGATGCAGCGTGAGTTGGATACCTTGAGGCAAGCTGTCAATGCTGGCGCTGCTACTGCTACTACCACTGGTGCTACTGCTAGCACTATTCCTGCTACTGTTGCGGGTGCAACTCCCACCGGTCTTCCTATCAGTGGCATTTCTCTTATGAAATGGATTGGTATGGAGCTGGATTCCTTTGATGGCAGTGGCTCTCCTGTTGATGCAGCTAACTGGCTAAGTTATGTGGAGGATAAAATGGAAGTATTTGAGGTTGCTTATGGGGATCGTGTTCGCTATGGGACACAATTGCTGAAGGGTGAGGCTCAGATACGGTGGAGAGGTGTGCAGGCATCTCATTCGTCTGCACTAGGATCTTTGACTTGGCATGTCTTGGCCAGGAAGTTTGAGAGAAGGTTTTACCCAAACACTTTCTTAGAGAAGATGAAGATAGACTTGCAAACATATAGGTAGGATAAGAAAACAATAGTAGAGTATGAGGTGGGCTTCAACAAGATTGTTCGCTTCGTTCCACATGTGGCTCGTAATGAGGTAGAGAAGGCAAGCCAGTTTCGTTAGGGTTTGAAGCCTTCCATCAGGCACACTTTGGGGGCCTTTCCATTGGTGGATTTCTGCACCACTGTGGAGCATGCTTTAGGTGTGGAGATGCAGCAACAGTACACTAATGAAATTCAAAAATCCACCACTGCAGATCAGTCTTGTTCTCAGGATGACAAGAAAAGCCAGTCTAGTGGTCCATCTCATAAGAAGGGGAAGTTTCAACGTTACCATCCATATGGTGGCAAGCCCCCTCACTCCAGTTCCTCGGGAGGGAGTACACCTCAGTATCAGGCTATTCCTAAGCCAGGTATGGGGCTAGTGTGTTTCCGCTGTGGTGATGTGCATCGACGTGCAGAGTGCAAGTGGAATGGGAGATGTTCTATTTGTGGCCAGGACCACAAAGATGTGGTATGTAGGAGGAATCCAAATGCGAAGCTCCGTTGGGAACCAATGTCTTCTTCAACTTCTAGTGGCACTGCCAACATGATGACATCTACACAACAGTATGTTCCTGTGCCACCTACTCTCCAGTATTTGGCTGCACTGTCCTACCCTCAGTACTTTATAGCTCCCTCTACACCGAGTGTTCCTTCAATGCCACAGGCTGGGACTCTTCGACTACCGCAGCCTACTGCTCCTCCAGTATATCCACTACCTTGGACTTCTACTCTACAGGCTTTACACCTGGTGTTTCTTCCTCTACGTGTGTTACTGGAGCTTATGCCTTACCCTCTGTTGATGGTAATAATGGAGAAGTTGTTACAGGTACTATCTTAGTGATTCATTTGATGTATATGCTCTTTTTGACTCTGGCGCTAGTTTCTCGTTTGTCTCAGAGGGTTTTGTGGCTCGTGCGGGCCTTTCCGTGCAAAAGATTGGCCACTCCATTGTGGTTAGTTCTGCTAAAGGTTTTATATCTAATCATTCAATTTGTCCGGGTTGCTCTATTGTTCTTGATGATGAGGGGTTTGTTGCTAACCTTGTGGTCATTCCTCTTGAGTCTTTTGATGTTATTCTGGGTATGGATTGGCTTTCCCAATATCGAGCTACTATCTCTTGTTTCTGGAAGACAGTATCTTTACAGGCACCTTCAGGTAGAGAGGTGATCTTTATAGGAAGTGCTATGAAGTATTCTCTTGCTCTGTTGTGTTTGTTGCTCCCAGACCGTTGGACTAGAAAAAGTGGAATTCTATTCTCTATGGTTGAGGGTAGTGATGTTTCCTTGAGAGTAGAGGACATAAGAGTGGTCTGTCATTATCCAGATGTGTTTCCTGTTGAGCTTCCTAGTATTCCGCCTAAGCGTGATGCAGTTTTTGAAATTAAATTGGTTCCAGGTACGCAGCCCATCCATAAGACTCCGTATCGAATGGCTCCAAAAGAACAAGTTGAGTTGAAGCGGTAGTTAGATGATCTCCTTGCTAAGGGTTTTATGAGACCTAGCAAGTCACCTTGGGCTTTTCCTGTTCTATTTGTGGAGAAGAAGGATGGTACTAAAAGGTTATGTGTGGATTATCGTGACCTTAATCGAGTAACCATCAAGAATACATATCCTTTACCTCGCATTGATGTGCTCTTTGAGCAACTAAGGGGTGCTAAGGTATTCTCTAAGATTGATTTAAACTCTAGCTATCATTAGTTGAGAATAGGTGAAGAAGATATAGAGAAGACAACTTTTAGCACCAGGTATGGGCATTATGAATATATCGTTATGTCTTTTGGACTAACAAATGCCCTGCTGTGTTTATGGAAGCTATGAATATGATGCTACATGAGTACTTGGATGATTTCGTTGTTGTTTTCCTTGATGATATCTTGATCTACTCTAAGTCTGAGGAAGAGCATGAGCGTCATCTTAGTCTTGTTTTGGATGCTCTTCGGAAGAATCAGTTCTATGGGAAATTGAAGAAGTGTGCTTTTTGGCTCTCTGAAGTGGGTTTTCTTGGTCATGTTATTAATCAACACGACATTTTAGTTGATCCTAAGAATGTTGCTAGTGTTGTTAATTGGCAGAGACCAAATACAGTGACTGAGATTCGCAGTTTTCTTGGTCTTGCTGGCTATTATCGGCGTTTTGTGCAGGGTTTCTCTAGTATTGCAAAGCCAATGATGAGACTTACAGAGAAGGGGGTGTTCGTTTTGTTTGGAATAATGATTGTGAGGTCAGTTTCCAGACCTTGAAGGATAAGTTAGTGAATGCTCCTATCTTATCCTTACCAGAAAGTGGAAAGGGCTTCACAGTATATACAGATGCGTCCCGTGTTGGTCTTAGGTGTGTTTTGATGCAAGAAGGTAAAGTGATTGCTTATGGCTCTAGGTAGTTGAAGAAACCTGAGAGGAATTATCCAACCATGATCTAGAGTTAGTTGTTGTGGTGTTTGCCTTGAAGTCTTGGAGGCATTATCTTTATGGTGAGTCTTGTGACATCTATACTGACCATAAGAGCCTTAAATATATTTTCACTCAGAAGGAGCTAAATCTAAGGCAACGTAGGTGGCTTGAGCTGATAAAAGACTATGATCTTACAATTCAGTATCATCCAGGAAAGGCAAATGTGGTTGCAGATGCTCTTAGTAGAGCTGGTGTTCCAAGGGTTGCAATGCCATTGATTGCAGATTTGGATCATATGGGTGTCTCCCTATGCTATGCAGGCGTGGCAAGAAAGGAGACTCAATTTCTCATTCAGTCAAACCTTCTTGAAAGGGTCCGTGAAGCTCAAAAGTACGATCGCTTGATCCAAGAGGCTCGCAAGAGGGTTGGTGATGGAAAACCTCGTGAGTTTAGTATTGATGAGAATGACGTGGTTCGTTTCAGGGGACGCCTTTGTGTGCCACAAATATCAAATTTGAAGATGGATATCTTAAGAGAAGCTCATCGTACTCCATACACAGCTCATCCTGGTGAGACCAAGATGTATAGAGATTTGAAGCAGAGTTTTTGGTGGAAGAGGATGAAGGTTGATTTTGCCAAGTATGTAGCAGCTTGCGGTGTGTGCCAGCAGGTGAAGGCTGAACATAAAAAGCCTGCAGGATTATTGAAGCCCCTGGAGATTCCGGAATGGAAGTGGGAATATATTACTATGGATTTTGTGGTAGGTTTACCACGTTCCCCTCGAGGTAAAGATGCAATTTGGGTTGTTGTAGATAGACTCACTAAGGTGGCACATTTTTTCCAATGAAGACCACAAATTCAGCTCCAGACTTGGTTCCCTTGTACCTCAAGGAGATAGTGAGGCTTCATGGTGTGCCAAAGTCTATTGTTTCAGATCGAGACTCCAAGTTTGTTTCTAATTTCTGGAGGAGTTTGCAAAGCGCTTTGGGCACTCAGCTTGACATGAGTGTTGCTTTTCACCCACAGACGGATGGTCAATCTGAGCGCACTATCCAGACCTTGGAGGACATGCTACGCGCTTGTGTTCTCTCCTAGAAGGGTAGTTGGGAGGATCATCTAGCTTTGGCTGAGTTTTCTTATAATAATAGCTATCATGCTAGTATAAAGATGGCATCGTTTGAGGCTTTGTATGGGAGAAGATGTATCTCACCATTGTGTTGGGAAACATTGGGGGAAAGGTCTTTAGTGGGTCCAGGTTGGATTCGACAGACAACGGAAAAGTGCAGGAGATACGTCAGAATTTGTTGGCTGCTCAGAGTTGCCAGAAAAGCTATGCGAATGTTAGAAGGCGAGATCTTGAGTTTGCAGTGGGTGATCAGGTTCTTCTTAGAGTATCGCCTACTAAGGGTGTTGTACGGTTTGGTACTACTGAGAAGCTTAGTCCGAGGTACATTGGACCTTTTGTTATCATAGCCCGAATTGGTAGCTTGGCTTGTCGCTTGTAGTTGTCGGAGTCTATGAAGGGAGTTCATAATGCCTTCCATGTCTCTATGTTGAGGAAGTATTTGCGGGATCCCGAGCATAAGGTCGACTTAGGGTCGATTCGAGTGGAGCAGGACTTGACTGTGAAGTGTCACCCAGTGCGTATCCTAGAATCATCAGACCGTGTCCTAAGGACAAGAATTATCAAATATGTGAGGGTTCTATGGACGAATCAGCCTGAACGTGAAGCGACTTGGGAGCTTGAGGAGCAGATGCGTAAGGAGTATCCTGAACTCTTTGATACCGGTGAGTCCTATATGGTTTGATCTTACAATATACTTTTTCGTGGTTTTCTATAGTAGATGCGGCAGAATTCGAGGACGAATTCTTTTTAGGGGGAGAGACTGTAACGTCCAGGAAAAAAAACGAAGTACTGTAGCACCGCTACAGTACCGCATGGCCCTTTTCCCTAACCGAGTTGAACTCCACCTCCACCGTGCGTTTTTTTTTCCTCCCACCTTAACCCGCGACTCTTCCTCCCAAATAGCCGCCGCCCTCGTCTCTGCCATCTCACGGAGAAAGAAGAGAGGAAGAAAGAGGAAGGGAGATCCAAGGGTTTCTCCGCCGCCGCCGCCGCCGTCGTCATTGTTGCCTCTGCCGCCGTCGTCCGTGCTGCTTGTTCTCCCTCATGATCTAGTTGGATTCCCTAGGTGAGAAGCCAAATGTTGAGCCTCTTTATTCGATCAAGTTCCCATGTTTTGAATCTTCTCTTTAGGAAGGGTTTAGTTGGAGTAATACCCCAGTTAATCTCGCCCACGTTCTGAGCCATCAGATTCTGTAGTTTCTGTTCGTCGCTGTTTTAGGGAATCCTAATGGCCTTAATAAATTTTTCGACTCTGGAGAAAGTTGTAGAGGACTTTGTCATGTTTCTTTTGACGCCAAGATCACCCCCATAGCCTTCGTAGTTTGGGAGATATGACCAATTGAAGTAGACTGTTTTTCAGTGACGAGATTCTGAACTGTTTTAGATCTAAGTCATTCAAAGTTATCTAAACGAAATAATTAGATCTTTTGATATGAACAAGAGTTGTAGAGGTTTTCTTAAGCTTTCCATATTGGTAAAGTTTATATTTTTTGAATTGGTATATCTTCAGTTATGGATTTTTTAAGTCTGATGTTCAGTTTTGGATGTCAAAAATATCAGGTAATGTTGCACAGTTAATTAGACCATTTTGGGGACTTTGGTTGAGAAAACTTATAATACGAGAGTGGTAGATAATGGAGTTTTATATAATCTGGTAAATTTTGAGAATTTTTGGATATGTAGTCTGAAGTCTATGAAAAAGAGAAAAGTCGGTGCGTATTTGTTGTTATTCTTACTTGTATGTTGGTGCATGTAATGAGTATTGTTTGTGATCAGGTGGTAGCACTTCGGAACGTCGCTAGTGCTTTTGTTCTCCTTCGGTAAAGAGGCAAGTGAATGTAGCGGTGGTTTGTTACCGTTTTGGCTTGTTATTCTGCATCGCCTACATCTTATTATTTATGAAAATATCATACCACTCATTTACAAAACAGTTCCATTGGTTTATTCAACCTTAATTTAATTGTTATCCTATTTAAGTATTCAAGGTGATGTCATTATTTCATATTTCTATCTGTGGCTAGCCCACAACCATGAAGATGAAGTTGAAGTATCATTATATGAATTTAATTGCAGCATGTCAAGTGCATTGCATCATTCATTGACATTGGAAGTTAATGTACCGGTACGCATCATGGGATGCAGCTCCACACCTTGTTGGGTGTGTGCAAGCAGGAGACATGCATTGCATTCTTATGCATTCATGAGAAGAATATTATTGAAGGGATTTTATTCATGTTATTATGAAGTTCTCCATACCTTTGGTTATGTTCCAAATTGGAAGCCTATGATTTTATTTTTGATATCATGTCAAATGGAAACTCCATATTAAATTGATGTTTAATGCAACTTATGTTTTAAATAGTTGGTCACAACAATTTTGCTTGTTGAGATGTTTTCATCTCACCCTTGTTGTACTCTATACAGGTGATTGATGCTTGTTTGGAAGGGAAGGGGATTAGCTGCACGTCGCACTCTATGTTTTAGAGACATCAAGTTTTAATATAAAATAACTTAGTTTCCATGAGACTTCAAAGTAAATGTTTTAGAGTGGATGTTAAACTTTATCGCTGGTATACCGCATATTTGTGTTAGAAGTTTCGATGATGTTCGTTAATGCTAGTTTGGTTTCTTTTCGTTATTATATATGTTTTGCTTCTGTGTTGCTTTATATACAAAGGAAATGCTGCCAAATTTTTTTGTTATTAGGAGCAGCTGTAGTTTGGTGTTGTTTAGTAGCATCGCGGGGTGCCTGTAAATTCCGGGGTGTTACATAGAATCAGACCAATTATTACATGGATCCGAATTCACAACAGCTAACAAGCTGTCCACCACCATTTCGACTAAAACTCACACAAGTAATTGAAACAACTAATGTCTCGACTAAGTAGAACCGATAAATCTAGAAGACAGCCACCCATTGGAGGAAAAGAATTGCAACGCCATTGTCTCTAGGTGTTGGCCAACGAGTATCAGCTGGTCCCGAGAGTCCTCACGCCGCTGCAGTATTGCCCATTGACGAAGCCAATACGTTCCCCTGAAAAGCACCTGCAATAGAGATTTCGGTGTGCACTTGTCAAACATCACTTCATTTTGAGTTAACCAAACAGTTCAACATAAAGCAGCTGCTGCCGTTAATAACATACAATCTCATAAGTTCTTACATTTATATTTTGGACAGAAAATGGAAGATTCATGCTTCTTCAGTCGGATGCACACAGTCATTAGTTACAATCTTTTTAACTTAATTGCTGATAAGAAAGCATAGGGGAAAATGAACACTCAGAAAGAAGAAGAACAATCATATGCGGAGTCTACAATTGTTTCAGACACTACAGATACTAAGAGTTGACGTTGCTAATTTGGTCCTACCTTTAGTTTTGGAGGTAGAACCACCATGTACACATTCTTTTCTGAATCTGAACATAACAATGTGATTAACGTTTACTGACATCCATTAATTTCTCTGAATTTGAGTGGATGCGGCGTGCATGGTTACACCTCGTGTGCACAGTCTCCAGTTGTATGAATAGTTACATAATCTCCAGATATATATGTTCTGATATGAGAATTGATATAGTATGTACTGCCTGACAAAGATTTGGTGACTCACTCAGATATGGTGATTATAAGTGCTTGAATGGACAATCAGATTGTACCTACCTGGCCCTGAGTTCTTTGGTCTCTCAAACCTTGAGTGTATATAAAACAGCAGGTAAGAAAGCAGAAGCTAGTAGCGTTTCAGTAGTGACCTTGTTAGTCCGGTAGTGGCCTTGCTGTGGAATTATGTATAGGAGTAGGAAGCATCAGGAACACCTGCGTTACTTGTACACACTCTCTGCTCTCCACAAGAGGCACATACACTGTAGTTCAACAAGAGGCAGAAGATCTCCAGCACAGGTTCATTCCATGGCTGGTAGCGGTTGTCCTGCTGGCAGAGCAATTGCTCCCTGGTCTGGCCAATCTGTTCCATCGGATTAGTCAACACGGCCAGTGACCATTCCAAGGAAGCTCCATGTGCTGCCGTGAAACAAGACCAACGAAACCAAAGAGCGCGCTGTACGAAACAACGCCATATTGGCAACTTGTATAAAATTGCAGCTGCTGGCTTGGGGCAAATAAAACATATTCACCCGTTGGAAGCAAAAGAAAAGATGCAAGTATTATTGTAAGTTTGCACATGGTGACATGGACGACGGCTGCACAGTTTTTTTTTTTAACAAACAAGAGGGGCAAGGAGCCTCTACTGAAAATAATTTATAGAAAACACAGGTTCAATACAAATCGCAGGAACAAAATTAGAAAAGAAACTGAGAAATTAGAAATGACTGAACTAAACTACTAGGGGACTAAAAAGTGGAAGAAGAACCGGAGAATAAGGAAAACTAGAGCTTTTCTAACTATTTTAAGTTTGTAATCCATTTCTGAATTTTTGGAAAGTACTTCTTTGCCCTGCATAGCAAAAGCTCAAACTCGAGTTTGAAAATATCCCTTACAGGCTTGGATTGAATGAGGTATCATCCTGAAGATTTATTTCTGCACATCCAAATGGTCCAGCAGTGAAGGATGATTATTTCCATGAAAAACTTTCTATTGATCTGTATTCTCATCTGTTCCAGATTTTGTAAAGGGGGAACCTGTAATCAACTCTAAGGTCTATAGAATTCCAGCATTGAGAAGCAGAGGGGCATTGAATAAAAAGATGCACGCAAGGCACGATTTCCCACACGGCTACTGTACTTCTCAGCCATCATAGGGAGTCAAGAAAGTCGATCACATTCCTTCTTTAAATCAGTCATCAGGAGTTGGCTAATTTTATTTGTCATGTAGCCCTCCTAATCTTGTATCTTGCACTCTGGCGCCGCTTTAGCCCCGACCAACCGGGTATCAGTCCAACGGAATTCAGGTGAGGATCTCTTTGATCCTCCCCGGTGCTGATCTAATAAAAAAATAATGGTCCTATAGTTTGATACTCTGATGCCAACATAGGTCATATATAAACTAAAATAAGTACCTGGCCCTTACATGCACAAACAGAATGGGGAGTCGAGTGTTGGAAATAATGAGGTAATCTTTTACTTAAGAGAAAAACTCACCATTGGTTTCTCAACTTGGCTCAAAATACCATCTAGGTCCCTAAACTTTCAAAGTGATATATGTGGAAACATATATATCTGAATACATATTAAGACGGTCCACATTTAATGACATCCATTAATTTCTCTAAATTTTAGTGGATGTGTGCATGGTTACACCTCGTGCACAGTCTCCAGTTGTATGAATAGTTACATAATCTCCAGATATACTTATGTTCTGATATGAGAATTGATTTAGTATGTACTACCTGACAAAAAGTTTTATATATTGAATGTGGTGACTCACTAAAATATGGTGATTATAAATGCTTGGACAATCAGATTGTACCTACCCGGCCCTGAGTTCTCTGGTGTCTCAAACCTTGAGTGTATATAAAACAGCAGGTGAGAAAGCAAAAGCTGCAGTAGCGTTTCAGTAGTGACCTTGTTGCTCCGGTAGTGACCTTGCTGTCGAAATATGTATAGGAGTAGGAAGCATCAGGAACACCTGTGTTACTTGTACACTCGCTGCTCTCCACAGCACGTACATACCCTGGGGTTCAAAATTGGGCAGAAGATCTCCAGCACAGGTTCATTCCATGGCTGGTAGCGGTTGTCCTGCTGGCAGCAATTGCCGCCCTGGTCTGGCTAGTGGAACGGGTTCAATCTGTTCCATCGGATTAGTCATCAGGGCCCGTGACCAAGGCAGCTCCATGTGCTGCCGCGAAACAAAGACCAAGCAACCATATAGAGCTCTCTGTATATGAAACAATGCCATATTGGCAACTTGTACAAAATTGCAGCTGCTGGCTTGGGGCAAATAAAACTTATTCACCGATTGGAAGCAAAAGAAAAGATACAAGCATTATTGTAAGTTTGCACATGGTGACATGGACGACGGCTGGCACAGTTCACAACCTGGAAGGCAAGGCACGATTGCCACACGGCTACTGAACTTCTCAGCCAGCATAGGGAATGAAACAAGTCGATCACATTCATTTTTTTAAATCAGTCATCAGGAGTTGGCTAATGTTATTCGCCGTGTAATCCTCCCCCCAACCCCCAAATCTTGGATCTTGTAATCTGGCGGCGCTTTAGCCCCCACCACCTGGGTATCAGTCTAATGGAATTCAGGTGAGGATCTCTTTGATCGTGCTGACCTAAAAAAATAATGGGCCTACAGTTAGACTCTGATGCCAACATAGGCCATCTAAACTAAAATAAGCACCCGACCCTTACATAGACAAACAGGGGGTGTCTGAGTGTTGGAAACAATAAGGTAATCTTTTGCTTAAGATAAAAATTCACCTCCGGTCCCATAATTTGGCTCAAGATGTATGTATCTAAACTTCTATAGTGATATATATGGATCCCTAAACTTCGCAGGGGTGTTATCTAGATCCCTAAACTTCACAGAGGGTGTTATCTAGATCCCTAAACTTTCAATATTATGACTGTAGTTCCTTAAACTTGACAGAGGTTGTCATCCAGATCCCTACAAATTAAAGGTGATCAATGCACACTACCGGAAAACGGCCCTTTACCTAGTGCCAAGCAGGGAGCTTCTTTGCGAGTGTTTTTTTCCACACTCGACAAAGAGCTCTTTGCTAAGTATTTTTTTTATTGACACTCAGCAAAGAAAATATCAAAATACATTTTGAAGGAGTAAATGAATTCAAATGAAAAACTTTTCAACTACAAAGTTGTATAACTCATCAATATGTACAATTTTGTATTACTCATTTTTCATATGAAAAAGTGAAATTAAATTTGTTCACAAATCTTACATATCTCTCTAGCGGTTTCCTTAAGAAAACCGACAGTGCTGCTTTGTTTCCACTGATGGTTTCTAAGCTCGTTTTGTACAAGCGTCCATTAACGTAAACCGCAAGTGGAAATAAAACCCTAGCGTCAAGAGAAACCATTTGCGTACTAGTGATCATTTCACACCTTGTAGAACTCTCCTTTGATGGTTATTCAATAGCTTTTCAAAAAATCATTGTTAAAGCCGAACAGATCGAGTTCCTGGGTTGCTCCATCTCCGGCATACCGTACCCTATAGGTCTGCCCCTGTTGCAACCTGGCCAAGGCCCTGAATAGTGGGAGCATGAAGCATATGGGTAGTATCAAGCTTCAATTGGTGGTCGCTAGAGAGATCGTTCTTTGATTCAATATGGCGAAAGAGTCCAAGGCGCTTTCGAAGATGGAATTCGACCTTCACAAAAATTGAAGATTGGGTGCCTATGTTTGGCATTAGTGTTGTGAACCATTGCAATGCAGCAATTCGGTTGCTCTTCCTTAAGGAGGGTGATGCCAGCATGAGGTTTTTTCCACCTATAGGCCTCTCATAGCCTCCCTGGCATCGAAAGAACCACATCAACTCGTCTGCGTCAACGGCATGAGATTGTGCAAGACGAAACCATGGCAGAAGTATTGTTCAAACTCTACAACTCGATTCTTACGGTTGATTTTGTTAGAACGAGGATCAATCTTCAGTCCAATGGAATGTTTGTCAGATGACCTGTCTGTGCTGGCACCTAAAGTTTGGACTGTCACTCGGGAGCTACCAGCGGAGAAGGCACCAGAGCCTGACGACTCACAGGTCTCTTCTACAAGTGTGCATGACTGATCATCAAGGGAGATGTGTTGAACACCCTCGTCCCTCCTGCATGGTTGCGTCTTCAGTCACAAAATCTATGTAGTTGTGCTCAAGAAGCTCCTTGCAAGAAGGCGATAGACCCAGATTTCTATGTCTGTATATCCATGTTCATGAGGAGAACGTCCTCAACTGTTGGCTTCTTGCAAGGAAGAGGGTGCCGAAGCCGGAGTGTGTGGGTTTAGAAAATTTGGAAGGAATGAAACGCCAGGACTTTTTTTTTTTTGAGGAAACAGGAGAGGCCATGAGGCCTCTACTGAGAATTTTATTAAAAAGTAACCAAGCTGATTACAAAACGCCAGGACCTTTGGTGGAGTTTGCACCTCACCTCTCGCTCGCTGTGTCAAATTGTTGAAACAAATGAGTGGTCCAGGTTCTTGCAAATTCAGTCGCTGCTACCTCTTCTATATGGATCTATGATTAGCCTGCCTCTCTTTTTATTTGTATTCTTTCCTTCTTGAACCCCAGCTCTGCTCTCTACTTGTTAATCACACGATTACACGTGGCCATGAAACAAACAAAAGGAGTAATAAGGCCGTAATAGCTATTGACTGCCACAAACTTAATGATTCTGGTTGGTCATTTTTTCTAAAAAAAAAAGAGGACATGAAAATATGGACACCTTTATAGTTGCCTCAACTTCTAATTGGACTGGGCTGAAAGAAAAATGATAAAAACATACATGTTTCCACAATGGGATTCAAGGCCAAGTGGGCGACCTCATCGGGAGCCTAACTATGGGTGTTAACTGAATCCAAGTACCTGTACACAGTACTTATCAAGATGTGCAAGGTACAGTGGAATCGGTATACAGAGAAAGAGGCCACTTAGGAAAAAGAGGAAGATCTAACAAAAACCTACCCTCAACTCTTTAAGTAAGTAAAATATGAGAATCTCGGGTCGAGATTCTTTTAAGGGGGTAGATTTATAACACCCTAAAATTTAAATTAGTAAATTAGATTTGAATTTTCTTAAATTTGATTTATTTCAAGTAATTTTATGATCATGGAATTAAATAAATAAAACTAAATTAAATACCGTATGTTAGGGCTTAACTTGTTTGATCATTGCATGCCTCTGCATTTGTCTTGTATTGGTTGAATTTGCAAAACCCTAGAAAAGATTTCCAAACCCTTTTGGAAATCAATTTGAAAATCAATTTGTAAAAAGAAAAGAAAAATGGAAACTCTCTCTCTCTCTTTCGGCCTGCCTGGCCCAGCACCCGGCCTGCTCCCTCTCCCTACTCTTCTCCCGCGTGGGCCGGCTCCTTCACCGCGGCCCAGCTCCTCTCGGCCCAGTCAGCCGCGGCCTCTCTCCCTTTTCTCTCTCTCTCTGTCGTGCGGCCCCCGCATGTCAGTCCCCTCCTTCCTCCAGACGAGTCCGCACTGGACTCTGGCGCGCCGCGACGCCGCGTCCGCCGACGCCCGCAACCGCCTCCTCCGCGGTTTCCGCGCCCCGTAGCCGCGTGGGACTCTGTCCCCAGCCGCCATAAATAGCGCCGCCTCCGCGCCGCCTTTTCCCATCGCCTCGCCCGCCTCGCAAGCAACAGCAGCAGCAGCGCCGCCATTGCCGCCGAACGGAGCCCGCCGCCGAGCCGCCGTTTTGCGCCACTGGACGCCGCAAGCTCTTCGCCGAGCGTCGCACCGGCTTCGCGTACGTGCGGAACACTTTTCCCCTCTCTTTTTCTGTTCAATTGCACACCGGTTGGTCTTGTCGCCGTGCACAGGGCAGCCGCCGCCGCCGTCTCTCGTCGTCGGCCGTTCACACCCATCCCCGAGCCTCGTCGTTGCCCTAGGTGGGTTCGCCTCGAGCTTCTCTTGCTCCTCGATCTTTTTCCCGGCCGGATTGAGCACCCGAGCCCCTAATCCCCTCACTCCGGCGAGCCCCGGCCATGGCCGCCGCCGTGCGCCGCCCTGCTCCGGCAGCCGCGCCACCCACTCCCTCCCTCTCTCCCCCTCTTCTAATCTGGGTCGGTCAGATCAGATCCAACGGCCTCAGATCAAACATACCCCTTCGGGTGGTAATATTGCTAAAGAGCCCATCGGCTTTTGGCCTCTCAACCCGCAGTCCTAAAGCAGATTCCGGCAATGTGCTTTCCTCTCTGAAAATGTATTCCCTTTTTAGATATGTTTAATTCGGTTTTAAATAAAAATTCTTATTTACAGTTTTGCCACTAATTTTCAAATGCTTATAATTTGCTCGTTTTTAATCCAAATCGATCTGTTCAAGTTGCGTTAGATCCGTAATTTTATGCTCTATCCAGTAGTATAGTTTTCATCTATGTTAATTACTTTTGAAAATCAAAGTAAATTAATTCTTTTAATGCTTTAATCTTGCCCTTTTCAAAATCTTGTTTAATCTCTAGTTTAATCGTTTTAGATCCGATTAGTGTGATTTTCGTGTCTTTGTGATCGTAGTAAAGTGTAGATCTGTTTTATAACCTTTTAAAACCTCTTTATTGTTTATGATGTAATGTTCTGATCATATATTTATTGCTTCGTGTATGATTGTTCGGATGATTGCGTGGTGATGTTGATCGAGTACAGCCGGTGAGATCTTCGGTGAGCAAGAGTCCTTTGCAGCAGATCAGGATCACCAGGAGCTTTGTGATCAAGGCAAGTTTAACATGGGATCATCCTTGTTACCTATTCACCCTAATTCATCTAGTCATATTGCATGTGTCTAAATTGATTCCTATTTAGATTTATCATAGCTTTGTTACCTTGTACCTTGTCACCATGGGTTTTCATGCATATGGGTAGCTTTGCTATGCTTTACATGATGAATATTGAATCGAATATTGATTAATGATATATGCAACAATGAGATAAAATTGGCTTTTGTAGCAACATGGAATAGGACCCCAATGTAGGGCAAAAGCTGGGATAATAATGCAACCATGAATGCTATATGGCTCTGGCTTTAGTCAAGTATGGAGATTCGTACCAGCATGTTGGCAATTCGTGAAAGGCACCATTGCCGAGCTGGTTGTAGGGCATGGCCTAGGGTGGATACCGCTTCGAAAGGTACCATCGAGTAGGGGCTTTACATACCCCTTACCCTTGGGTCCGTAGGGTCTGTCGACATGTTGGGAAGACTTTTGAAAGACTTCATAGTGTACCCTGCCCGCTCACCTTGGCAGTGTTATGGGAGTTATAAACCCGGGCATATGGGCTACACGACTTGTGGGTAAAGTGTATAACCTCTGCAGAGTGTAAATCTATCATGATAGCCGTGCTCACGGTCACGAGCGGCCTGGAAAACTCACAGTGTAGATGATCATGTTGTTTAATTGTTAATGTTGAATTATTAATCTTATCATGTAGTTATTAATTGGGTTAAGCATAACTAAAGCTAAGTGTTGGTAAAACTTGACCAAGATAAAAGCTACTGCAGTGCAAACAGTGTCAGCCTTTCGAGCTTCATAACCCTATGTTACTCTTGCTGAGTACTTTAAGTGCTCACTCTTGCTTTCTCAACCCCTTCAGATGGCTATGAAGACTACCGTGAAGAGTACTAGGCTAGTGGTCAACCAGTCGGTGTTCCCTGTGAAGTGGAGCTTCGTCGCGAGAGTTATCTTTATTTTCCGCTGTTATGTTTAAGAATATTACTCGTTATGTAATAAGCACTCAGTGATGGTACTATATAAAGATTTGTCGGCTTATGTGTGTGATTGATCTCTGGGCACACATGAGTTATTCGCATTCAATTTTATTCTTAAAATTGGGTGTGACACATTCTCAAGAGTTACTGGGTGTAACTCCTTCCTGAGGCCCAGGTGTTGCATGTCCAAGCGTGTCGCGAGAGAATCCTTGCTTGTTCCCCCGGTATTCATCAACGTGTTAAGTGTGTTACCCCACATGTTTTTAGTTATGTGCATTGGATCAAGACAGTGACGTACACTCAAAAGTGACTAATAAGGTAGTTTCTAGAAGATTGATTTTTTCTTCCAGATACTATCGGTTGGCGCTGCTACTGCCCCGTCCCCCTTCCCAAGGACAACATTTGTGAGTTTGCTTAATTGTTGAAGCATCTGTTTTCCGTCTCGATACTTTGGAGGTCCACGTTTCTCAGTAGTCCCATTAAAATCTTTTGTATTCCTACGGTAAGGGTGATCACGACGTAGGAACCTACGGTGTCCCATGTAGACCATCTTCCTGTTTTCTGGTAGATGTGTAGCATCAGTCTCGTCCAAGCACTCGACACACCCCAGTGTATCCTTTTGTCTTCTCTCCAGACAAGGAACCTCGCCCTAGTAGATCGGTGATTGTAACGATAAGTACAGCCTTTACCGTGACATGTTCTTTCTTGTACTCATCCCAAACATCCTTCATACTCGTCTCCCACATCTGTAGTAGTTCATCGATCACTAGTTCTAGAAGCACATCAATATCATTACCAGGTTGTTTTGGTCCTTGGATTAGTAATGGCATCTGGACGTATGACCGTTTCATACAAAGCCAGGGTGGAAGGTTGTATATACATAGCGTCACTGGTCAAGTGCTATGATTGGTTCTAACCTGGTCAAACGGGTTCATCCCATCCGTGCTTAAAGCTAACCACAGATGCCTTACCTCTCCACCGATGTTCTTATAGAACATAGTGTTGATAGTCCTCCAGTCCGAACCATCAGCGGGGTGCCTCATCATTGAATCTTTCTTTCGCTCTTCACCGTGCCAATGCAACAGCTTGGCCGACTTTTCATTTGCAAACAACCTATGCACTCATGGAGCTATAGAAAAATACCACACGGAATTTACGGGCCCTCCTCTGGTCTTGCTTCCATCATTTGATGGCTCTTGCTTGTATCGGGGAGTTTTACACTTGGGACATGCATCCAAGTCTTTGTATTTCTCTCCATGGTACAATATGCAGTCGTTGAAACACGCGTGGATTTTCTCAACCTCGAGGCCAATTGGACAAATCATTTGCTTCGCAAGGTAAGTCTTTTCTGCTAACTCGGTATCCTTCGGGAACAGTTTATGTAGTATACCTAACAAGTTATCGAAGCCTTTATCACTTAACCCATTCGTTGATTTGAACTCCAATAGCATGATGTTGGCTTCCAGTTTGCTTATTGGGCAGCCCGGATACAATGGTGTTTTTGCATTCTTTCTCATCATCTCCAGTTTTTTCAACTGTGAAGCACTAAGGAATCCCTCATGCACATCATGTAGAAGCTGTGAAATGCCATCATTTTCCTCTGTGTCGTCAGCTAATGTATTCACAAACACAACATCATTGGTAGGCACATCTTCTGTGTAATCATGAACAGGCAATAATGCTACACTAGGCATGAGCACATCATCATTAACATTTTGACCAACCTCCCCATGCAAAGTCCAAATCGTGTAGTTTCTCATGAACCTCCTTGTGATCAAGTGCAAACGTATATGCTCCACGTCGCACCATTTTCTCGTATTCTTGCAGTCTTTGCATGGACAGAATACAAGATGTGAGTCCCCAACATTGGCTCTAGCTCGCTTGATAAAATCGTCGATGTCCGTCAAGTACCGTGGGTCTGTATGTGACAGATCGTACATCCACCCTCGAGCTATGTTTGCACTGATAAAATAAAATGGGCAGAGCAGAGGAAACATAGGAACATATTAATAGGAGCATTTTTGAACAATATTCTTCGATATAATTTGAATTTGGTCGCGCTATAAAAAGTGAGACAATAAATAGATAACAATGGATGTATGGAGTATTAAATGTATGCATGGAGTATTAAATGTAAGTAATAAATACCGAATCTATTCCACATCCCATCAAATCTTTAAATGCATGTATGGAGTATTAAATGTAGTAATAAATATAACTAATTATAATTTTTATTCATAATTTTGAGACGAATCTTTCGAACCTAGCTACTCAATGATTGGACAATAATTACCCAATAAAAACAAAGTGCAACAATTTTTCTAAGTAATTTAGGATCTAAAAGCTACAAAAAATGGACACAAATTGCAACAACCCTCTTCTTGATCATGAAAAATAGTATAGCTCTAAACTATGGATTTACACACAAAAACAATGTAAACCAACAATTCTAAAGAAATATGCTTGTTACTAACCAAGAGCAAGAAGATATGAGGATCCAAGAGTGAAGAGGAGTCAACAATGGAGTTCAAGAAATCCACCGGCCGCAACAATGGAGAGAGGGAGCTCCTCACGCACTGTTCTGTACTGTTGAGGCAGAGGTGGGAGAGGAGATCGTGTGCTTTATACTGTACACAACATCACTGTCGGTTCTAGCCACGAACCGGCAGTGAAATTCCACATCACTGCCGGTTGGTGGCTTGAACTGGCAGTGATAGGGCCGAGAAGCATCACTGCCGATTCAAACCACGAACCGGTAGTGATGATAAGTTTCACTGTCGGTTCAGTCTCTGCCCCCAATAATTGGGGGTCTGTCAGAGCATGAACAGGCAGTGATGAAGCATCACTGTCGGTCCAAACAAAACCGGCAGTGATGAACCGACAGTGAATGTCTATTCTGTAGTAGTGAAAATTAAAAGAAGAAACAAACTGTCATTATTCACATATTGTTCCTGCCCAACACTTATCAAGCTAGAACTGTAAAAATTTTGGCCATGGAAATTGTCTCTTGTGCTACACAGCAGATCTGATTCATCTTCCAAGATATGTTTGAAAGAAACACTCTGTGAGTTGTCTGGATGCACACACACTAACCAGTTCAATACTTCAGCAACACCTGTGTGAATTCATCTAGTGCATTCTAAACTGCCACTGGATATTTTTGTATGATAGCTAGCTGCCTAATTTCTGAATGAATTACCTCCTGTTGAAATTTTTCTGGTGGCAGTGAATCCAAAAAAATGCCGAGCTAAATTAAATTACGTGGCGCCTAATATCAGTCATCTTGTGGCGTCTCAGAATTGCCATTGGATATTTTTGGTAGATGCCATTTGCAAGTGCTGACTTTGGAGCAATTAGAAGAGGGTTTCAGGGGCAAGAGAGGAATCAATGAGTCGCTGTTGGTTGATGTCGTTGCCAAGAATCTATTGAAGACTTTAGTGGCCACCTTTTGCGGTGCCCTCTTGTTGTTTTTCCCCCTCACCAGATGAATTCAGCACGTGAGCTTCTAGATGTTGCTTGCCAGCTGATCCATCCTCTTGTGAATTGTGATGACCACATCATTGCACCAGCTCTCCTTATCTCTGAGGATTGTATTATTGTGCCATAATATCTTTCTTTATTTCTGCATAAGAAATACTACTATCACCTGTACAGATAGAGCCAAGGCCAGATGCAGTGCACTGAATCTCACCAGATTTAATACTCATCAGCTGAACCTGTCCATATGTCCTTTAGGTGCAGCATGCATGTGAGTAATGAACATGCAGTGGTTATTTGGTTGCTAGATCCAGCAAATTTATTTTCTTTTTTTTTTGTTTTTGGAGGGAGGTGTGGGTGGTTAAAGTTCATGTCTCCTACTTTATAAGGTTCAGGCTTGCAAAGGAGAGGATTCTGAAAACCGGTGGGTGCAGCATATTCAGTGATGTTTGAACTTTGAAGTCTTCCCCATGATCATGTCATTCATGCATGGTTGCTTTTGTGCGTGCGTGGGCGTGCGTGCGCGTGTGTAGATTCTTGTTGTGCCACCACTGAAATGCTATCTGGTTCTATTCGAAAAAAAAAATGTTATCTGGTTCATTTCAACACGTGTCACTTGTGGCACTGTCAAAACCAAAGGATCATGAATGTGGGCAATTTTTTTCCACAACACACATAAATTCTGCCAGCGTCACTACACCACTATCAGGGGATATATATAGCCAGATCTTTCAAAAAAAATGATGTGTGTAGCTAAGTTTAGCGAGCAGCTGCTTTCAACCCATGTGGTTCGTCCTAGGAGGATTTCACAAACTGGTGGCCATGGAATGCTGTAAAGTCTTGGGAAATATGGAAAGAAAAGAAGCTCTAAAGCAAGCCTTTGAGAGACCACACTCGTACGCGGCCACCATGTCGGTGGCGAAGATCACGGAGGCGCTATTTTTTTTTTTTTTTTTTTTTTGTTTTGCTGGTTGTTGTTTGTTGAGTGTACATGATGCTTTCTTTTACCTGTTCTTGCTTGATTCTCTCTTGTTTCTCCTAATCCCTTGACCCCGGGGCTTAGACTTCCCTTTTTAATTTCATTGATATATATAAAGAGATATATGGTTGGCTTGGCGATTTTGTCACTAACACTTGGCATCAGCAATCGATTATTCAGTTTATACGGCAAACTCTGATTTCTTTTGTGGTTCATCACGAGCACCAGCTGTTCTTAGAATATTCAGAACATGATTTGGTATACGTATACAGAAAACCTCTTGCTGCAGTTTACTGGAGCTCTTGACTAAATTAAAGCACACTCAAGAATCTGACTTGAACAGAACCTTACATAAGATATATATAATTTGTGTTCAACAGCTGAAGTCTACTAGTAGTAGCTTTGGATGGACCCTGAAGGGACAGTGTGAATAGCCCTCTCAAGTTCTTGACTGGGTAGACAAAAAAGTAGGAGTAACCTTCAATTGAGAGGAGAAACCAAGAAAGGGACATGCCGGTTTACGGGGAATTAAAAAAGAAAGAGAAGAGAAAAGGACATGGGGCCTGAAGGGACAATGACAGCCGCTGTTGCTGAGGCCACCACCACCCACCAGGTTGACTCCACACCAGGCCAATACAATGCACCACATCACCATTCACCCCAGCATTTTACTCAGAGGTGCTCATGTATTTTATTTTTCCTTAAAAAAGAACAGTTCTTTTGTCTGATGTAGTTTTATCTAAATAAATATGTCCATTCATCGGTGATACTGATAACGTCACGACGATACAACTAGACTATAATTGTGTTCTTTGTAGTGAAACAGTGGAGAAAACTGCATAGCACCTCTTCCTTTAGTGCAGTTTTGTTAAAAATTATTGGAACATCATCAGTCTGGATACCCCTCCTCATAGGAATTTTCATGAAATTGTTGATCACTTCGGAACCAAACTTTAGTCCTAGTTTTCTCAGCTAAAAACTAAATTGGTGAATCTAGTGACATGTTTGTTATCAGCCCAGCTTATCAGCTATGATACAGTATTTTTTTATATGACAAAACAGTCAAAGACAGCTTATCAGCCGTAGAAACCATCACCCGAACAAGCTTGGTCTCAGATCCACTGTTTTGGTGAATCCAGACATAGGTCAAAAAAAAGATCAATAAATTATAATTTAAAACAGAGGTAGTAGTCTAGACATCTCAGCGTAATGAAGGCTTCTCTCTTAAACCAGGAACCACACGCACGCAGCTAAAAATTAAATTTTCCTTCACATCCAAAATATATATAAGTTCTCCTAGTGAAATGCAACACTCTTAATGTTTTTGGTATTTAAGATTTAGTATAAACTTTTTTTACTAAATATCACATAATGAAGATTCTCATGTGCTTTTATTGATAGTAGTGTTTTACTACTTACTTAAAGACACTAGAAAAAAATCCATCATTTTGATAGTGCTTGCTTCTTCGAAGTGGTGAAGACTACGAAAGTCAAAAAGGCACAAAAGTGTCTCTAAATAAATTGAATCCATGGCTCTAGAAGCTACAATAATCTGTTTACCTAATTTTGGTTTCAGAATAAGATATAGTTATTCTTGTATTTATATGATCATCTTGTTCGTTTGGCTTAGCCCAACTTATCAGCTATATGCTATATGGTATATATACAGTGTTTATATCTTATAACGTCGAGAGAAATTAGCCCTGCTAGTCTAAACAAAGCCTTTAATTAATCTATGTGTACGTATTGCTATCACAATATATATTGGTGCCGTCCGTTTAAAAAACAAAAGAAAAAAAAGCAGGGCCCTGCTCCGGCCGGGTAAATGAGTGGCTGTATACAGATGTGTCAAAATCCGTGCGAAGTGATACCGACAACAATACACAATAATAATACCCTAATAACTCCCTCAGAAGTGTTGTGACCGTTTGGCCAATCAAACAACTCCCTCAGAAATATTCTACATGACCTGTCCCAATTAGTCCCACGCGCGCGGACAATTAATCACGCTCTAATTATATAAGCGACGGCGGCGGGTAAGTTACCATGCATGAACATGATACCTATATTTTTATTGCTATTATTATTAGTAGATATATAAAAAAAATAAAAGAGGCAATTAATAATGCAATCATTCCGGTGGAACGAAACAGCGACGGGTTTCCGGCCGGCCGGAACACCAGTTCTACTTGCCCTCTTCTTCTTCCTCCTCCTCCTCTTCTCTTCTAGAGTTCTAGCTAGATCGATCGCGATGTGCTTCGTGTCGTCCCCCTTCCTCTCCTCTCTTCGTCGATCAGTCAGTCATCACTCACAAGAGGACAGATCACACAAGGGACAGCATCCATCGATCCATCCATCGCCCCGGCGCGGCCTTGTACTATGCGCATGCCGTGTGTAGGCTCTGCCACTGCACCTGCTACATGCAGGATGATGGCGAGAAGGGCATGCATGATTGTATGATTGATCGATGCTGCGTGCACGATTGCATGCAAACGAAGAGATGCATTCTTCTTCTTTCATGTTGACCCCCGGCCGGCCGTAGACGGGCCATTAACTCCGGTCTCCGGCCGGACATGGGAGATGGTACTCCCTCAGTCCCAAAATATCTGTCTTTCTCACTTTCCGAAAAAAAATTTACATTAATTTTATATAAAAATTATTAATAGTTATGATACATAATTGATATCATTAGATAGATCTTTTAATCTAGTTTTTTAATAAATTTATTTGAAGACATAAATGTTGCACGTGTTTTATATAAATTTAATCAAAGTTGTGACACGAAAACTTAAAACGACAGTTAATTTAGGACGGAGGGAGTACGTGTGAAGTAGGTGGCGGCTCATCAAAGCTGCGAAAAGACCTTGCCATGACTGACAGACAGACAGACATGCCTCCTCCAGCATCTGGTTGCATCAAACGTACAAAAGCGGCTTAATTAGCAACAGCTGGTATATATGATGCATGTAACGGGTTAATTGTGGTGGAATATGGTCACCCGAGTAAGTTCAAGTCTTCAGAGTACTTGCATTTTCTTTCGGAGATATTCGTAGGAGTAGGATTTACGTACGTGTATTCATAGGTGGGGTAAGTATGCGTATATGTTGAGCGTCTATAATTGTGTAACTCACAAAAAAAATCAAGCTAGGCAGCCACTACTTAGTCTGTAGGACAGTAGGAGTTCCCTTTCTCTTTCTCCAGAGACACGCACACGATGTGCTACTGTAACGGTAACCACTAGCTTCAGCTACAAAAAAGCACTACTGTATTTGCTAAACTGGTTAATTTGTGTTTAGATCGATCGAAATCTGCGTCTTGAGATGGATATTGTCGCCTATACGGCCCATGCAAAAGCCGCATGTGCATTCATGCATGTAGACATCTCGTTCAGGTGGTGGTGCTGCATGCTGCAGATGAGGTCGATGCAGCAGCAGCAGCTACCATCTAGCTGTCACACGATGGGCTAGCTTATAGCTCCTGGAATAATGAGAGGCAACATATATATAATTATTGTCAGCTGCGAATTCATTCATTCGATCGTTTTCCTAGTGTTGCTATATTAGTGTTAACATCCTTGCCATCTCCATCATCCATCCCCTGCTATCTAGCTGTTGCGTGGTTGAGATGGAATGGATGGCAACACGTACGGCGTTAATAACTCGAGATCCCCTGCCAGTCGCCGGTCCAAATTTTTTACCACGTTCATTTCATTGAAAGGAATGAGAACCAGATCGATCGATCCACACGCGAAATAAAAGTACGAGCAGGGACCTAACTACTAAACTACCTATATATACAACTTAGGCCCTGTTTAGTTCCATCACAAATCCAAAATCCAAAATCTTAACTATTTTGGATTCCAAATTCCATAATCCAAAATATTTCAGTGGACTGTTTTCAACTAAAGTTTGGCTTATTTCGGATTCCAATAATAGGGATCGTAAGGGTGACACACAAACCAATGTAAACTTTGACTCATTTTGGCCTCTTGAGTACAAAATTCAAAATGGAGAATGGATCACTTTTTGCCAAAAATTTTATGTGGTGTTTAGTTCCATTTTGCAAAATGATGAGCCAAAACCCAAAATATTTTGGATTCATGAGGAACTAAATAAGGCATTAGGACATGTTTGGTACAGGTCACAACAACTTTATGAGTTGTTCTGAGATGTTTTTTTTCTTTTGTCAAATGTCTATTTTCAAAATTGTTTTATAGGCGGGACTGTTTTTCTCCTCCTATGTGAAGATACGAGTTAGGATGAAATAAAAAAAAGTAAATTATCTTAGCTCTCTCCCTTATTTCTCTCTATCATCCATGTAGAAAGCTATTTTTTTTGAAACTATTTTGCAAAACATTTTTTTTAAAAAAAGAACAGCCTAGCTTCACTTAAAAAGTTACTCATAAAGTTATTTTCTACGAAATTCATTAATGAAAATGACATCACTTCTACACGAACGGCCTTTAGTCCCGATTGAAAAGGGCATTTAGTCCCGGTTTTCCCAACCGGGAAAGGGTCTTTAGTCCCAGTTTTTCCAACCGGGACTAAGAATCCGAGACTAAATACATTATCCTTTGTACTAAGAATCCAGGACTAAAGACATTATTCTTTAGTCCTCTGAGCTTAAAAATAAAATAAGCCCTCACACCACAATTGCACCTCATGAGTTTGGAACCTAAAATCTAATGCACTGCCTTGTGCATAGCTAATCACCCCACCTACTCAACACATCTATCAATAAATGGGACTCTTCCATTTTTAACCCACCTATCGAGAGACCTTTAGTTCCGGTTCATAACACCAACCGAAACTAAAGTGACCTTTAGTGCTGGTTCGTAACACCAACTGAGACTAAAAGGTCTACCTTTAGTCCCGGTTGGTATTAGGGACTAAATGTTCTAGACCAAAAGAGACTCTTTAGTCTCGGTTGGTGTTACCAACCGGGACTAAATATCTATTAGTCTTAAACATAAAAAATTTCGACACTAAAAGCCTATTATGAACATCGACCATAGGTCTGTTCTCTAGTAGTGGCTGTGATAACAGACAAACTCTTAGTCAAGCTCAGCGAGCAATTCGATCAGTAGTGTACGTAATAGTCGTGGAGTTCATCACTCATCACACTCACGATCACTGAAGGATCGGATCGAGGCTAGATCCAAGTGTGTCGATCGATCCGATCCGTCCATCCATCATATCGATATCGTACGTACGCCGTCCCCGGCCTGGCACGGCTGTGTGCAGTACCACTAGTACTGCGCATGCATGCCGTGTACTGTACTTGCAAATGATGGCGAAGCGCGTGTGCATATATGAACGTAGTACATTATGGGATGCTGCATTCCATTTGCATGCATGTGTAAACCAACAAACAAACGATTCTTCTTGTTCTTGTTGACCCCAGTCGTCGTCGTCGTCGTCGTCGTCGAGTCTACGGTCCGCCGGATCCTGCATGCAGCTGCAGATCGATCGTAGTAGGTAGTAACGTGTGTACGATCGAGTACGTGCGTGGCTTTCCAAGGTGTGAACGAAATTATAAGAAGACCTAGGTAGCTCGATCACCACCATGCATGACAGATTGACAGACATGCATATGCAATGTCTCCGGCCGGCTCTAGCTGCATGCTTAGAAACGTCGTACTGTATGTCTGTATATATGGCTGCAGGCAACGTATGATGCTTGATGTATATGGCTGGCAGTGGCGGCGGATCGAGGTTAATTAGGCAGGCATGCACGTACTAGGTTAAGGCGCTGTTCGGCTCTAACTTTTATATCATTTCTAAACTGCTCGAGTAGAATCTTGTTTAGAACGCACCGAAATTAGTTTATTTTTCCACATGAAAAATACAACAACAGGGGGGGACGTGCAGTCAAACGGTAAAGTTAAATGTATCCCTAAGGGCACATACCCTCAGGGTGTGGGCCGTTAGATTCGCTCCGAGATTCGTGCACAGCAGGAGACGGAGCGAATCTAACGGCCCATGGTGTGAGAGCATATGCTCTTAGGGTAAAAAATATGCTCTTTGGGTAAAAAGACCGTGCTTTTTTTTCCTATCTCTAGATACAAGAGACACATGCTGCTGAATTGTGGTACTTTAACTGTAACCACTACACAACTATAACAAACAAAGGCTTAATTATGCGCTAGCTGCATGTGTATGTGTTTATTATTATCCTCATGCACGTAGAGACATGCATCTCCTCTGAACGTTCAGGTGCTGCTGCTGCCACACTCACCCTACCCTACCGTACCATATGCATGAAGCGCTCTGGAATGAAGCAAATTTGTGGATCACAGTAGCGTGAATTCATTGTTTTCTCTCGTGTTGTCAATTATTGGTACTGTAGGGGTCGTTGATAGCATCCATCCGCATCTGGTCATCTCCATATATCCATCCCCTGTCTATAATATAATATAACATAATATAATATGGTCAAGGTCAATGACTCCCCAGGGTCGGTGACTGGTCCAAATTTTTGACCACGCTGATTTCATTGAAAGGAATCCCAACCAACCAACCAACCAGAGAGAGAGAGAAGAGAGCGACGTGTCGTGGATGCTGCGGGCGGTAGGCATATATATTCTATTCGTGTACAGTACTAACTAGCTGTGCAACGAAGGTGGAGTATAGCCGTACGTGGGCATATATATATGCCACAACGACGGAGTATGTAATGTAACGCCCATGCATGCATGTTTTGCATTGCATGTGTAGCTTGTCATCAGCTTCGTCACGCACGAAGAAGAGGTGGCAGGCAGCTGCTGCAGTCGCTAGCTGTTGTACACGCCCGCCTTTGACATGGATCGCTAGCTATGGTGCACTGGTGGTAGCGGCAATGCTTATCCGATCCCATCCGGATGCATGCATATATGTATGCATGATGAACGCGCGGATGGATGGATGGATGGATCGTACCGTGCGTACGTGTCATTTTTTTTTTCTGTAGACTATCTTCTCCGTCCTAAATTATAAATTATTACAGAATCAAAATATTTTAAATTTAATTAAAATTACAGAAAAATTATAAAAGTTTATTTAAACATTTGTACATAAAAGATGTTCATAATTTAGATGTAGATATATTTGTGGGGATATACTTTAGTTTGCTAATAAAACAAAAGCCACAATTCATATGTAAGTTTAAGCGGTTAAGTACATTTAACTACTAATACACTAACTAATTAGTGAGTGCCATGTGTATTTTACCTAATTCTAGAATAGTATCATGGTTTAGTATAGCAAGTTTGATTAAATGGTATAAATAAACTTTATATGAAATAAACATCATTACATTATAATTATAAAATATATTATTATAATTCATAATTTAGAGCCATAAATATAAATACTATTTAAATCTCAAGACTTTAACTGTCATGTATTTCATAGTTGATTTTTTTTAGAATGGAGGTATTACATACTTAAAAAAGTGTAACAACCTAAAATTTACTTTATGAAAAATAGAAATAAAATGATTTAATTTTGAATTTTGGTGTTCATGAAATCATAGGGAAATAAAACTTTTGGGAAATTAAAATTTCTTTTGGTAGAAACATGGTTGAGCATACATGCCCTTGCATTTGTTTACTTATTTTGTTTGGCAAGTTTCAAAATTCAAATTTGGTTTTCAAAATGGGTTTGAAAGTGTGTTTGAAAATTTAGAAAATAAAAAGGAAAAAGACAAAACCCCTCTCCTTCTGTTTTTGGCCCGCAGGCCCACCCCTCTCCCGCCCCCCCCCCCCCCCCCCCCCCCGGGCCTGCTCTCACCCGGCCCAAATGCCCCGGCCCACTCAGCCCTCCCGCCCCCTCTGCTCGCGAAGCGCCGACAGGCGGGACCCGCACGTCAGCCGCCGTTTCCCCCTCCCTCCTCTCTGACTGACAGCCCGACCCGCCCTCTCTCTCTCTCGCTGACCGGTAGAGCCCACTTGTCAGTGTCCGTTCCCCCTCTTTCCTTCTCCTTCCTTCCCCGTTCCCTGTTCCTCAACACCGACGCCCTGGCCGAACTCGAATCGGAGCAGGGGGGTGATCACCCTTTCCATAGCCGGCGCAATCCTGTGGCGCAAGCAGATCACCGCCACCCGCCGCCTTCCCTTTCCTCCTCTCCCTCTCTTTCCTTCTCTGCTGCCGCCGCCATCTTCTTCTCGGATGGAAACAACACCGCCGCCTTCCTCTTTTCGCCGCGGCCGAATCCCTCTCCAACCCCTCCCCCTTCCTTCTTTGGCGCTGCCCGAGGGTATAAGTAGCCGAGCCCCGACCTCCATCGCCTCCAGTTCGCCCCTGAGCCCCGCAGCAGTGCACCAGAGCCGCTGCCGCGAGCACAGACCGTTGCCCAGCACCATCGCCGGTTCTCACCAATCCAGAGCACCAACACCGCCAGCAAGAGCCCTCAGAGCTTCGCATCGACGCCGTGCGTCCGTAACACTCCTCGCCGAACGCTACCTTCCCATGTATCTACCTACCCGCGCTCACCGTGCGTCCCCTCCCTTCGCAGATCGCCGCCGAGCGTCGACGGACCCCGTGGGGCATCTCTGGACCCCGCGAACCCCACCAACATCCCCGCGGTATGCTCCTCTCCCTCCCCGTGCCTTCAATTTCACTTCTAGCGACCCGTACCACGGCATCCGCACAATACAGAGCTTGGCGACAATGGCGCCGTCGTGAGCACCACGCTCCGGCCACTCACCGTCCCGCCTGAGCACCCAACTGTCTTCGCACGCACACCCCGAGTCTTCCCATACCCTCAATTTGGGTCCTAGCTCTCTGCACACCTGCGCACGTGCACCAGTGCTGTAGTGCCGCCGTCGCGCGTGGCCAGCCTCTCTGAGTTCCCCGCGGCTTCAACCAACACCCCAGACGAGCTCCCCGTCTCTCCCTCTCTCTCCCCGACCGTCCCGCATTGTTCCTAGTGCCTCGCAGCCGTGGTTAGCCTCGCGTCGCCGCACTCCGGCCATGGCGCCGCCGCCAGAGCGCTGCCCCGGTGACCAGACGCCCGCGCCCTTTCTCCCCTTCGCTCTGCACCGTTCGATCCCGCACTAACGGCTCGGATTAGATCCTTTTATGTGGATACCGGTTCGGTCCACCGTGGACCCGTAGACCAAAGCCCCGCACGCGGTCCACAGCTGCGTGGTGCACCTGTCCTACCCCGATCTGCCACGTGGAGCCACGTCAACCCCGTTTGACCCCGCACCACAGCCCTTGGCGTCTTCTCTGTTTTACGTTTTCTCGTTCTGAAGACGTAGACCTCTCTCTGTTAAGCAGAATATGTTTTCCTTCCTTTTACAGAATTGCCACCCTCATTCAAATGCTTCTAATTTCTTTGTTTTAAATCCGTTTTGTCCCAAACGAGTTGCGTTAGATCCGTAATTTCATGATCTATCTAATGGTACAGTTTTTATCTATGTTATTTACTTTTGAAAATCCAAGTTAATTATTTTGGTAATGCTTTAATCTTGTCTTTTCAAAATCCTGTTTAATCTATATTTTCTCCGTTTCAAATCTGTTTCGATCCGTTCAAGTTGCGTTTGCTTCGTATCAGCGTAACCTTTCTCTTAGTGATCTTTAATAACATGTTAATAACTCTGTATTTTCATGATGTAAAACCCTAAATTGATTAACAGTTATGCAACATATTTTACACATAAAATGTCGATGTTTTCTTTTTCGTTTACGAAATCCAAATACAATATTGACCTAATCTAATCAAGGTGTTTCTATTGAAATACTTTATACACTCTTTTATATAATAAATTTGATAAAGCTTACAGTTCTCTTTTATAAAAGCAAATCTTCCGTTAGTTGTTTCTCGATCATCGTAGCTCCGTTTAGTGTGATCTTCGCGACTGTGTGATCGTAGAGTTGCGTAGGTTTCTTTTAAATCCTTTTTATTGATTGGTGTATTGTTCTAATTTTATCCATGTTTGTATGCTATGTATGTTTGTCCAGCTGCTTGTGTGGTGATTGGTTAATTGTCATCCGATCGGTGAGTTTTGCGTTGGTGATCAAGAAGAAGTCGTCGGAAGTTCCGAAGCAGTTGAGCAAAGGATCTAAGCTTTTAAGGCAAGTATACATGGGATTATCCTTGTTGTCCGATTCATGATAATCACTCATTAATCATATGCATGTCTTACCTTGTTACCCTGTAAGGATTACCCTAGTTTTGTACCTTATACCTTGTTACCCTGGGAACTTATGCATTTGGGTAGATCAAGCTAGTGCTCTTTGAGAACAACTATGATCAGGTAAACTTGATTAATGAATATGTGAATCGACAATAAAAGATGACTTTTTAGCAACGTGGACCATAGGTGGAACACCAGGAACTCACACCTGTGTTCTCACTCATAGGGATATTTTTGTAAGAGATTACCCCGAGAAAATAGTACCACCATAAGCTAATGGGCTCTGGCTTGACTCAGTATTAGGATTTTGCTAGTCTGTGGCAACTTACCTGAGAGGGCGCAAGAAGTGCTCTGAGATTTTCGGAAGCGCTGCGTGTGACTTCTGGGATCTTGTTGAGGGAACTTGTAGCGGGTTGTTACTTTCTAGTGGAACTTGTGAAAGGTCTCGTAGTGAACCCTACCGGCCCACCTCGGAAGTGGGTAAGAGACTAGCTACCTCGGGAAAAAGGGCAATTCACGACTTATGGGTAAAGGCGTACACCTCTGCGCAGAGTTAAAAACTATCATGATAGTCGTGCTCACGGTTACGAGTGGCTTGGGCTCCTTGCTATGTGATGTTCTTATGTCATGGCTCATTATTTGTTATCTGGTGATTTATTATTGTTACCGTTCATATAAGCATTACATCTTGTTCACTTGATCTTATGGTTGTTGGGCTACATATTGATAACATTGATGCTACTATAATGCTAAAATTGTGACAACATAAAAGCTGATGCAGTTAAACCCGTGTCTATCCTTTTTGAGCCTCATGAACCCCATGTATATTTGTTGAGTACGAAAGTACTTACGCTTATTTACTTTCTTTTCAATACCTTGGATAAAAATCCCGGATGGGTACCAGTTTGCGAGAGTTGGAAGAGTTAGGCTTGTGATCAACCAGTCAGTTGGTCCCTGTGGAGTGGAGTCTTCGCCTGAAGTTCGGAGTGTCTTACCGCTGTTTGCTCTCTTCAGGTTATCTCTTTGACCTTATATGTTATATAATTAAGTATTGTCTTTTGATATTATCTTGTTCTGTGACTATATGTGGGATTTGACTTCCTGGGCTCACATATAGGGTATATCTGGTTTTGTTCTTAAAACCGGGTATAACAAAAAGTAGAGCCTACACATATATATTTGACGTCTCCCAGATGCTGCATATAAAAACGCTTACGAATTTCAACACTTTCCGTAGTTTGTACCACCAATATCGGTCTACTTCAAAGAAAACGAGACACAAAGGACGGAAAAAAATAATATTGGAAAAATAAAGAAGGGGGGGGGGGGGCGGTTCTTGGACATCTGACATGCATCTCATGCCGGTGGGGTCAGCACAAAGCGACGTCTCAGTGCAGGTCAAAGAATGGATGACGTGTTTGTTGAGGCGTGTTAGTTATGCATTGCACTACTCGGCTGGGTTTCGCTTTCGCATACATACGAGTATATATACATACCAAGTCATTTTTTTTACTAAACATACATAGAAATTCATTATGTATATATCGATCATGATACTAATGGCGAATGTTAATTGTTGTTTCTTTTTTCATAAAAGCAAAATGAACTAGTTCATACTCTCGATCTCCGTCCTACAAATGTAATGTTTTAGGATAAAAAATTATCTCAAAAGACTTTAGCCCCATCCCCATGAAACTAGTTAGGTTGGACGCATATACTTGCCAAACAAAAGGTTGAGCACATTTCAGAGATTGCGTTATCCGTATCACTGGCTAGCTCGGCCTGTTGTATGCATCAATGCATGAATTCATTTTAATTAGAGGCATATTCCTCAATTAGTATGGAGCACCTTCAATAATAAAGGGTATATGGATAATTTTTAACTGAGAGCATAATATGTTCTGAAAAAATTTAAAACATCTTTCCATTATATCATTTGCGTCGTCACACCAACAGTCACACCAACAATTCAAATTTCTCGAAAATTGACGAAGAGTTTGGAAATTATTCACTCTGCAAAAGAAATCACATATATATACTCTTCGATCGCTAGTATAATCCCTACACTATGCAGATATATTTATGATGAACATATAGTGTAAATCCTAGCTAGCTAGCTAGCTCGTTGTTATAATTAGTTGAAGCATTTTCTATCTAATCTAGTGAGACGACTTATTAATTTACCTTATTTATGCATTCGAAGCACTTGTATATTATGTAATTCATTCAGTAGTAGTCTCGGGCGACATAATTTTGTATGGACCCTTAAGGCCCGTTTGGATCTGGAAATGAATTTATTTTAATAATCCTAATTTAGAGACATATTAATTAAGCTAATATGATTGTATATGGATTATAATTATATATTATTGTTTACTATATAAGAGACATACTTATTTGTTGTATTTCTATTCTAGGAAAGAGAGTTTGAAGAACATGTTATAAGTTGTAAATAGAAATATGGAATAGTGATCTATAGAATCAATTTTCATCTATCACACCCTATGAATTTGAGATAGACTTAAATGTGAACTTTGGAAAATGGTGGAATGTTAAATTCTAAACCAAATAGTTTAATTTATTAAAGTAGATTCCAATTCTTTCAAATAAAGGGATCAAACGCCTATAATAATAATCACTTCGGAGTTTCCAGAAAAATAATCAATTAGAAATTTTTGGTGCTTAAAATAGCAGGAGCTTAAAGCTTCCTACAGTACTGTGCCCTTTTCTAGTGACAAGTTGGGATAGTTGCATGTGCTTGTGTACTGAGCTGAGTAAGGTTCAGTGAATCGGTCCATTGCTTGCTCCATGCCACGTGTAGGATTTATATTGATTGGAGTATACAATATATTGTATACTACTCTCTCTTAATAACTATTATTATTAGTGTATGTGTGATAAATTTAACTTGATTTATTGATTTATGAAAAATATGTGTAACATTTATATTTTTAAATAAATTTATTAAAAAAATTAATTAAAAGATCTTTTTAGTAATACTAATTATATACCATAAGCATTAATATTTTTAAATATTTATTTAGTAAAAGTTTTTTTAAAAGCGTAAACGGTAAATATTTAGAGACGGACTGAATATAGCATTGTCAGGTCATTAATACATGGTTTTTTATCTACTTTAGTTTTTTATTACTCAACATGCATGCATCTAGTGTCTATTTTCTTCATCGAACCATTGCAAAGTTCAACTTTTTTTGCTGTTTGTACTGCTTAGATATACGTACAAGGAGTACAGCATGTTGAATATGAACTGAAAGAGAAATGCGTGAATAATTGGACGGGAATTGAAGAAAGATATCTGGTGGTTGATGTATCAGGGAATATATAATGATGGTGGTATTATTGATCGGTAGTAATAAGTGGTTACGGCGGCCATGGTTATCCGGATGATGTTTATATGTTGCTTGCAACTGCTCGCCACTTGATAGATCCTTGTCCTTGATTATGACACTTGGTGGTCCAGCTGCAAAATATATAAGCAAGGCGCTGTTTTCTTAGATAAAGGATTGAATCCCCTTATCTTTAGCTTGATCTTGAGGATGGTGTAAAATAATTCATAAACTTTAGTTAACCCTGTAAAAACATATATTAGTTCATCAGACCATATAATTGAACTAAAGTGATCTAAAAGTCTTTTTATTGATTGATTAGAACTATAAATGATATAAATATACTCCTATATGGTCTTAACTTTAGTGGCTAAAGTTGGGATCAAACAGGCCCTAGGTCGTTTAAGGAGTTTGTTTAATAAAATCCCACATGATGAATTATAAATTCGCTTATCGTATATGGAATTTGATAATGACATGTGAACAAAGAGAATTTGTTTAATAAAATAATCGCAAAGTCACAACCGATATGACTCGTGCGCGTTCGATAATGGTTATGTCACTGTCCAAATGAAGCATACTTTTTTTTAATAAGAATCAGAATATATGGTATTCTTAAGGAAGTGCAGAATTCTAGCATAACATTTCTTCTTTGACAACAAGTGGCAATAGTTGTATGTCCTTTAATTTTGTATTGGGGAGAGTCCATAAGACGTAGAAAACGTTAACAGCGCATGTATAATTAATTGTCGGATTATCTATATAGTATATACAAGGTGATGTGCATTGTCTAGCTGTCATAGTATGCTGCCCCTGATCCTTCTATCTTCGAAAATCACACTCGACAATAAAAACATAATCTTACTCTTTTTTAGGGAATGGGTCAGCAGGCTGCTTGATCTCCTATAATCCTACAGAACCCTAGTTTACATATATACCTAACCCATGAATTGATGGTTTCAATTTTTAAGGTAGTAATGCTCGACAGGGACCAGCATCCGCTTTAGATCCACTTGTAAGCCACAGAGAATAATTGTGTTCCTTAATTTCCTACACTTCCTTAATTTGTCCTAAGTTATTTATCATGTATTTTAGCTTCTCCTAACTCAAGCTTCTCTAATTCTGCCTATATATGAATATAGAAAAACATATCAACATCTACAATATCAAGTTAGTTTTATTAAATTCTTCATATAAAACATATATTGACAGTACATTAATTTGAACTTGTATAGATGCTAATACATTTTTCTACAGATTTGATTAAAGTCCAACAGGTTTGACTGAAAACAAAGCTAAAGTGAGAATGGATAAAATGCCCTAGCTATTAAATATGACACTAAAATAAATATCATTTATAATTAGTAAATGACTGAGAAAATGAAATGACACTGTCATGCAATGGACTAGCAGAGAAACTTGTTTAATTTTTAAGGCTGACGCTTGCTCATTCTTTTTCAATAAACACTAGACGCACATATATGCTCACATAGATGCATGTACACCGAGACTAGAGATCCGAAGACGTTGACACTGACAAGTTACCATGTAGGCATTGGTGTCGATGATCTCGTATCATCTGTTTTGTCAATGGAAACAAAAATAGCTAGCTAAAAATACGAGAATCATCAATGCTAATAAGTCGAAAAAAACTCGATCAAATCACGTGAGCCGCATGCATGTTGGACCACATGAAAACTCTTCACCAACAGAGGGAGCCGGAGGTGTACAACTATGTGTACTCATCTGGCTTCAAAGCTGCTTCCGTAGTTTGTTGAATATAAACTGGAATACAAAATGTACAGATTTGAAAATGAAGGGACCGTCGTCCTCGAGTTTTGGTCCGTGGATGTGATGAATAATGAGGTCTGCACTGGCCGCTGTTTGGATCATATCATTGCTTGGTCAAAGCCCATAGGAAGTTTGGTGGTGCTCATTTAATTGCTCAAATAGCTACGAGTGCTGTGGCTGACGCTCATATATACCGTCCATACCAGAGATGTACTCTATATATAGGGCCCCTTATAATCTTGCCAACATCAAGAAAAAAACAATAAATTAAACAACTATCAATACTCCATACATCATCTTCTCAACAACTCCATATTTATTTAATTTCATTTTCTGAAGATTAATAATTGGCGTGAATATGATGTCATTCGTGAAAGGACGATTATATGAGCTTTTCGATCAATTATAAGGACCTTTTAGGTAAGTGGATAAATTATAGATAGATTATCTATATATTCCAAATTAAGTTAATGATAGGAACAGAGATCAGAACAAGTCTAGTGGTGCCCTCGTGCAATCAAATAATACTACATCCTTTGTCCATACAACATGTCATTTTAAAATTTGTCCTAATTCAAACAATCTTAAACTTGACTAATAAATTTATACAGAAGATTCTCCACATTTTTACGGCAAATAGTGTATTATGAAAATACAATCCATGGTAATCTAATGACATTTATTTGTTAATATAAATGTGTGTTCTTTATATAAGCTTAGTCAAAGCTTGAATGTCATTCTCTTCTTTTTAAAAAAAAAAAAAGGAGTATACAACTATGGTGATCTAATCTTACAAGTCCCGGGCGGTGTCACTAGCAATTTTCATAATTTGTGGTCAACCTAATAGTGAGCAAGATGCAAATAAAGGGCCCTATCAATCTAATCTTACAGGTTAATATCACCTTGTACCATCAGCTACACATGTATCCTGCCCAACAAAGACTATTGTTGGCTATCAAATGTCAAATGTACTCCTCAGGACTCATTAACCAAATGAGACTTTCAGGTCTTGAAATCTTTAGGTTAAAGGTTTGTTTGCCAGAGTTTCTTTCTGTCTTTGGCATTTGCTCTGGCTTTGTCTCCTTCAAGAAGCTCCATTCGACTCATCGTTTAGGGTTTAGGGATGTAGCTGATAAGCCAGTTGGTGTTGATTTTAGTTGTTTTGTTGTGAAAGAAAAAAAAAACTATATCATAGCTGATAAGTCGGGCTAATAAGCCAAACGAACAGAACGTGCTTGTGGCCTCCATGCTAATCTATAACCAGGCTTTGCCACACCTCTTACAAACTCAATATGCATGTGAGAGACATGAGATTAACCAAGTGCGTCTGACATGTATAATTCAGCCACATATATATTATTAATAATATAATAAAAACATGAAAGCACTACTGCCATTTGTTTCATTCTTTCCACTAATTAAGCTAGCAAGGCCAAACTCCAAGTAAACCAAAGCTTAGCTCAGGTCTACTGGTGACCACTAGCGGTATGGACACGGCGAGATGGGCCCACGTGGGGACCACGGTGTCAGTGACCGAGAGGCTCTCAGATCTGAGCTCCAGTGGCCGGCGACTCCTCACCGCGGCGGTTGACCCCCCAACCGCCGTCTCCCACTCTCCCGCCTCCCTATAACTAGTCTCCTCCTTTCCACTCCCCGCCTCACGAGACCACACGCGACGGCCGCCTCCACTCACGCCGATGGCGACCCCTCACTCACCTGACCCAGCTGAATAACTCCATCCACCGAGCACACGCAAGCAGGAGCAAGAGCAGCCGCAGCAGCCGAGGGCGGCGATAGAGATAGAGGAAGGCGACGAGGAGCTCGGTCCGAGCTACTAGTACTAGCTAGCTAGCTATCACCGGCGGAGGCGGCGACCATGGACCGGCTGCTGCTCGACCAGCTGGCCGGCGAGGCGATACGGGAGGTGCTACACGCGGTGCAGGGCACCCTATTCTGCCGCTCCACCGCCGAGCGCCTACGCCGGAGCGTCGAGCCGCTACTGCCGCTCGTCCAAGGCCTGGGCCCTCACAGCCAGCGGTCGGCCGGGGAGCTCGGCGAGCTCGCGGCGCGGGTCCGGGAGGCGCTCGACCTCGCCCGCCGCGCCGCCGCGTCCCCGCGCTGGAACGTCTACCGCGCCGCGCAGCTGTCGCGCCGGATGGAGGCCGCCGACCGCGGCATCGCGCGCTGGCTGGAGCGCCACGCCCCCGCGCACGTCATCGGCGGCGTCCGCAGGCTCCGCGACGAGGCTGACGCCCGCATCGGCCGCCTCGAGCGCCGCGTCGAGGAGATCGCCGCCGCCTCCGCGCAGCCGCCGGCGCTTCCCACCCTCTCCGTCCCCGTCGCGCCTCCGCCGCCGCTGCATAAGGGCGTGCCCGTGCTGATGGAGGCGCCGCTCGCCAAGCCCGCCTTCGCCGAGGTGCCGCCGCTCAAGGGCGTGGCTATGTCCGTGCCGATGCCGGTGAAGGCGGCGGCGCCCGCTAAGGCCGGGGTGATGGCCATGGACGTGGACGACCTCACCGAGGGACACGAGGCGGACGAGGGGATGGTCGGCGCCGGCGTCAAGGTGGCCAAGGAAAAGGTAAAGGAGATGGTTATGAGCGGCGGCGGCGGCTGGGAGGTGGTCGGTATCTCCGGCATGGGCGGCAGCGGCAAGACCACGCTCGCCATGGAGATCTTCAGGGATCACAAGGTCCGAGGTAAGCAGATCAGGGACCAGATCCTAACCATCTTTTCCTTCAATCCTTTCCAAATCGTGTGCAAAGGTCGCGTCTTTCTCAGGAATCGTCCTGTCCTTTTTTCGTGCAAAAATTATTGCATCTCTTCCCATGAATTATTGGGTGCAAAATTCCCCCAAATTGAGCGCATCGCATCGCATCTTGGGTGGGTTGGTTTGTGTGCCTATCGTGCAATTAGGTAAAGGCGAGGTTGATGCTTCCGTTTTTTCCCCAACCCACATGCTTGGTCAAATTTGGCGCTTTGACCGCCTAGTGGCTGGCAACTGTACTATTATGATGGCGTGGCGTTTAGATTGCTTCTGAATTCTCACAACTAGAGTACCACAGCTACTCTCAAATTCTGCTTGGACTTCACTTGAGTAACCTTATTATCGTGTTCATGGTGGCTACTTAACCTTAAATCAAGAGAGGCCTACTTAATGAACGGCACATGAGACTAACCAAATCTATTTCACAAATAACAAACCCAACTCAGATCCTAGTAACCTGCTTCTTCGAAAGAAAAAAAAAATCTCAAGCTAGGGTCTTCTTTTAGTTTAAGGAATTGGGATTGGCGATGTTGGTTTACCAGTAATAAGGAAGCTAATTTGAGCAGCCTGTGTTCATAACTCAATCATCTCTGTTCTCCATCGAAAGAAAAAAGATCATACTAAACTTAAATCCAATTGCCGCAAGAACATCTCATGGCCAATTTTAAGCAACTGCTATCCCAAATATTAGGATTTTGGATCTCATCAAAAGCTCATGTATACATATTTGATCCCTTTTTTGCAAGCCCTTTTCCCCCTTCATGATTCTGACATAGTTTCTTCCTTTCTACAGCCTACTTCAATGATAGGATCTTCTTTGAGACGATTTCACAATCCGCAAATCTGGAGACCATCAAGATGAAGCTGTGGGAGCAGATCAGCGGCAACCTCGTGCTTGGTGCATACAACCAGATCCCAGAATGGCAGCTCAAGTTAGGACCAAGGGACCGAGGACCTGTCCTTGTAATCCTTGATGATGTTTGGTCTCTCCCACAGCTTGAGGAGCTCATCTTCAAGTTCCCTGGGTGCAAGACTCTAGTTGTATCGAGATTCAAGTTCCCCACGTTGGTAAAACAGACATATGAGATGCAGCTGCTAGATGAGGCAGCGGCTTTGTCTGTTTTCTGCCGTGCTGCTTTCGATCAGGAGTGTGTTCCACATACTGCTGACAAGAAATTGGTCAGGCAGGTCTCTGCGGAGTGCAGAGGTCTTCCTCTGGCTCTTAAGGTCATTGGTGCATCGTTGCGCGATCAGTCTCCTAAGATATGGCTCAGCGCCAAGAACCGGCTGTCTCGAGGAGAGGCAATTTCTGACTCCCATGAGACCAAGCTTCTAGAGAGAATGGCGGCAAGCGTTGAGTGCTTGTCAGAGAAGGTTAGAGATTGTTTCCTTGATCTGGGCTGCTTCCCAGAGGATAAGAAGATCCCCCTTGATGTCTTGATCAACATCTGGATGGAGATTCATGATCTTGATGAACCAGATGCTTTTGCCATCTTGGTTGAGCTTTCAAACAAGAACCTTCTTACTCTCGTCAATGATGCACAGTATGTATCATCAGCCATTTATGTACTTCAAAACATTCAAGAATTCAGATGTCCCAAACAACAGGGTTTTAACTCTTTGCTGCTCTGCTCTGCTTGCAGGAACAAGGCTGGAGATTTATACAGTAGCTACCATGACTACTCGGTGACACAACATGATGTGTTGAGAGATCTTGCTCTTCTCATGAGTGCGCGTGACCCTCTGAACAAGCGGTGGCGGTTGGTGATGCCAAGAAGGGAAGAAACACTTCCGAGGGATTGGCAGAGGAAAAAGGATACTCCATTTGAAGCTCAGATAGTTTCCATTCATACAGGTAAAGCATTATTCAGTCATTGTTCTTTATTCTCTTTTTCTGGATATTCATTGCCAACAATTTGTCATCCAACATATTTAGCGCCTGCAATTCTTTCATAAGAGTACTTGTAGTTCCTTTCATGCATTTTGTTTTCTTCCTTGGGACATAATGATCTGACCAACTATTTCCAAAACTTAACTTCAGGTGAAATGAAAGAATCTGACTGGTTCCAGATGAGCTTCCCCAAGGCAGAAGTGCTGATTCTCAACTTCGCCTCAAGCTTGTACTACCTCCCACCGTTCATCGCGACGATGCAGAACCTGAAAGCCCTGGTGCTGATCAACTACGGCACCAGCAGCGCAGCCCTTGACAACCTATCCGCTTTCACCATGCTCAACGGCCTGAGGAGTCTGTGGCTGGAGAAGATCAGGCTCCCGCCGCTGCCAAAGACCACTATCCCGCTGAAGAACCTGCACAAGATCTCGCTCGTCCTCTGTGAGCTGAACAGCAGCCTACGAGGGTCGACGATGGACCTGTCGATGACGTTTCCGCGCCTCTCCAACCTCACGATCGACCACTGCATCGACCTGAAGGAGCTGCCATCAAGCATCTGCGAGATCAACTCGCTGGAAACCATCTCCATCTCCAACTGCCACGACCTCACCGAGCTTCCCTACGAGCTGGGCAAGCTGCACTGCCTGAGCATCCTCCGGGTGTACGCCTGCCCGGCGCTGTGGCGGCTCCCGGCGTCGGTGTGCAGCCTGAAGAGGCTCAAGTACCTCGACATCTCCCAATGCATCAACCTGACCGACCTCCCGGAGGAGCTCGGCCACCTGACGAGCCTGGAGAAGATCGACATGCGGGAGTGCTCCCGCCTCAGGAGCCTCCCGAGGTCGTCGTCCTCGCTCAAGTCCCTCGGCCATGTCGTCTGCGACGAGGAGACGGCCCTGCTGTGGAGGGAGGCCGAACAGGTCATCCCTGACCTCCGGGTGCAGGTGGCCGAAGAGTGCTACAACCTGGACTGGCTAGCCGACTGATGTCGTCACGTTCTGGATGCTACTAGCTATATGGCTTCCAAAACTGACCGTGTACATATGTGATGTTTATATGTTGCTTCCCTCTGTGTAGTTCAGGCTGCAGGGAGAGTCATCAATCCACTGGCCAATTTTGACATGTTCAGTCATGTTCGTGCATCCACTCCTGACTCTTGGTTTCGGTGGCAAAACTTCAACTACTCGTTCCAAAATACAAATGCACTAACAAAATAACCGCACAAAACACAAGGCTCTTTATATAACTCCATAAGCAGCATTTAAAAAAAAAAGAATTTAAGGGCTACTGCCCCGGCCTTTCAATTATCATCAAAAGTAAGTGCGATTACAGATCAGAGGAAAAACGGCCTCAAAGCATCTCCAGCCATAGTCTTCAAATCAAGCCCCTATATTTTCATTTGGGAGATGGCTGCCCCTACATTTTCATTTGGGAGATGGCTTGTAAAATTTGAGGGTCAAATGTAAAATCCAACTCTAACCATAGTCCCTAATTTAGAGGGAGAGGAATAGGAGGATCTCATTTCTGGGGATCCAAAACTAAACTTTGAGAGCCCTCCTAAAATAGGAGCTCAAATAGAAGGTGCATTGAAGTGAATTTTTTTATATCAAATCCCTAAATTTAGAATAGGGGTCTGTTTAGGAGCTCCACTGGAGTTGCTCTTAGGGCTTGTTTGGAACGCGGGAATATTTTCCCTTTTATGTGAAATTCCTGTGTTCCAAACAATTCTCAAACTGTCACCCAGCAAAAGAAACAAAAATGCCAGAAGCAAAATTCCTCCAAAGCACAGCGTCATCAAAGAAACGCTCTCACCGCTCTCTTCAATACAGAAAATTACTCCTGATCAAAAGAGGAGTTCAACAAGCTCCACTAGGGCACCACAACTTGACAATAACCAGCTGAAGATGAATTGTTTATCCAGTGTTCATCTCCGGCATCACTCCTATGGAACTTCAGGTAGTGCTTTGAGGAATGTCTGGAAGCCATAGCACCCTTCCAGCAGCATTCTTGATCTTGTTGATGTATCCCTTCAGGTCCGGTTGCTTGTCAGCTGGGCACAAGACTACCTAGTTATGCAGGAGCCCAACAATTTTGTAGAGTAGCATTTCCATGCTTATCCACCCAAGATTCTAAAAGCAAATGTCTTTCAGATTTACCAAATAACAGCAGAAGTGATCATATTTAATAAACGGTGCTTCTTGGTACTCAACCAAAATTTCCCATATATACCGACTACCATACTGTCTCCTATTCGATGGTTTGGTACTTCTGAAATCACATTCCAATATTGCTTAGCTCTGGTGAATAAATTCTTTTTCTAAGCAAAACAAACAGCTATCATCTTCTATCTTTTTTTTTTCTTTTCCCTAAGTTATCTCTAGTCAGAGCTCTGTTGTTAATAACTAACCAAAGGAAGAAATGCACTCTGGTAGAGATTTTCAAATGCCAAACAGCAGACACATAAACAGCATTGTCCATTTTTCAGTTTCAGCAAAGAGAGACCAAGCAGTAGCTCTCAAAATGTACAAGATAAAGTTCTCTACATACTACACGATGATATCAGTTAGAATCAGTAATGGCGTCAAAACGACGATCACCATGGCACAGCTTGAACATAGATCACTTCTTAAGCTTGAGCTGTTGCATCCGGAGCATCAGCACAACTCTCGACAGACTATATTTTACAAGGAGGACGGCCGCCCGCATGCAAATACAGTTTCCACGCAACCATGCATTGACATGATTACATGGCATACACTATCTCTCCACTGCTCTCGATATCGAAGTCCAGGTCCGAGTCCAGGTCCATATCGTCGTCAAGGTCGTCGTCGCACAGAAACTGGGTCGTTCCGCGGGGGCCATCGGCTGGCACTGTTGCCTCTGCCAGTATCTGCATGATGTCGTTCATGTTCTGCATCGGCTGGTCGGGCTCCTCGTAGCTCACCGTGCCATCGCCCACGAGGTCAGCTGGGAGGTTCTTGACGAACCAAGGATGGCTCTTTATCTCAGGCATCGTGATCCTCTGCAAAGACCATGCAACATATGTTATGCCACATCGATCTGAATTTTCGAAACCTGCAAATGGGATGAACATTTGGCAGCTCACATCTGCTGGGTTGGCAACAAAAATCCTTGATATCAGGTCTCGACATTCTGAAGATACATGGACGTAGTCAGGAACCGCGTACTGGACAACCAGTATTTTCTGTGAATTGGCATCAGCGTTTAGATGGCTGGATCGGAGTAACTGCAGTGAGTATGAGTAGAACTGGAATATATGGTTTGGGGAACGAAAAGGGGAACCTGAATTGTCTTTTTGAAATTCTTAGGGTCTTCAGGATCCTCGAAAGGATACCCGCCAACCAGCATCACGTACAGGGTCACACCGCACGACCAGACATCGGCAATCTCCATCCAATGACAAATTATTAGCAATCGAGCATTTCAGAATCAGACACTAGTTTTTTTTAAAAAAAAAAAAAGACCAAACATTTGTCGTGCCATCAAAAGACCTTTGCAGAACAAGCAAAAACAACTTGTACTGTCCAGTCCTATGTCGGACGGAGGGCAATATAAAGAACCCAAGGGGATGGATAGTACCTTGCCGTCGTATTCCTTTTTCAGCAAAACTTCAGGAGCAATGTATGCTGGAGTTCCCACAGTGGACTTTGGTTGGGAGTGAAGAACAGATGACTGTAGAGATCATCATAGCAGGAAGGAAATGAGGAAATTATATATGACGACACTGAAGCGCATCCGACACAAGTAGTCTTTCTTTTCTGACAGTTTGCAAACTATATTTCAGAACATTGTGTTGTACATATGATTGATCTATATGCAGGCCACAACAGTAATCATCATCAGGCACGGTACATACAAGTAAGCACTGAATAGTGTAACAAAACAAGCTGAGCTAAGTAGCAGTACCTTTGAATAACCAAAGTCGCATATCTTGAGGCGAGGCGCGGTGCTTCCATCCAGCAGAGTGTTCTCAAGCTTCAAATCACGGTGGCATACTTGCTTCACCACACCACGAACCATGAATGAAACGGAGCAATGAACGTTAGCCATACAACAAGTCAACAATGCACGCCAAAGGAGAAAGTGAACAGAGGAAAAGAGGGGCAGGTAGTAATTTGGGGGGGACGGGGAGAAATGGAGTAGTCCTACCATGGAGTGGCAGTAGCTAACCCCGGAAATCAGCTGCTGGAAGAAGAAGCGAGCCTGAACAATGGACATACGACATACGCAAGAGTTGAGAATCAGCATCTTCACTAACTAGTACGAAAGATGTTGCGAGGCGAGCAAAAATCGGATGAGCAGGGAAGCTATGGTGCACGTGCACCTCGTCCTCGCTGAACCGGCCGGCATTGCAGATGCGGTCGAAGAGCTCCCCTCCTGAGGCGTACTCCATGACGATGGCGAGGTGAGTCTTGGTGAGGATGACCTGAAGTGAAGTGAAGAAAGAACCACAACCGCAAGCAGGGAAAGGGAAGCAACAAGAGTGTTTCAGAATTTCGAGTCGTTCAGCTTGGTCAGGATGACCCAAAGAAGAGGGTGGGTGAGTGATGGCAGCCTGGCCGCCTGCCTCACCTCCTTGAAGCGGATGATGTTGGGGTGGCGCAGCGAGCGGTGGTTGATGATCTCCCGCTGCACGTTCTCGTCGATCTGCAACGGCAACGGCAGTCGCCAGCGCCAGCACAGCATGAGCACGAGTCGACGAACGGCCTATCGGTTTCGCACTTCGCAGAGGGAGGAAGAAGAAAGGGGAGGGGAAGCCGGAAGCGGGTACCTTGTCGCCGCGGTCGATGTACTTGACGGCGACGAGGTCGCCGGTGGCGCGGTTACGCATGAGGCGCGCGACGCCGAAGTTGCCGGACCCGATGTCCCGCACGTGCTCGTACCTGTCCCGTCGTGCATTATCGGCATCTCCATCCCCACCGCGGCTGACCCCGCTGCCGGCGTCCTCGCCATCTTCCCCCCCTCCCCTGCAGCACCTCCTCCTCCTCCGCCGCCGCCGCCGCTGCCGACGCCGATCCGACCACGAACGAACCTCCTGTCCCGCAGCCCTCCCTCTCCACTGCTGATGCCGATCCAATCCAAGCTCCCTCCTCCTTCCTTTCTTCCCTTCCCCTGCTTGCTTCCTCTCTCTCTCTCGGTAGTCTCTTCTCGCTCTCGCTTGTTTTTTTTTTCCTCTTTTTTTTTTAAAAAGAAAAAAGTCGCTGTCTTTCCTTAAAATAATGCCGCGAATAGCCAGTCCACTAAGGAAAGAACGTTATCCGCTTGCGTCCACCAACACCCACCCACTACCCAAATTTTCAGAATTTGACTCTTTTTTAAAATATTTTCATATTTGAACCCCTAGAGAAACTAATTGTAGATTTGGACCCTGAGGTCGGCGCCATGCCCCACGGCGCCGAGGTAACACAGCTCGGCGCCATGTCCCACGGCGCCGAGCTTTGCGACCAGAACCAACGTGGTAGCCAACGTGGCAGGAAGGTCGGCGCCGTGGAGCACGGCGCCGAGCTCGGCGCCATAGATCACGGCGCCGAGCTATGTAATACAAAAACACATGTGCAGGTCAGTTGGTTAAAGCTTGAGGTGTTGAGCCTTTGGTTGTGGGTTTGAACCCAGATCTATACATTTTGCTATGTTTTTAAGCAATATTTTTTATAGAATACATTTTGTTTATAATTATGAATTAATTTTAATTATAAGTAAGTATAATATTTTTATATGATGTATTTATTTAATTATAATTATGGAGTAACTATTTATTTATTTATTAGTTTTTATAATATTTTTAAATGGCCAAAGTTATAACATAGCTGTTTTTCCTATATTGCTGTGTGGCCATGTTCAGTCCGTGCTTGGGTTCATTTTATCTTTCACTGTATTATTTGGGAGAAAGAAGAAAGAACAAGATGCATTTTGGTAACATGAGATTGGCCTGCATGCAGCATATACAAATAAAACTCAACAACAAGAAATGACTTTGCTCACATCATGTATTTAAGTATGAAAAGAAAACTAATTTATTGTTTCTTTCAGAAACATGTGATGTGGATCACTTTGCATTCATATCAACACATGAGTATTCAGTTATTGACAGCTAAAATATATAGTTGCTGACTTTGAAAATTTCAAAATCACAATTATGAGCTAATATTTACACTTGTGCAGACATCGTGACCCCATGCTGCAAGCCTGCGACAACCTTGGATACTGCATCAAGGTGCAGTTACATTACGGAACGGAAGAGCAACTTGGTTTCTACTGCAGAAGAGTTCAGAAAATGAGGCACAAGGTGGGAATGCACTGCAATTCTCTTGTTTCATATTCGTAAATAGCAATGAACCATGCAAACGGCTCAAAACATACGGATTTGACTTGAATGTTCTCAATACCTCATCAAGTTGGTAGCCTATTGGATTGTGAAACTTTTTCTTTTTGTCCATGTAAAGACTTTTTTGTCATATATATAACAGGGTAGCACCAGAGTCAGCAAACAATCTGTCATAATCATTTTCCTACTATATCCTAATATAAACTAATAAATAAATAAATAAATAAATAGTTACTCCATAATTATAATTAAATAAATACATCATATAAAAATATTATACTTACCTATAATTAAAATTAATTCATAATTATAAATAAAATGTATTTATAAAAAATATTGCTTAAAAACATAGCAAAATGTATAGATATAGATCTAGGTTCGAACCCACAACCAAAGGCTCAACACCTCAAGCCTCGACCAATTGAACTGCACATGTGTTTCTATATTACATAGCTCGGCGCCGTGCTCCACGGCGCCGACCTTCCTGCCACGTTGGTTCTGGTCGCAAAGCTCGGCGCCGAGCTGTGTTACCTCGGCGCCATGGGCCACGGCGCCGACCCCCTGGGTCCATTTCTGGGAATAGTTCCTCCAGGGGTCTAAACGTGAAAATAATTTTAAAAAAAGGCTAAATTGTAAAAATTTGGACACCCACTATACCCACCACTATCCACTGACAAGGTGGGATCCACCGGACCAGACCCACACGTCATGCTTCACCACCGGCGGTTCGGACAATGCTGGATGCGTGCCCGCACCGGCAACGGCAAAACCGCGGCGGAAATTGCAACTGCTACGCCTACGCGGGGCCCGCGGGCGTGGGATGAGCTGGGCCCACGCGTCGGTGGCTTGCTGCTTGGGAAGCGGATGCGGTGGGGGAGAAAATTGGCGCGCAAATATCTGGCAGTGGGACCATGTCAGCGCGGGCGGGTGTGGGCCCGGGGTGCCGAACCGACGTGACGTACGTCCTGGCCCTGTTGCCGGTGGGCGTTGACCGGCAGCCGTCGCCGAGGACGGACGGCGCCGCGGAGAGGATATGTAATAACGGCCTCTAGTTTCCGTGACGGCCTGCCTAAGGATAATTCGGTAATTATATAAGTGTACATATCATGAGTGTATCATGAGTCTACCGTGTTAAAGTAGTGAAGAGATTTTTCATGATGCTACCGTACATGGTTTTGGATATGGACCATCGCTAAACTAATATGTAGCACATGCTATAAGATTCGTACAAAATTTCAACGCGTCAAAACTGTGATAAAAGATCCAAAAACGTTGCAATAACCGAAATGACAACAGTAGAAAAACGTTGCTAGGTGTTGCAGGATCAACTGTGACAAGAGCCTTCCGCAACGTTTTTCTGTGTAGTGTTGCAAATGTAAACGTTGAATCACAACACTTGGGGCGTTGCAACCTATGTTGTTGCTACGTTTTCATGTGTGATAACAACACCTAATACAACGCTTGAGGCATTGCTAGAACAAGCAATGTCAACGTGACCATGTCGTGGCAAATGGTACAATCGCATCGATGATAAGGGTTGCAACACAATGTATTGCCACACCCTAAATTTGGTTGTTATACATGACTTTGCTATTGCTACGTAGAACTGGTGTGGCAAGTCAGGTTGTATCACAACACCAAGAAATTGTGGCAACATGTTGATTTGCCACGCCCTAGATTTGGTTGCAATATTTGTCTTTGCTATTGCTAAAAAAAATGTTGTGGCAATTCAGTTTATGTCGCAACACCAAAAATTGACGGCTACATGCGCAGATGCTATTACTACGAGAAGTATGTGTTGCTATAGTATGTTTTGCCACACTAAATTTGGTTGCAAATATTCAATTTTACAATGTCGTTTGTTTGGTACCGCCATTGGTACCACCAGGTAATATTACAACGTCATTTAATAATTCAGAAATCAATAATTAAAATAAGCAAATCATGAGATTAGAGTCACTTAATGAGAATAAGCAACCATTCATTAAATACACAACCCATTGTAATAGTATGTAGTATCACAAAGATAAATGGTCTTCTAAAAGACTTTGCAAGATAATAAACAAAGTTTAAATTTGCTACGCTGCTTCATGACATCTCAAACTTGAAGCACTAAATTTTCTATCAGCTCTCTACTAGAATTGTAGCCTTCCTAGACGTGGTAGCGCACAATTTCTTGTCGATTTAGAAATTCTCCAGCTCATCATGTCATGACCCCAACCACTCCATCAACTTACATCTTCCTGCATAAATCTTAATAGGAAACTTCAGAAAATCATTACTCCCAGACCTGGTAACAAACTATATACTGAACAAATAAATTAGTTGCCATTCTAATAGTGAAGCAATGAAACATAAGTAATCTACTAGTGTCGGGTACAAAGGTAAAGGTAAGGGATACCCTAATCCATGACGATCTAGTGCTTAATATTCAGACAAAATCCAAAAGCCATCCTACCTCCCCATCAAGCATGACCGGTCATGGGCCGGCCCATTACTGGAGAGGCAGGATCTGCTACGGAAGAGGGATCGATCGAATCCCCCTTTACCTCGACCCCTCGAGTGACGGAAGAGGGGTCGATCGAATCCCCCTCTAGCTCGACCCCTCGAGTGACGGAAGAGGGATCGATCGAATCCCCCTCGACCTCAACCCCTCGAGTGACGGACAGGGGGTCGATTGAATGCCCCAGATCAGGAGGCCCGATCAGCTCACCTACTCCCAGTATGGGGTAAAGGGGATCTCATGCTATTACCTGCTCCCGCCTAACGCCATGGGCACCCGGTACCTCGGTCAAATCCATCAACTCGTCACTCATACCCGGGTTATCCGTCGATCGTGCGGCCACTGTAGCCACGCCTTGAGTACGGAGGCCGAAAGCACCCCCTCGAATCTTGAATGGGACAGCCCTCAACCGTGTTTTCGGGGATGCGTCAGGATCATGCAGGCCTCGATACTGCTCGATCCGGAGGCTCGACCCTCATCTCCAACCACTACGGCATGGAACCCGTCCACTCCATCCCGCTTCAACTGCGGAGCTCGCACCCGTCTACAGAAGACCAATCGTTCCACGCCATGCCGTTCGGCAGCGACCAGTCCGCCATCACCATGCCCCGGAGCACCGAAAGAACAGGAAGAGCATGCCGCTACAGCAATCGACGTTCCATCACAAGCATGGTGCCATGAACGCGCCTCCCATACCGATACGAACTAGGGCTCCTGTACTCTCAAGCCTCCCCTTAGTCTATAAAAGGGGACGCTGGGATAGTAGGAAAGAAGAGAGAACAAGACATCTGCTCGCACTTGCAACCATCTAAGCAACACCCATTAGCACTCGCAGCAAACTCACTAGCGTACGCAACAGAGTCATGTCCGAACACAACACAAACCAATGATTGCTTGATCAACATCTCAAGCAATCAACCGAGCCACCTAGGATAGCCCGGTTAGCCTTGGGCCTCGAACCCCCCCCCCCCCCCCCCCCCCCGAGTTCATCCGTGTAAGCCAGCTTGTACTCCCCCCTGTACGAACACTTCGGTGCAAGATAATACAATCCTTCATTCCCCGCTGGACGTAGAGTCTTCTTTGCCCGAACCAGGATAAATATTGTGTTCTTCTTGCATCACATCTGGGAGAGGGAGCACGCAATAAACAAATTTACTCGTTGGTGATGGACCCCCTAAAACAAATATATGTCATAGAGAAAGACCTACTAGAAACGAGAGGAACAAATTCGAGAATTGAAGCCAAAATTCCAGTTCACTATATATAAATGAATATAACAAACGTCAATTTAAACTGCTGTAGGTTTCTTAGTTCCATCTCACAAATATATTTGTAGGAAGGTGACAGAATATTTCAGCTAGACAAACAACAATCTACAACAGTTCGGGGATTAGCAACCATACCAACACAACCCAGTCACGCTACATGGGAACTCCTAGTTGCAGCTGGTATCAACTGAGTGGCTACCTACAAAACCAGATTGCAGAAAGAACTAGCATCAATTAAAGATCATGCCAACTTGTTCTTTTTTCTTTTATCAAATATAAGAAAATAGAGAAGAAAATATACTATTTTTCTTTAACTAATAGTAATGAATTGCTTCAGCCATTCTTTGACTATTTATTGCCATCTTGTGCAGGGCCATTAAGATAACCAAAAAAACTATACCATCCAGGTTTTCAATTCCAATCTTTTCACTCTTGTAGCTGGGTTTATGAAATCTTGAAAGCTCCACTGCTCGGATCAACAATCACCCACATTTGCAACAAATGTGTCCTGCATGACAGAAACATGAACAAGTTAGCTGAGGAGCCAAAAGAACGAACCCATAAAGATGAGTACTTGAGTACTTCAGTTCTGCGAGTTTAATAAGAGGAAAAAGATTAAAAATTGCAATTACATACTTAATTATGTATTTATGTGAAGCTTAGCAATTTCATAGACAACAAAGTACAGATAATTCCTAAATATTATAAATTATTTTGGTGATATTTTCTTTCAGAAAAGTAAGAATACTTTCATAGATTGAATCACTTAGATTCAGGAAAGAAGATATATGACACATTTTAAAAGAAAGATCATATCAGTTGATTGACAGTGTTACAAGAGAAGATAGAAACCATTGGCTGCAGGCTGCAGCACATTACAAGGATTCTTAGGTATAGTATCAAATAGTCAGTGCAAATATTTGGTCTCAAATAAGGTAAGAAACAGATGTTGGGACACAGTAATCTTCTTGTGTTTGTTTTTTCATACAAAGAATGTCCTGCTATCGAAGCCTTCAAGGCATACTTATTCAGTCATCATGTTTGGCCAAACATCAAGTGATTCTTTTTAGTGTCATCACAAAAGAAACCACTTTTAGTGCCTGTTTGGCTTGAAGGAATTTCGTAAGAATCCCACAATGAACATTTTAGGGAAAATTTGTGGAAAGAAAGCCCTTATTGGAAAATATTAGTCTAAAATAGCATTTGTAGCTATAATCGCAGGTCTGCAGCTACCAACTCGCATGGTGAAGAACAGCATTAGCTAGCCCTTCTCTGGAAAAAAAACAAGCCTAACCAAATAGAAGCTTCCTTTTTTCACCGAGCCAGTCCCATGCATTAGCTACAGTGCCTCTCGTCATTCTCCAGACTTTTAATACAAGCCTGGAGTTACAGATCAATCGTAGCATACAATCGGGGCAGCATATTGCATATTTGAAAGTGGGCTATACAGCCTACGGCTTACCATAAAGGGGATTGACATAAACTGATCACGGATGATAATTATTAACAACCAGGCTCAAACTATTTATTCCCATGATGTGAAAAAGGAGAAAACAAAATTGACTGTTAAATAAATTTCGATGAAAATTAAGTGACAATGTATTCTGTTGTAAGAAGGGATGGATCTTTTCTTTCCCTTCAATATTATTTCGAATTTCACCTTTTTGGTGAGTTATAACTTTTTTAGGAAACAAGATTAAATAAAAAAGCATACAAAGAAGCGTACTCAGTGTACAAAGAGACTAATGTAAACAATGAGACTAATATTGCTAGTTCAGCATAGTGGAGGTCCCTTAGCCATGAACTAATCAGAAGAGCGGACTCAGTGTACAAAGAAGCATACAACATTGCAATACGTTAGGGGGGAGGTAACCGTGACTAACCTGCATTTGTAGCAAAGAATAACCGCCTATTGACGCTCCTGCTAAGCTCCTTCAGTCCATCAATTCAGCAATTCGTCCTCTCGGCCTGCCGGTAAACTCTTCCAGGTTCTGGATCCGGCGTGACTCCCTTTTACGTGGAGGGATGACGAAGTTGGCGACGGCGGGTGCTGCTGAGCCGGATCTAGTGGCCGCCGTGATGGGGTCGTAGGAGACGGGACTTGTGAGGAATTCACGTGGCCGACGAAGGGCGCCGGCTTCTCCCTCTCCTCGCGTGGTGGCAGGAGCCCGCGCCGAGGGCTTGTCGCCCGATGGCCGGTGCCGAGGGCTTGTCGCCTCGCGGCCAGATCCGGTGGCCGGTGCCGAGGGCCCGTCGCCTCGCGGTCGGATCCGGTGGCGACAATGGTTGCCGTCCTTGCAGCCCGGGGGCATGGCGACGGTTGAGGCTGTGGGCGGCGGGGGCCGGTCCTGAGGGACTGGAGCCTTCTGACGGCGTGAAGGACGTGGCGACGTCGAGGCGCAATTCAGGCGGTGGACGAGGAGGGCTCGCATACGGAGGCCGGGACCGGCCGCGAAGATGGCGACGTCGTGGCGCAGATGAGGCGGAGGCCGAGGAGGGCTCGCATGCGGCGGCTGGGGGAGATGTGGTGGCGGCTCTGGCCTCTGGGAAGGGGATCTCCAGCGGTATAGGGCCCGAGGGGTTTCCAGATTGGAGGGGTTCCGGACTTGAGTCTAGACTTAACAATTTTTTATTTTTTTCGGGTCCAAGGTTGGAAGGCACGGACCAGGATCGGGTGCAGCTAAATCCACTCACGTACGGAGGGAGGGAAACTCAAATATAAAAATTACAAAAATATAACATACATTTGAAAAATTACAAAAAAAGGTATAACAACTAAATCTAAAAAATATATGTATATATAATATTAATAATTATTTTTTTCTTACATTTTTTCTTACTATGCCTTTAGCGTGCTGCTGTCGGTTGGGGAAAATGAGAGGAGAGAGAGTAGAAAAGTTAGGGGTTGGTAGTGAGAGGAGATATTTATATATGAATCCGACGGTTGTAGTTCATCCGATGGTCATCTACGGTGCAGATTAATTGGTAAACTCGTTTAGTAGATTTTTTTTTGAAAAAATGAAAAATCAAATCTTGTTTAAAAAATAGATTTTATGACTAGTGTTTACTAACATCTCAAATACAAAAATGACCTATGTATCAAATGTAGATCTTGATGAATTCTATAAATATCGTATTCAAATGTTTTTCATTTGACAAAGTTTGAACGGTTCAAATTTTGAATTTAGAAATTTTCATAGCTCAAAACTAGTTTTGGAAACCCTAGATGGTTTGAACTCGTAAAGTCAAGAATACCAATATTGGTCCACTCATCAAGATCTACATTATTTGTTTTGGTCAACTTTTCATTTGACAAAGTTTGGACAATTCAATATTTGAATTTTTAAATTTTAACATCTTCAAACCAGTTTTCGAAACACTAAATGGTCTCAACTAGAAAAAGTCATGAATATCAAGTTTGGTCAACTCATTAATATCTACATTTTTTATATGGTCATTTTTGCATTTGAGAAAGTGTTAGAAAAGTTTCGTTCTAAATTAACAAGTCTCTCATATAGTTTCATAAACTCTATGAGATTTATGATTTTGTGACTAGTGTTTACTAACACTTTCTCAAATGAAAAAATGACCTATATAATAAGTGTACATCTTGATGAGTTATAACTCTTTTATATTCAAAACTTTTTCATCTAAAGTCATTTAGTGTATTGAAATTTTGTTCGCAGCGGTAGTTTATTTGAACTCAAAATTTAAATTGGTTATACAAAGTTGTATGAAAATATAATTAAACTAATAGGAGTAAGATCAAAACAAGATGATAGGTTACCTATCATTTGAGTTGGTTCATCTATTAATGTGACTAATTTTAAAATAATTTAAATTTTGAATTTGAAAAAATGATAACTTGAAATCAGTTTTTGAAACTATAAATGGGTTCAAATAGAAAAGTCATGAATATCAAGTTTGTTAAACTCATCAAGATCTACATTTTTTTGTTTTGGTCAACTTTTAATTTGACAAAGTTTGTACAATTTAAATTTTAAATTTTTAAATTTTGACACATCCAAATCAGTTTTCAAAACCCTAAATGGTCTTAACTAGAAAAGTCATGAATACCAAATTTGGTCAGCTCATCAAAATCTACATTTTTTATATTGGTCATTTTTGCATTTGAGAAAGTGTTTAGAAAAGTTTAGTTCTAACTTAACAAGTCTCTCGTAGAGTTTCATAAACTCTTGGTAAGATTCATAATTTTACAACTAATGTTTATTAACACTTTATCAAATAGAAAAATGATCTATATAGCAAATCTAGATCTTGATGGGTTCTAACACCTTTGTATTTAAAAGTTTTTCAGATGAGGTCATTTAGTGTCACATTTGACAAAATTTGACCAAGTCAAATTTTAAATTTAAGAAAAACGATACCTTGACACTGGTATTTGAAACTCTAAATGACTTCAAATAGAAAAGTTATGAATACTAAGTTTGTTAAGCCCATCAAAATCTACATTAGTTGTTTTGGTCAACTTTTCATTGGACAAAGTTTCTACAATTTAAATTTTGAATTTTTAAATTTTGACACCTCCAAACCAGTTTTCGAAACACTAAATGGTCTCAAATATAAAAGTCATGAATACCAAGTTTTGTCAGCTCATCAAGATCTACATTTGTTATATTGGTCATTTTTTCATTTTAGATAGTTTTAGGGCAAGTCTCTCATACAGTTTCATAACTCTGAGATTCATGATTTTGTGATTAATGTTTATTAAAACTTTCTCAAATGATTTTGTTAGGAATAAGTGAGTAGTGCATTGGTAATGCCGTTTGGGTTGCTACTAGTGGTGTTGGGTTCAGACCCTTGCTATTGCATATTTATTTATTTTTTAAAAATCGTTATTTATTTTAAATTTAACCATATTTAACGAGACTTGGACCTACAAATGTCTTAAAAAACTTACATGTTGCTGCATATTTATTCTTTTTTAAAAAAAATCATGATTTATTTTAATTTAACTCTGTTTGATCAAACTTAGACTCATAAATGTCTTAAAAAATTAGACCATGCATTAACATATAAGTAGCCTAGTGGTTTGTCCATGATCTAGACAGTCCTGTGTCACATTTAATTTTTTTAAAAAAATATAACTATTCACTTATTGGATATGTCCTTTTTCTTATAATTAACAATTCACTTATTAGTTGTTTTTTCAGAACCCTTGCTGCTGCATATTTTTTTTGAAATTCATTATTTATTTTAATTTAACCCTGTTCAAACAGACTTGGACTCATAAATATCTTAAAAAATTAGATCATGCATTAACATATAAGTAGCCTAGTGGTTAGTCCATGACCTAGATAGTCCTAGGGGCATAGGTTTGACTCTTGTTCCTGTCACAATTATTTTTTTTTAAAAAATAATAATTCACTTATTGACATGTCATTTTTGTTATAATTAACATTCACTTATTAGTTGTTTTTTCAGAACTCTTGTTGCTGTATATTTATTATTTTTTGAAATTTATTATTTATTTTAATTTAATGTTTGATCAGATTTAGACCCATAAATATCTTTAAAAAATTAGACCGTGCATTAACATATAAGTAGCCTAGTGGTTTGTCCATGACCTAGATAGTCCTAGGGGCATAGGTTCAACTCCTCTTTCCTTCACATGTATTTTTTTAAAAACAATTACGTTTTCTATTTACCCAATTAAGAGGCCCTTTAAGTTTTCTATTTACTCAATTAAGAGGCCAAATATATTACGTTTCATATAGTAGTATATCACAACGACAACTAAGATTTATTTGCAACCAAACACATCTGTGGCAATAGTAGACACTTTTGCCTCGCTTATAACACTTTAGTTGCAATTAACAACTACCTATTGCAACGTACCAAATGTGTGGCAATTCTAACTTTATATTGCATCAGTTTCATTATTCAGTTGCAATAACCCACACCATAATTGCAATGGTCCTGAGAACTTCTTACAACGTACCAAATGTGTGGCAATTCTAGTTTTATATTGCATCAGTTGTATTATTCAGTTGCAATAACCAACACTTTAATTGCTATGGTCGTGAGCAACCTTGCAACCCACCAACACTGTGGCAATAAAATGAAAGAATAGCAACTATGTATTTTATGTTGCAAGAGCACCAGATAGTTGCAACGCTAATCAACATTAATGCCACGAAATGTCATCATGGCAAACGTGCACACATATGACCACGGTGTATAAAAAAGAGTTGCTATAGGGATAACATATTGTCACGGTTTTGACAAATGTTGCAGAACGTCCCCTTTTATCACAGATTTTCAGGCGTTGCACGGAGGGTACTGTGGCAATTTGGTGTGAATCTTGTAGTGACGCAATCTCTCTAGATAAGAGTCGTAAACGAGGATTTCGCGGTTTGTACTTGTGTTGCGTGAGATAGTCTAATTCTAGATGTCAACCTTATCCAATAACACTTATTTAATGTGTTGTTATGTATACTCTCACACCTACAATGAAGTTGGTTGGATATGGACCATCACTAAACTAATATGTAGCACGCAATCTCTCTGGATAAGAGTCGTGAATGAGGATTTCACGATCTGTACTTGTGTTGTGTGAGATACTTTAATTCTAGATGCCAACCTTATCCAACAAAATTTATTTCATATGTTTTTATGCATACTCTCACATCTACAATGGAGTGGATTATCTATATGTTGCCTATTTAGATTGGCTAGTGTCGTGTCGTCGTGCATTGGTCTACATGTCACATGTGCAATGCGCTTCCAACGAAAACCAAAAAAGAATGCTAACGTTAGCTAGTTAAATATAAATAGATTGTCTTAATAACATATATAAACGGACATCATTCCATGGCTAGAAAAAACTGTTATTTAGATAAGGATGGCGGCAACGCCTTTATGGCTAGAATATTGATGAAAGCCGCAAGTATTGCTCCTTTTAATTTGCACGATTCATGCTAGTGCTACAATTCAAGCCGTACGATAAGACGTAGAAGTCAAGATATTTGTGTGTTTCATCTACTTCCTTTTGATGAAAAACGTGCTTCGTGGCACGGTTGAGAAAAAAATCTTTGTGAGCAGGTCTATTATCCAGGGTTAGCCATGCAAGCAATGTGCATCAACTAAAAAGCCAAAGAGATGCCACACATGATGCATGCATCGACCAAAACTACTCGTATACAACCATCGGTTAGTTGACTATGGATGATCTTCACATGAGTTGATATATATCACTATGGTTAGAAAGGTGATGGATTGGGATATGTTAGCGTCACAGTGGATACAAAGGTTGCTAGTTTGGGATGGCATTGTTTCTAATGCTTCTGCATGGAAATCATGTGCTCGCTGGCTAGAAGTAAACCCGTAAAAAGAGGAAATTTTCTTGTTTAATTTGTGTAGATTGCACGGACCGTGATAGACAATCATTATTATCGTAGTGTTAGTGTGTCACACAAGCATCATGCCTCAAAAACTCCTAAACAAATGTTGCAAACATGGTCATACAGTACTATTGCTCATCATTATTTAACTATTGAAAAATTTTCATTAAGAAAGTTTGTCAGTGGTTTCTAATGTCAAATGTAATCATTATTGCTTCTATGTGGAAAATGTCCCAACTCTTAAAATAAGTCAAGGATGAAACTGGCTCTTTGTAGCATTGGGCCCAAGATTTTGCCTGCAGCATAATTCTTAAATGCAATTCAAATATTCAATAAATAGTCATAAATTTTTTTTGTAGCAGTTAGGCATAATCGATATGGAACAGGCCAAAAGGATAATTATATAAGATTGGTTGTGACATCCCGGCCCAATTTGAGTTGGGCCCATAATGGGTACATGTGCATAGCTGTGAGATAATTGTTGATGGTGGGTTAGACCAATGTAAGGCTTCTAGTAAGCCCGTACCACCAACCCCTGGGTTGACTCTTTTACATAAGTGAGTTGGTGGGAAATGTGGTTCACACTCAATGTCACGTGCATCTACAACATTTAGACCGTGCCACAGACACAAAGATGAATTGGCAACATCATAAGGCCACCTTGGGGCTCAGGCATACATGCTAAGAGTTGCGTACACTCACGTCAAAGCATCACCAGGATGCTTGGTTTTATATACATGAACATAGGCATATATGGGTTTGGGACAAATCCATAGAATATATGACATGTTGTGGCCTATGGCCTACCCAACATACTATGTCAAATTGTCGATCTGGCTCTTTGTGATGCACTCCACTATCAAGAGCAAATCATATTTCACACTACTCTCTCTTGTCATAAAATCTTGCCATTTAAGATAAAATTTGGCCAAGCCTTACTATAGGGTCGAGATGGCGGACTAGAGGGGGGGGTGAATAGTCCTTTCTAAAACTTAAGCGCAACGGCTAACCGAAACAAATGCGGAATTAAAACTATCGGTCTAGCCAAGACTACACCCCTTTATCTATAACTTTAGCACCTAGCAAAGTATACTAATTGGGCTCACTAAGGTGCCAAGCTAGGAAGCTCACCTAAACAAGTCTAGGTTGCAAGGTCACACAAACCTAAGCAACTAGTACTCTAAGCACAAAGGGAGCTCCTACACATACTAGTAAGTAAAGCACAAAGCACCTAAGCTCACTAGCAATGCTCTCTAGCAAAACTACACAAGTCAACTAGAGAGCTCAACTTACTTAGCTACACAAACTAAGCAATGTTACTAACAAGGCTACTCAAGCCAATTAGTCACTCAAGAGCTACTTCTAAGCTACACAAGCTAGAAGGTAACTAGGCAAGCTATACAAGCTAAACTAGTTACAAGAGCAACAAACAACCACTAGCACAAGTATAAGAAAGTAAATGTAAGCTAGTGATTTGGAGAATACAAACCACCGAGAAGATATACAAGGTTGACACGGTGATTTTTCTCCCGAGGTTCACTTGGTCGTCACCAAGCTAGTCCCCGTTGTATCGGCTCACTCACTTGGAGGTTTACGACTTTTTACAGGCCTCACTCGCCTAACCCCCTCAAGGGTTACCGCCTAACCAACACAAGATGAGGGCACTCAACGATACTCTCAACTAGAGTTGCTCTTCGTGATCTCCCGCGGGGCGAGCATGATGCCCCTCACAAAGCCTTCTCCGGAGCCACGCACAAGCTTCTTGCGTGCTTCAACGGAGCCACGAGCCACCAAGCCGTCTAGGAGGTTGCAACCTCCAAGAGTAACAAGCACCACAAGCATGCAACACGATCACCTAGTACCACACGAAGCTATCTCTCAAAGCAACGCACTAGAGATCACTCACTCGCAATAGAATTGCTCTCTTTGCTTGCACAAGTGAGTTAGAGGGCTCCCAACCAAGCACAACTAAGGGCAACACATCCCCTAGGTGCTCAACCAGCCCCAAGGGCCGGCCAAGGGCTATAAATAGCCACCCCATCGAAACTAGCCATTTTGCCCACTCACTGGGCTTCCTGCAGAGGGTCCGGACGCACTCAACAGTGCGGGTCCGGACCATGCCGCGCGCGTCCGGACCTTCCTAGCCGTTTGAAACGGCCGTTGGCGCCCTGCGCCGATCGCCACCACGTGTCTCCGGACGCGTCCGGATCCCAGTCTGGACCAAGCACTTCGCGCGTCCGAACTCGAGCAGAGAGCTCCCCGAGAGCACAAAACAACCGGACGCTTGTCCGGAGTCCACCGTCCGGACGACGAACAGCGTCCGGACCTCCTCGGTCAGCTCAACACAGTCAGTGGGGAGGGCGACCGGACGCAGACCCAATGGTCCGGACCGCCCAAGACCCTAGCGTCCGGACTCACTCCACTGAGCGTTCGGAGCTCACAACTTCAGCCAGACCTAGGGTTAGGTTCCGGACGCAACCAATGGTCTGGACCCTACTGTCCCTACTGTCCGGAGCTCAATTTTCAGCCTAGACTCCTCCCTTCTTCTTCCTTTGCTTCTCAAGTGTCAACACAAATGTGATCACCACCTTGTGCATGTGTGTTAGCATTTTCATAATCATTTTCAAAGCATTTTCGCTTTCTTTCACCGCGCCACTCGATCCTAATGCATCGCAAAATTAGATCGCTCCAAGTGGCATTAGATAACTGATATGCAAACAAGTTTGCCCCTCTTGATAGTATGGCTATCTATCCTAAACCCGATCATATACTTCTCTACACACCTATGATCGGTGAAATGAAATTCCCTATGATTATACCTTTTCCTTGCGCATTCCATTCCTTCTCCTTCTCCATCTCCATCTCCAATGTTGATGCAACACATGCACCAACCTATCACCAAATGATATGATCCACTCCATATCATCACGTGACCGTATTGGTTCATCGATCTTGACCTCACTTGCTCTTCACCGTTGCGTTGGTCCATCGGCGCCAAGCATCACTCACTTTCCCTTCACACTTGCAACTGATCCATCAAGCCAAGCCTCATCTTGATCTTCTCCACCTTGGTCACATGACTCTATGTCATGTCTCATGTGCAATAAGCTCTTTCATCACACAATCATCTGTGAACTAATCTCCTGTGTATATATCACTCAAACACATGTTAGTTCACCTAAGTTGTCACTCAATTATCAAAATCACATAAGGACCTTTCACTTACAACTAACCAAATGCCAATAAACATTATATTATTTAGTTTGAAAATATAGGTTATATGTGTATATTAAACATGCAAAATCTCATGACGACTATGATGGAATTTGAAAACATATTGTAGAATAAATTAGTATTCAAAGGTAGATAGATCAAGTACTTTTTGGCCCCGAATCCTAATTCTACAATTATAGTTTAGAATTCAGATTCTCATAATTATTAGTTAGGAGATCCAAACAATGAAAATAACCCTTAGTGCCTTTTAATTTTGTTTCGGCAAAAAGGTTTTTTACTGACTTTATTTGGTTATATGGTGTTCTGGAGGTTTCATTGAGGAATTTGTGTCATTTTTTTATAAGAAGAGGAATTTGTGTCTGGTGCTTCTGTCGGCTCCGGGCCATCATGGTACAGGCCCGGCCGAGTGTAGAGCATCGCTGATATTTTTTTGACAGGCCCGGCCGATTGTAGCAGGTCAAGTTGGGCCTAACTGACAGGCCTGTTCCTCTCAGAAAAAAAAAAGGTCTGTGAATAGATCTTCTTCTTCTAATTTATTTCCTTTTTTATAATAAAGAAAAAGAACTCCGAGCAAACTATACAAACAAACGCACATAATACTACAGATAAATGTTTGTAGACCAAAATGAAGTGTCACGCGTATAAATTGATCTTCCCAGAAGTTCTATTTGGGCAAAAGTATGCTATAGTATCATGTATTAATAGCTATTTTATTAAAACATGCTCCGTCTGAGAGGCACAATAGTTTTCCTATCCACAACTCTTCCGTAGTGTACAACTCTTTTTTTTTAAAAAAAAATGAAGTCTTCTACCAATCAATTAAAAAGAAGTAAACAAGATTTACAAAATACAAATTAAAGGACAAGACACCACTACGCGAACAAGAAAGGAGTCATCACACACTAAGGATACCCTCAACAATTTGAGTCAACAAGTCCATCAACCCGTGCGGGATATATAGACTAATAATTTTGTGATACTATAGCAATATAAAATAATGCTTGTTATATGTTTCGATAAATTTGATTCCACGGTTGGATTTTTTCTAAGAAATTTTACTATGTTAGAGTGTAGCTACAAATACAAAATAGAAATACTACTGTTTAAATTTGATTAACCTGTTACGTGCATTCATAGTCTTAGAAATTCGTAAATCTACAAAAACTTACGTTGCATTTATTTATATCCTGCAAAATTACAATTATTTATTTATTCTCATAGGCTTGTTCAATGGCTAATGATATTAAATGAAAACTTACTGTCAAACTTTTTCACAGTTCTAGATGTTATTGCAATGACATGAGATTTTGCACTCTTTTCGACTTGTTCAACTTTGGCCCCCCAAAATAGAACCTTTACTTCTTGTCCACTACAAATTCTGAATTGAAAAATAATGTAATTTAAGATGTGCCATAACATAGAAAAATTAATATAATTTAAGATGTACAAAAACATAAGGAAATATATTCAATTCATGAGTTCATTAGGTTTCCTACAATAGCATGCATTTAAACCTGTAAAGTTTAATTTGGTAGTTCGAGAAGAAAAAAACTACTCGATCAGTGCATAATATCACAAATTTTTTGTCTCTCCGAAGTATGTTCTATTTTCTTCTATCGTTCCAATATGTGGATCAACTCCTATGATATATATGATACATAAATATGAGTTCTTATCAAATAGTGAGTAAAATAGAGGAAATATATAAAATATAATGTTAGCGGTACTTTACCTGAGAGGTATATGTCGATGTTTACTCTATTAGAAAGCATGTTTGTACTGAAACTATACTTTTCTTGTGTATCTTTGATCTTCTTTATATTAGTTGCGAGCTAGCTGTTAGTATATATGGCTCACAAAATATATTAAAGTAGTATTCCGGCAGGTGTGCATGTGTTTTTGGTTGTCGTATATTAACTGCATGTTTGTTAGCATGTTTGTTAGCGTAGATAGATTACCTCTGTTATTTTTTATATTAACCATGGATGTGTATACCACTGTGTTGGATGGATTTTATCAGAACTTTTTTCCCTGGGAAAAAAGAGATATTTATTGGCACTGATAGATTGGATCCAATAATATACTAACTGCATGGAGTCGGTTGGATGGATTTTGTCAAAATATTTTTCTCCTTAAAATTAAAACAGATATTTGTCTTTTTTAAAAATTTAAAATGGCAAAGGTGAGTTATTTCTTAGATAACAAAATAGATTCGATGGTTATGGATAGTTATAGTCTTTCGTTTGGAGGGCTAGATCGATTAACGTGAGATTTTTTATTTCTTAGCACATCTAGTGAGAGTTACGTGGAACGTCAGTTAGGACCTTCAATTAGTAATAGTAAGATTGATTTGTGTTTCCTTCTCAAAAAGTACTCAAGTTGTGGTTGATGTCAAATCTCTTACTTCGAGCTTAATTTTACATTTGCAAACATTATTCTCTTGTTAGTTATAAAGATAATACAATATGACTAGAGCTTGTGAAATCATTTGCCGTGCTTTAGGTTCAGCTTCAGCTTTCTTGCCACCCTTAATGCAATACTCCCTTCCTCGAGGAAAACATGCATTGCAATGATCCCTCCCGAAAAACATGCAATTCTAGCAGTGTCACATTTTAGTATCTTATGGTTGAGCAATTATCGATAAAAAATATCAATATTTATAATATCAAATGTCATTAAATTAATTACAAAATATATTTTTATAATAAATTGACTTGAAGCCATATATATGAATAATATTCAGTAGAAACTTGGTCAAACATAAACTACTTTTTTGGCTCGCAACCTGTAGCTGTATGTTTTTATTGGCTCGTGCGCAACCTATAGCTGTATGTTTTTATGAACAGAGAGAATAGTAGCGATTAAACTTTTTGTCGAGTTATTTCACACAATCACCCTCTACTATATCAGATATAGTACCATTGCAACTTTGTAAACCGAAAAACATAATAATAATGGGATTAACTAACCATTTTCATGTAGATCGCATACAGATTAGATCGTAAATAATGGATTCAGCATGATGGCCATACCTTTGGTTGGTGAATGATGGTAACAATATATAGGCCCTTGTAAGCTGAAAACAAAATAATGATGTCATTAATTTACCTTTTTCATGTAGATTATTGCAAGATAAAGATCAGAATCATAAATGGATTCAGCAAGCTGGACATACCTTCGGTTGATGAATGATGAACTGATGAAAACAGTAAACCTTTGGTTCCTGATGATGCGTGGAAACAACGGGAGGATAAACAGTGAATAAATAGATAGATTCCTGCAGTGAATAGATGGATTCTTTATTTGCAGGTGGTTGACAAAATATATAAAGGCAAATCCGTCAAATCGTACCTTCAGTTGTTGGATGACGAAAATATAATCCTTGAAAATATCGGCTAGATGAGTCCTGTGTTAGTATACATGGCTCACAAAATATATATATAGGCAGTCCGGTAGATGTGTATTTTTTTTTGTTGGCTTTGATAGATCGGATCCAATACCGTTTGTCTAAATTTTTTGTTAATATATTAACTGCATGGACGTACCAATGGGTTGGATGAATATATTAACGCTTTTGTCTAGAAGAATAATTTTGGTTATTATAATACATTATTAGTTATTATTATAATACATTAATAGTTAACCATGGATATATACCATTCGGTTGGATTGATTTTCTCAGAATCCAATATTTAATTAACCGACGTATACCATTCGGTTGGATGGATTTTTTTATATTTTTCTTTTTTTTTAATTTATAATGGCAAAGGTGGGTAATTTCTTAGATAACAAAATAGATCCAATGGTTATAAGTGGCTATAGACTTTCGCTTTGATGGCTGGATGTTTCTAATTAATGTGATAATTTCTATCATTTATCTTTTTTGTTAACGCACTAGTGTGAATTAACGTGGAGCCTCTACTGGGGCCTCCAATTAGTAATAGTAAGATTTGCTAGCTTAAATGGTTTTATATAAAATAAAATGGAGGAAACTACATGTTAGTATAGAAAAAATGGTAAGCAGACACATAAATTCTAGGAAAGTGTATGAGCCTAGCTCTTCATGAAACACTAGCTCTCTCTTCTTCTTATTGGATAAAATATTCTATATATTTCTATGAGCCTAGCCTGTGTCTAGCTCCTAAGATACTTGTTTATTAGATGAAAACCTTTGTTTGTTTCAAGATTCGTGTAGGCGAACCCACTACCATACACATTCTAAAAATAGCATTGGGTGTAGATATTTTTTTACCAAAAAGCACTGGCGCATGAATCTTGAAGCAAAATGAACGTCCTGAGATATAGAATGGGAGCACAATCCATTGTTGTTTGTATTTTCCCATTTGAGAACGATATCAGAAGGACACACAAGACAAGTTTTTTTCATGCTTCCATTCAAACACATCCCATTGGGGCTGGGTGCATGAGATGTAGAGATAAGGCTGTTAGGTGTAGGAGCGGATCTAGCATCGGGGCAGGGTGAGCTCGAGTCGAGTCCCCGCTACTACCTCTACCGCTGCTCGGACCATGGAGCCTCTCCTATAAGGGTCTGTTTGGAACGCAGGAATTTCACAGGAATCATGCAGGAATTTCATAGGATTCAGTTCATTTTCAGGAAAAACACATAAATAGGGAAGAATTTCCACGTTCCAAACAGGGCCTAAATTTGTACCTAATCAATCTTGAAATCTAGCTTCAAAGAAAACGGTAGGAATGAAAGATGGTGAGATAAACTTCACTCTTCTTATTTATTTTTTTAGATCTTAGTTAGGTGCATCAGCTCTGGATGGTGTAGTGGACCAGCAGTGGATCGGAAGTAGTGGCCATCAATGGAGATCTCACTTCTGAGTTCACCTCGATCACCACCGGATCTGATAAGGCATATGCATGGCAATGATTCAAAAAAAAAAGGCATATGCATGGCATGCCCCCAACATGCATGCATGGCATCTTTTTTTTTTCTTTCTCTCGGCGGGTCGTTTTCCTCGGAAAGGAAAGCAGGTGGACCTAATTTTTTACAATTTGGCCATTTTTTAAATTATTTTCACGTTTGGACCTCTGGGAAAACTATTTTCAGTTTTGGACCCAGGGGATCGGCGCCGCGGCATGTGGCACCGAGGTAACACAGCTCGGTGCTGTGCCTTGTGGCGCCGAGCGTGTTACCCAGTTACCCGGGCAGGACCAGCGTGGCTCCGACGTGGCAGGGCTCGGCGCCGTGGATCTTGGCGCGGCGCCGAGCTCGGCTGCATAGGACCGCCTTCGGCCTTTCTCTGTCCCGCGCCATCACTCCGCCGACTCCGCCGCCGAGCTCCGCCGACTCCGAGCTTCGCCGACTCCGCCGAGCTCTGCCGACTCCGCCGCCGCCGAGTTCGCCGTCCAACAAGGCCACCGGCGCCGTCGGTCCCGGTCGGCCCCCATCCCGCCGCAATCCCTGCCACCGCCGTCGGCCGCCCTCGTCGCGAAGGCCGACCTCGGCTCTGCACACCCCCAGTGCGGCGAGGGCGACCACCCCCGAGGGCCTCGGCCGGCCTGCGGGCCGCCGTGGGCCAATGCCGGCCTGACGGCTGCCGCGGCAGCGTCCGCCTGCCTGCCGTCCTTTCCTGTCCGCTGTCCTCCGGACGGCTGTGAGCTCCGTGTGCTAGGTATGGTGTTTTTTAGTTTATTTAGCAAATGTAGTAACCAAATTTTAGTTATAAACTTAGATAATAGATAGACAAATAGATAGTTAGCTCATTAATTATTTAGTTTAGTATAAATAGATAGATAGATAGTTTGGTAAATAGATAGATAAATAGATAGATAGATAGTTTGGTAAATAGATAGATAAATAGATAGATGGATGGTTATTTAGTTTGCTAGATAGATAGGTAGATAAATAGATAGATGGATGGATATTTAGAAACCCTAAATAGATAGGTAGATAATTAGATAGATGGATGGATATTTAGTTTGCTAAATAGATGACATTACCATAGTAATAACTTTCGTGTTGTATATATCAACTAGATGGATAACTTAATCACCCTGTTCCATGGAGGAACTGTGGAGGAAGAGGAAGATGGTTTTGGTAATATCATTTTTGTTGGAATGCAAAGGGTGCCTCTGATGTTCGATGAGCGGTCGTTGTTTTCGGAGTTGTTTGATAGGGCTCGTGAAGAGCTTCAGTGCAATTCCATTGATAATGTCATCTCAGTTGAGGGGGTAGTTCACTATGGTAAATCAGACAAAATTTTTAGGCGGTTGGTCCCAGTGTCATCCGAGGCTCAATGGGAGACATATGTCAAAAGTGTGATGAAGAGTGAATTTCAGTGTTTGGATTTGGTTGTGCGGAAGCTCTCTAATGATCCAACCCCTCTTGGCTATTCACCCCCTATTGGGAATTCATCCCCTCATGGCTTCTCACCACCACAATACGGCAGGCAGCCATGTGAGCCTCCGTTACCCAATCCAGAGGTGCATGTGGAAGATGTGGTTGTGGTGCCCGATGCGCAATCCGCTCCAAATGAGGTTGGAATCTGCCCTAATGTTGGTGCACCTCATGTTGCTGCGGCCCCTCAGGAAATCCCTTTGACCCAAAATCATCTAAGTAAGTGTTGTAGTAACACTTTACCTTTTCTTATCCACCCTTGTAATATGTTATTCCAATGATGACATCCTCATTTAAATGTAGGAGACATTCCTGATAATGTTGGCTGTCATCGTGTGCCTTCATCATCCACTGCGGTGCATACAGGCTTCGCATCTAATAGTGTTGATGTTCAGATTGATGATGGAGAGGAGCCTTATGGGACCGCAAGAGCTGTTCGTTCCGATGATGAACATCCTGTGGCTGCATTGAGTGAACAAGAGATTGAGCTCATGAGGCAGTGTTGTCCCGATATTGATCCACTAGTGCATGAATTTAGCGATCTCATACACTCTCATGGTGCTTATGCAGTAGCAAGAGAAGAAGAGTTGCTAGAGGCCCCTGATGATGGGGAAAGCATAGAAATTTTCAAGGGCATGATCTTCAAGGACTTGCCAACATTGAGAAGGTGGTTACAGGAGTATTCTGTGAAACGTAAAAGGTCGTTCAAGGTGCAGCATTCTTATGTGGAGCGCCGTTACACAGTGGTATGTCAGAAAAATGATTGCAATTGGAGGGTATGCGCGAGGAAACAGAAGGACAGTGCAAAGTTCAAGATCACCAAAATTGTAGGTCCACATACTTATGCAATGACGGATCTAAAAGAGAAGCATCGACAGTTGACCTCTACCCTTATTGCTAGAAAATTTTACACAACACTGCAGAAACAGCCTAATTTAAGAGTGAAGGCGCTCATGGACCTAGCTGAGAAGCATTTTCATTATGAGGTGAGCTATGGCAAAGCATGGAGGGCAAAGCAACGTGCCTGGAAGATGATATATGGTGATTGGGAGGAGGGTACGAGAAGATGCCTGCATTGTTCAATGCAATCAAGGTAGCTAATCCGGGCATGCATTACGAGTACATCCCAAAACCAAATGAATGGAAGGACGACAGAGAGATATTCTTCCGTGCATTCTGGTGCTTTCCTCAGTGTATCCAAGCCTTTAGGCATTGTCGTCCTGTGTTGTCCATTGATGGTACTTTTCTTCTTGGCAAGTACATGGGCACAATGTTGATAGCCATTGGTTGTGACGCGGACAATGCATTGGTTCCATTAGCATTCGCTTTGGTAGAGATGGAGAACAAAGACAACTGGGGTTGGTTCTTGCGGCTTGTTCGGATACATGTTGTAGGCCCTGGGAGAGAGGTTGGTGTCATATCTGACAGACACCAGGGTATACTTAGTGTCGTACAGGAGCAGATTCCGGGTTATGCACCATTACCTCCAGAGGGAGAGAATGGAGGCCTTCCTTGGGAGACCACTACCTCCAGAGGCGATGCATTCTCGCGGCACAGGTGTTTCCATTCCTTGGCTCAGGGCTGCCTTTGGTGCGTGTCCGAATGACGCAGATGATGCCACAGTTGGATACTACTGCAGAGCTTGGGTGTTGCACTTGTTCGGGTGTGTTCTCTTCCCTGACGCGACAGGAGACACATCGTCATGGATGTACCTCCCTTGCTTGGGTAATTGGGACACTGCAGGCACATACAACTGGGGTTCTACAGTATTGGTGTTCCTGTATCGCCACCTTTGCGAGGCTTGTCGACGAGGTGCGAAGACCGCTTCCATTGGGGGTTGTGTGTACCTCTTCAGCTGTGGATGTGGTCTCGTATACCGGTTGGCCGGTCCACACTTCATACTCCTCGGCCTTGGTTCGTGGTAAACAACCCTCGTCGTCTTCCTACATATGCACATCTATACGACCAGGTGACGGCCCCCTACTCGAGGACAGAACGTGCGTACCTTCAATACGCCAACGAGCTGGATGGTCTTACAGCTTCGATGGTGAGTTCATTGCATATTGTTATTTATTCATTCTTATACCTTATAATTGTTGCAACTTATGCCCTTCAATTGCTCTTTTTTAGTCACTTGGGAGCCGTACAGGGAACTAAGTATGGAACAGTTTGGCTTGAGCAACATGTGTGGCGCGGACGAGGACCTATACATGATGATATGTCCGCTCATATGCTTTTATGTTGTTGAATACCACCTTCCTCAGAGAGTGGCACGACAGTTTGGCAAGGCTCAGGAGTGGCCAGTCCCGCCTTATTCGACTTCCGTAGAGCTGCACAAGTAAGTACCACCTGCCTCAGAGAGTGGCATAGTTGATCATTTAGTTGACATAGTCCATGTAGTTGTTCTAGTTGACATAATGTCTGTAGTTGATTTAGTTATTCTAATTGACATAGTTATACCTATCGACCATTTAGTTGATTTAGTTGATGTAGTGTATCTAGTCCATTTAGTTGATGTAGTTGATGTAGTTTCCATAGTGTATTTGATGTAGTTGATGTAGTTGACATAGTGCACATGTTTCAGGATTGATCGTCAAAAACAGAAAAAGACGGTGGAGTTTGAGACGCTACACCGTGTGCACATGGATGCTTGGGACGATCAATATGATAATGTGTATGAAAACGAGACGCCACACAACGACTACAACTTTCACCAATACCTAACTTGGTACCGGACAGTGACACGAACAAAGTTGAAGACTCAATGGACAAATACGGACTACGCAGACATTGATTCTTCAGATGACGAAGACACGTCCTATGATCTTGAAGCAAGACAAGGGACGATTGTCGAGGTTGCACCTGTCTTGGACCGAGTGGTAAGTGATCTTAAAAAAGTTATGTAATTTTTTCATGGCAATGCGTTGTATATGACTACTATTATGACTATAATTTGTCTCTTTTTGCAGGGCAACACGCTAAAACAGTCTGTAGTGGAAATTGAACGGTTTCCAAGGACAAACGTGGACGAGGCTACGCTCAACAACTTTCTAGGAGTAAGTACTCATCAACACAACGACTATCTTATCGACAATGCATATATTACAATGCTTAATATGCTCATGTTGTTATCACAGAGGCTAGCACGTAGATTGCGTCGAGCTGCGGCTCGTTGTGGTTGCGGGACTAGCGCGGCGATGGAGTATGTAGCGAGTCCACAGAGAACACAGAGGAAGAGAACTATAGGACTCGGTACTTCTTCTCACGGAGGTAAACTTTCATTACATGTCGTCTAGTTAAGTGTCTTTCTTTCATACACACAAATGTACTTATATGCACATTTAATTGATACGTGACATTGTAGGTTACAGCGGACAGAGCTCCTCTCATGGTACTCAAGATACTTTCCAAGGTGACGCCACAGAGGACGACAACGGATATCAGGAACTTGGATCGTCCCAGCTAGATGATGCTCCTTTGACTCAGCCTTCGCAGCCTATAGGAACTAGGAGACGACGTCCGCCAGTTCACTACACTCTAGGCATCGACGCTTTTGGTAAGGGTAAGGGTAAGTCTAGGAGGCAGTGACGATGTGGAGTTGAGCTAGTGGTTCACTACTAGCATGTATGGACGTTTCGAGTATTTGTGGTTGTCTTGTGCTATTTGAATTGTATGGACATTATGGATTATTCATATTGTGTGATGACGGTGAACTATATGGTTGTCTTGTGCTATTTGGATGAATATATGTTGGATCATATGATGTTGTCTCTATTTGTCATTGTGGATGCTCCATATACAAGCGAAATTCTGACGAATTTTTTCCGCGAAATTCTGGCGAATATAGTTGATAACCTAATTCTCTAAACTTAAAGTGCGGTACATGATAACACCCATGGGATGATAACACAACTAAAAGTTTAATAATACATGCCGTTATTCATGGATAAAACATAGAACTACTGAGTGCAACGAGGCCACTTTCCCTTCCTCATCGCATCGGGATTCTCCTCCATCGCTGCCTTCGCATGGCGGGCGCGCTCAACCTTCTTGTCCCTCTCCTCCCTATAGGCTGCACCTCTTCTCTCTTCCTCCTCTTTCTTGTGCTCCTTCTCAGCTGCCTCCTCTTTCAGTATCTTCTCATAGGCCACTCGACGCTCCGCGTCCCAGTCCTTCATACCTTGAAGAAGACGTTTGTCGGACTCCTTGATCTCAGTGTCGATCCACTGCTCAAAGTCACAGAGCGGTGGAGGGGTTTGTAAATCATGCAGAAGTTAGGCACACAAAATAAAATCATTATTTAATATGATATAAATCGATTTTCGTATAAGAGTAGATTCTCACCATTAAGTTAGTACGACGCTGAGCAAGTGTAGGCTGAAAAGCATAATTTGAACACATCCAATACCTCTGCCTATAGGTTTCATGATCCTCAGAAATCTCTACCTTGCAAGGATCACCGCAAAAGCACATTGGAACCGGAACACCACTGGGCAGAGGCTTTGGATCGAATGCGATGCCGGTCAACGGGCCCTTCCTACAAATAAAAAAAACCGTTCTAGTAACTGAAACAATTAGAACAAAAAATAAACCTAGCAGAGAATACCTTGCTTTACTAGTTTTCCCACGCCTTGGCATCCTATGGTTGCAAAATGCAAATAACAAATCAATAATCGTCCCAAACCCTAAGTCAAAATCTAACTAGGATTTCAAAATACACCTAATATAGACCAAATCGATGCGTAAAAAATGAGGAGGGGAAGAAGGATACCTTGGTCTCGAAGATTGGTGGATCAAATCCAAGTTTTCAAGGTCCAAAATGTCGATTCAAAGAGGTTAGGTGGGTGGAGGAGAGGAAAAACCCGAGAGCAAGGAAGAACAAATGGATGAAGCCTCGGGTGGGTGGAAAAGCTGGCCGGAATATAAGGAACCGAGCTCGGCGCCGTGCCCTCTGGCGCCGAGTCACCTGCCACATCGGATGCCCAGCTGGATGCGGGCTCAACGCTCGGCGCCGTGGGGCATGGCGCTGAGCTGTGTTACCTCGGCGCCATGGGCCACGGCGCCGACCCCCTGGGTCCAAAACTGAAAATAGTTTTCTCAGGGGTCCAAACGTGAAAATAATTCAAAAAAAGGCTAAATTGTAAAAAATTGGAGCAGGTGGAAGAAAAAAACCGAGAGAATGAAACTTCATATGAGATTCCTCCTGTCTGTGCTCAATCGCTGCACACAGACACACTATACATGCATTTTCGTATGTTTGCATATAAATGATCGTACTGCTACTGCCCTACTACTTTTACATCTCGAGTCTGCCCTCCTACGAGTACACTACTGTGGAATCTCAAGGTCTGGTCCATGCAAGATGCTAAAAAAACAAAAAAGTCTGGTCCATGCAATGCAACTTGCACACATATGCTTGCATGGTGGCAAATTTTTACTAGGAGTACCTACTGGCAATGGCAACGTGGCAAATGCATGTAAATGTAAAATAGTGTAGTAGCTAATAAGGTGCTATAACTTTTTAACTAATTAATTAGCCTGCGAGATTCTTTTCTGATCAGTGAAGGCGACAAGAGCGAGAGAATCTTCATTCCTCCTCGCCTCACACACTACCGCTAGCTCAAAGTCAAGAGTCCGCAACCTAAAGCTAGGCATCCTACAGTAGTTTGTGGAGAAACGGCATCAATCAATCCTAGAGTAGCAGCTTGGCTTTGGTCATTCATTCTGAAATCGATCTGAATTCCATGGTTCTGATTCTCCTCTCAATTTCACCACCTACTCCACTCCTGCGGAAAGCTACCACTATACTAGTCTATAGAAAATTTCAAATTATAAGTCCCTTTTTCATAGCAAATTGTTGCTAAAGCTGATAATAAAGGCTTGTATGACACAGTTTTTTTTAGAAAAATAGCTTTATGAGCAACTTTCTAAGTAAAGTTGAGTTATTTTGAAAAAAGTATTTTGCAAACCAGCTTCACCAACAACTTTATATATGAATATGAGAGGGAAATAGAAAAGAAAACTGAGATAAGTTATTTTTTTAACTTCATCTCACTTCATGTCTTCGTAAGAAAAGAAAAAAAATCAACTTCACTCATGAAGTCGTTTTAAAAATAGATGTTTATCAAAAAAAAAGTCACAAAAACTCAAAGATATTACAAGGTGCACCAAACAAATTTAGGGTAAATTTCAGTGCACACCACACCACGCCACAGCAGTAGTACAGCACAGCTGCTGTCAAGTATACGGAGCATCTTTTGGTAAGGGGTGTTTGGATCGAGGGTCTAAAGTTTAGAATTTGTCACATCGAATATTTAGATAGTAACTAGGAGGACTAAACATGAGCAAATTAAAAAACTAATTACATGGGAGTAAACTAATTAGTGAGACGAAACTATTAAGCATAATTAATTTATCATTAGTACATGTTTACTGTAGCACTACATTGTCAAATCATAGACTAAATAGGTTTAATAGATTCGTCTCACAAAATAGTCTCCGGCTGACAAATTAGTTTCATAAATAGTCTATATTTAATACTTTATACATATGTCCAAATATTTAATGTGACGGATCTAAACTTTAGCGCGTAGGAAACAAACACCCCCTAAATTTCAGTGGAATCTGATCTTGCTGTACTACTACGCACGCCTGCTTCTTTTTCCAAGGCTAGTACTACTATTCTGTGAGGCATGCACCGACGTGGTGGGCCCCGCTATGCGGCGAATCGATGCCTCTCTGTCTCACTGACAGCTGGCCACGTCAGCGTGCCGGAGAGAGACCGACACCAGCAGCAGCGTGCCACTCCCGCCACCCCAAGATTCCGATTCCTCTCTTCTCGCTCGTCTCCTTTTTTTTTCCCGAGGGGAACAATACAAAAATTTATCTCAACAAACAGTCCTGCAGAATCTTCCAAGGACGGCATAATTTGGCACTTTATTAGTTTGCCACACAAATTGTTTTGTTTTTGTTTTTGTTTTTGTTTTTACAGTACTGCTCCTACACACTACCAGCCGCCTCCTTCCATTCTTCACATCTTTGTTTTTTTTTTCTTTGTATTGTAGAAAACTGCAAAGCAAGATACTACTCTGCATGATTGGTGAGTTTTGGTCTCAAATAAAAAAGCATAAGTTTTGTTCTTCAGCATGCTGCTATGACTAAAGAAAACTAGTACTTACAACAGATCACCAAGTCGCCTGGTGGTTTGAAATCAAGAGATTGGGCTTCTTGGCAGGGTGCAACTACTACAGCTTTGCTTTTGAGCTACTGTAGTTGGTTGGTCCATGCTTGATCTTGATCCTACCCTGCTAATTCTTTAAGACCCTGCCTGCCAATTGCCAACCTGCAACCTAACTAAACAAGACATGACTTTTCTGAGCATAAACGCATCACTAAGTTTGTACTAGTACTACTTAAACTTGTCAGCTGGTGCCCTGTCACAATCTAATGAGAATCTGGAGTGGTCAGTGAGTGAGTGAGTGCCCCATGGCAACACTACCCTCACACAATGCAAAAAAGGAGGAATGAATACTTGGACTGCATCTCATCTCATCTCCAAGCTTCCATGGCCCAACCAAAAGGAAGGGATTAGGATATTATCTCACCTCGCTACTACTACTACTACCCATTATAAAAAAACTGCAGAGGTTAAGATAGGATAAGATAAGATACTAACCCGGCCCCTTGCATAATGCAACAATGTGGAGAAAGAGAGGGAGGGAGAGGGACAAGATGAACAAGTCTTCGGAGTAATCTCCGGGGATCTGAAATGAAGATTCTTCTGCCTGCTCCTTCAAATTTGTCCAGCAAGATATATGTTTTTTGTTTGGTGAAGATTTTATTTTATTGCAACCAGGTCAAGACGTGGCTCTTGGGATCTCTGAGGGGGCAATTGGCCAATCAGCTTGACAGCTTCCTGGTCCTTGCTCTTCCAGCTTTTTTTTTCTTGACTAGTGAATGTGCTGTTTAGAGTTTGGATCATTGAATGTCTATTGTCTCCTGTCTTGTTGGACTCTGGTCATTGGCACCAGCTTTGAATACACCCACTGGCAGTAAGATAAAAGGCATTGTTCATGCTTGGAAGTTTTTGGTGCAAGTTTATCTTTCAGAACTAGTAGTAACAGAATTAGTAGGTAAGGTATCTGACAGCATCTGCTAGGAATCAAAGCAAACCCACCAATTTGTTAACTTTCCACTAGTGAGAAAAGTTGAGGAATCAATGCAAACCATCTGTTCCTAAATATTTATCGTTTGCACTTTCTAATTTTTTAATTAAATATATAATAAAAAATATTAATATTTATACTACATAATTAGTATCACTAAAAAGATCTTTGAATATAGTCTTTTTAATAAATTTATTTGAAAGGTTTTCTACAAATCGAGTCAAACTTGGACATGGACACTTATTTAGGAACGGAGTGAGTATTCCCTCTGTCTCAAAATAGAATTCATTCTCACTTTCTGAGAAGTCTGCTTTTTTAAACTTTGACTAATTATATAGAAAAGAATAATAATATTTATAAGACATAATGGTATCATTAGATAGATAATTGAATATACTTTCATAATAAATTTATTTTTTAGATAAAACATAATAAATTTATTTAGAGATATAAGTATTGCACATATTTTCTATAAATCTAATTAAAGTTGAGAAAGTTTGATTTACATGTATTTTTTCGATGAAGGGACCATGTATTTATTTCTTAAGTTACAACTGTGCCCCCCCCCCCCCCCCCCACCCCACACACACACACACCCCTGACAGATTCATTCCAAAGGTTATTATAAAAATATGGCCATGACCCAAGAGAGGATAGGAGACAAACCTGCTGCGGTTCTACTAGTAGTGGTGGCAAGAGAGATAAGATGGGCAGGCAGAAATCAGGATAGGAGAGGGCAGCTTTAGGGGGACAGCAAAAGGCAGTGTTGAAATCTGGCTCTCAAGTTTTATTATTTGCAGCAGCACACAGCAACAACGCCCAACGGCACCGGGAAAGGCGAGGTGAGATGCGGTGATCGTCTAGTAGTAGTGGCCTGGCTGGGGCTGCAACTAACCCACCATGGAAGATACGATAAGGATCTCGATAGATATATGCAGTATAGCTGCAAGCCTCATGAACTGTACGGTTTGTGATAACCTAGTACAATGATGAATATCCCTATTTCTTCTTGCATTGGTGCTGGAACAAAGTTTTTTGTTTTTTATTTACAAGCATCATCATCACAGTTTATACATAATGTTTGGTTGTATTGTATATATTCACTTGGCAAGCCTGCTCTATCTGATTATATTCAATGAAAAGTTTAGTTATTGTTCTTGGATTTGGAATGCATGAATTTGGGTTTATGGTTTGTTTGAATCCACTAGTAGTGCTAATATTTACCAGTTACAATTAGTACTCGTAAATCTAAAGGCTACGACTAAGGGTCTATTTGGTACAGCTTTTGTTTTATTAGTGGAATATTATGAATTTCTATGCTTCAGCTCGAGAAGCAGTTTATTGGTGTAGATAAAGTTGGTTTAGAGAAAAAAATAAAAAAATAAATTCTCATTGTACATAAAACTAATGAAGGGATGTTAGTAACTTTTTAGCTATTAGCTAGCTACTGTACTTAGTAGCGGATCCACATAGATCCTTAGTTCAAAAAACAAAAAAACCCAACATATTGTATTATTAGTTTGCGCATGCCTGCCCAGATTCTTATTGTACCTAATGTTTCAGTGCCGGTAAAGTCTTAGCCACCTTTTGTGTGCGTTGACAATGCAAAAACGGGTCGCAACAAACAAGGACGACGAGATACGTTTTCTTTCTAGACTATTCCAGTAGAGGATTACAAAAGGCAGCAGCAGCAAGTGCCTGGAGCATCTGCTTTTACTTGCAATTGGTCCCAAGGAATCATCTCAACCTCATCTCATGCTGCCCCTGGTGGCTACCTGTGGGCCTGTGGCCTTATCACCGCACCGCCGGCCGGCAACAGGGAGCAGCAGCATGCATGTTTTAATTTCACTGTGCGAGTGCGCAGGCCACGGCATGCATGGATCAGATCATGGATGCCTTTCTACCAAAAGACACGATCCATGTAAAGGGCAGCAGCATCTAGTTGCTGTGGCCCTTCAACAATGTCATCCACCACTTAGGGCCTGTTTGAAACATGGGAAAATTTTCTGTTTTTGTACTTTTTTTTACAAAAATAAACTGATTGCTGTTAAATTTCTACGCAATTCCTGTAAAATTCCTACGCAATTCCTGTGAAATTCCTGCGTTCCAAACAGACCCTTATCCTCTCGTCTCCTCAATTATTCCATTCCATTCCATGGTTCCTCATCCGTTTCAACTTTCCAAGGGTAGCTAGGGTACCAGCCTACTACTACCAGGAGATGAGATGGCCGGCCGATCGATGAGGAGACTCGGGGCTGTTTGATACAGTAAAAACTGGTAATTATTGCTAGTCATTTAAATTTTAGTCGTAGTCCATTCAAACAGGTGGATTAATAAGTGGACTGAATTTTAATTAAATTTCTACCGGTTGTTAGTTTGCTAGTTTGCAAAAGGAGAGCTAAATTGACTAAAAGTGATACAAAGTGTAAAAGACATAAATACCATCTCACCTACCTCTTTCTCTCACCTCTTTCATATACGCAAAGGCCAATGTACGATAAAACAACATTAGTCGGTTTATTAGCCGCGAAAATTACTTTGTCTAAGCAACACTCGCCTAAAATTTAGTTGTTATATCCAAAAATCACAAAAAAAAACTTTAGCCAAACCAAACTTTAGTTCTAAGTGATCCAAATAAGCCCTTGGAACAGTGTGTCGACGTTTAACCGCAGCCGCCCAATTACAAGTTATACGTGATACTACTTTTGTCCTAATATAAGTATAGTTTTGGTGTCGGTGTTATGACCCAGGGGTCAAAACCACCGGCTAGTAAATTTGTATATTACGTGTTCCCTCTCCCAGATGTGATGCAAGAAGAACATAAGATTTATCCTGGTTCGGGCACAGAAGGCCCTACGTCCAGCGGGGTAGGATGGATTGTATTATCTTGCACCGAAGTGCTCGTACAGGGGGTACAAGCTGGTTTACACGGGGGTGCTCAGGATAAGCTAAGGCCCAGGGCTAGCAGGGCTATCCTAGGTGGTCGGTTGATCGCTTGAGAGGTCGATCAAGCGATCGGGTGTGTGGTGTATGAGGGTCGGAGCTGAGGTCCGAATGCGAATACTTGTGCGAATGTGAAAATTCCCCTTTCTTCTATCCCGGCGTCCCCTTTTATAGACCAAGGGGAGGCCCGAGAGTACAGGGTCATAAACTGTAGCAGCATGAGGGGCGTGTCCGTGGCATCGTGTTGGCGAAGGGACGTCGATCGCTGTAGCGGCGTGGCCTTCCCGTCCTTCCGGTGCTCCAGGGCATGGTGATGGCGGACTGGACGTTGCGACACGTCGCTGCGCAACAGGGTTGACCTTCTGTAGACGGGTGCGAGTCCCACAGTTGAAGCGGTACGGGGCGGACGGGACGGCCCCCATACCGGAGTGGTTGGGACCAGGGGTCGAACCCCCCGATCGAGGGGGGGGGGTCGAGACCTGCGTGACCTTGTCGTATCCCTGAAGACACAGTCCAAGACTGTCCTGTTCATGGCTCGAGGGGTGCCTCTGGAGTCCGTACTTGCGACGTGGCTACAACGGCAGTACAGTTGACGGAGGTCCAGGGCATGGCGGTGAGCTGATGGATTTGACTGCGGTCGTGGGCGCCCATGGCGTTAGGCAGGGGCGGACGAGCGCATCGGATCCCCTTTAACCCATACCGGGAGCAGGCGAGCTGATCGAGCTCCCTGCCCGAGGGTCGTTCGTTCGACCCCCCGTCCGTCATTCGAGGGGTTGAGGCAGAGGCGGAGGGGTCGTTCGTTCGACCCCCTGTCCGTCAGTCGGGGTCGAGGCGGAGGTGGAGGGGTTGTTCGTTCGACCCCTTGTCCGTCAGTCGCGGTCGAGGCAGAGGCGGAAGGGTCGTTCGTTCGACCCCTTGTCCGTCAGTCGGGGTCGAGGCGGAGGCGGAGGGGCCGTTCGTTCGACCCCTTGTCCGTCAGTCGGGGTCGAGGCGGAGGCGGAGGGGTCGTTCATTCGACTCCTTGTCCGTCTACTTTTCTAGGAGTGGGCCGGCCCACGACTAGTCGTTGTGGCCGGTGTGGGAGGCCTTCATGTGCTGAGCCTTTCTTCATGGACTTGAGCGGCTGATCGGATCTGTCTTAAAAATGGTCGCTATGTTGAGCGTCAGTTTATCGAAGGGTTTAGGGTACCCCTTACCTTTGTACCCGACAGTAGCCCCCGAGCCTTTATGCGGATAAGAAGAATCTGTATAGAGGCTGTCGCCGATGATCTGCAGGGTTAGTAAGGGATTCGATTCTCCGTGGGGTGCGCTCAGGGTTACCTGGAGACGTGGCGCCCTACCGAGCGGTCGATTCCGTTCGCCAGGTTATGAGTGTTCCTTTCCCTGAAAAGGAGGTGCTAGAGGGCGGCTGTCGAACCCTTCTGAGGGCCAACCTTCGCTCCCTCGAGCATTACACTGGAGTCACAGTGCCCCTACTGAGAGGTCAACTCTGTCCGCCAGGTTACGAGTGTTTTCGACCCTCTTTCGTCGAGGGGTGTCGTGCGTAGTCGGGCCCTCGAGCCCTGCGTGGCTGGGCTTTCACTACCTCCTAGCGTCCTTCCCACGGATCCTTGCGTTCGGATTGCGGGGCGAAGAGCATCGTGCTATCCTCGTTAGGACGAGCCTCGAAGTCCTCTGTGAGCTGGTGTCGGGCAGAAATCCATAGAAATTGTGCCCGGTACGGGTAAAAATCCAAGTGAGAACTCGTGCCCCGTTCGATAGGGGTCGATTAGAAGCCCTGAGGCGTTCTCATTAAGCAAGACCGTGTGGCTTACCTAGGTGCCAGCTTCGTTCGATGGAAGCTGGTGGCTCGATGCCTCTCGGCGTAGGGATCCTTGGGTATTCCGTGGTTATGCCTCGGATATGTCCCGGGGGGCCTCGAGAGTTCGTTCTCGAGCTAGGGGCTCGCGCCTGGCCCCCCCGGGTCATCCCTGACTCGCATACTCGAGGGCGGCTATGAACCCCGTTCGTAGGGCCAGCCTTCGCCCCCTCGAGATTTTAGGGGTGGACCGGAGTCCGTAACCATGGGTCCTTCCTGACCTCAGGTACTCGAGGGCGGCTGTCGAACCCTATGTAAGGGCCAGCCTTCGCTCCCTCAAGATTTGACGGACGGGTCGACGTCTGCCGCTCGCCTCCGAAGGTGACGTCCTATCCTGTGGAAGACAGAGGGGGGAGGTAGGTAGGTATATTAAATGTGGGGACATACCTGCGTTTTTTTTGGATCCGCCCGTTGGGCTCGAGTACTCGAGGACGGCTGTCGAACCCCGTGCATGGGCCAGCCTTCGCCCCCTCAAGACTTGGGAGTGGACCGGAGTCCATAACCTGAGGTCATTTATGTCCTCAGGTACTCGAGGGTGGCTGTCGAACCCCGTTCGAGGGCCAGCCTTTGTCCCCTCGAGATTTGGGGGTGGACCGGAGTCCGTAACCCTGGGTCCTTTTTGACCTCAGGTACTCGAGGGTGGCTGTCGAACCCCGTTCGAGGGCCAGCCTTCGTCCCCTCGAGATTTTGACGGACGGGCCGTCGTCGATTGCTTACCTCTGAAGATAACGCTTACCGTCGCGCGCCTTTTTAGGAGATGTCCGTTCAGCTGCAATAGTAGTAGGCACAGGACGCGGCGCGGAGTGCGGTGTGGAACCCGATGACGCGACGGGCGCGCCTTATCCTGGAGGAATACGAGGAGGCGGTAGGTGGGCGCATTAAATGCAGAGATTCACTTGCCTGTCTGTTGGATCCGCCGGTTGGGCTTCCGGTTATAAATACCGGAAGTGAGGAGTCAGCTGCTCCCTTCCCGCCATTGCCTTCCCTGCCTCCTTTCGCCATCGCCTTCCCTGCCTCCCTCCAAGCCGGACCTCTACGCGCGCAAGAGTAGGGAGAGGAGAGATTGGGAACATACCTTCCACCCCCACATCCGAGCGCATCAGCCTCCCTGCCCCCATGGCCAGCTACAGCCTGTGCGGCCCCGATGTCTGGCTCCCGTCTTCGGCGACCGTCGCGCATCTAGGAGATCTGGTGGAGAGCGGTCTCCTCTGACCCATCACCTCCGTCGACTGACTGGAGTGGGTAGTGCCACAGCGGGAGCATGCGGAGCCCAACCCGCCAGAGGGCTACGTGGTCAGCTTTGAAGTCTTCCACCGGGCGGGGCTGGGCGCTCCCCCCAACCGTCTCCTGCGCGGGATCCTCCACCACTACGGCGTGGAGCTCCAGCACCTCTCCCCCAACGGTATCTGTCACGCGACGGTTTTCACCGCTGTGTGCGAAGGGTACCTGGGGATCGAGCCGCATTGGGACCTGTGGCTCCACCTGTTCGAAGCGAGCATGTTCCACGCGTCGGCCGGGCTCGACAACCGCAAGATGGTCAGGACGGGGTGCTGTAGCATCGCCCTCAAGCGGTCGGACAGCTGGATCCCGGCGAAGCTCACGTCGAGCCACTTCGGATGGCACTCCGGGTGGTTCTACCTGAGGAACGACGACGGCTTGCTCCCCGCCTACACCGGGAGGACGATCGAATCGAGGCCCAACCACTGGAGGTACGGCGTCGAGAAGAAGAAGTAGTCGTGCCTCGGCCACCTGCTCGACGCGATCGCCCGTCTAAAAAAGACGAGACTCACGGCGGTGATCGTCGCGTTGGCTTTCCACCAGCGGCGGGTTGTGCCGCTAATGGCTCGCCCGCTACGCCTCGATTAGATGCACCCGGGGGTCGATCTCACGGGGTGTCGCCTCATGGAGGACGAGCTACCCCCGAGAGGGTGGTTCACCGAGTACGCACCTTATTCGCCGGTGCGTTCGAGTTGGGGGGCGTCGCCAACGTCCCCATGATGCCCGACCATGGGCATGTCCAGCCGGTAGGGCACCTTTTCTCTAGTGATGTCCTTTTTTGCCCGTCTTGTTCGCCTTCTTTGCTTGCGTCCTAACTGCCTTGTGTTCCTCAGGGGACGTCATCTTCCGGAAGTCGTTGCCACCAATGAAGGAGGAGCAGGGCGACTCCCAGTCGAGACGCCTTCAGGCCGAGCAGGAAAAGAAGGACAAGGACAAGGCGAAGAAGGACAAGGGCAAAAAGGCCCGAGAGAAGCAGGAGCGCGAACAACGCCGGGCCCGGCAGAGGTGTGCCAACCTTTCCGAGGAGGAGTCGCCCTCAGAGGAGGATGAGGAGGAGGAGGAGAGCAGCGACGGGGAGGTCGAGCCGCAAGGAGGGCTCGAGGAGGAACAAACGGTGCCCGATCGACAGAGGGCGGCCGCTGGAACCGGAGGAGGAGAGGGGTCGATGTCGAGGTCGGCCCCGACTGGCGAGATCGAGCCGCGGGGCGAGCGCCCCGTGGCTCCTGAAGGCGAGTGCCGCGGCAGACGTGCGGGCGTTCGTCGTGATCCCCGTCGAGGGGTCGGTCGAGCACGCCTACGGCGCCCACCCGGTCGAGCGCACGAGTGCCGGGCCCATCGGCGCAGGAGGAGGTCAGGATGGGGGCGACGGGGACATCATCGGCCCCCGCCCAGGAGACGACGGTGGGAGCGGGCTCGACCCTTGCCACGGCAAGCGTTGGCGGGAGAAGCGGTTCCCGTCGCGCCCCGCAGAAGCCACCGAGCGGTTCGAAGTCCATTGGCCGGAACCCCATGACTCCGCTGGGGTAAGTTTTTTGTACTGATCCCGAGTGTTTTTCATTGGTTACGACTCATGCTTACCGTCGCGTACGGGCTTCTCTTTCAGGTCGAAGTGCTCGGCGGAGGGCGCATCCCTCACCCCGGCCAAGAGCCTGAGGGCGGCCGTCGCGGTCGAAACGACCGTCGGGGCCAGTCCTGCTGCCCGTCCCCTTCGACCCTCACCCCAGAGGGGCGTGGGCGGACAAGGCGCGGGAGGCGATGGGGCGAGGGCAGGCGCAGGCCGCCGTGGAGCTACCTCGAGCGGGGGAGGAGACGGGTCGGCCCGCCGCGTCGGCGGGGTCCGCCGGAGTAGCGGTCGAGGCCGTGCCCACCCACTCGTCGAAGGGAGGTGCGTCCGCAGCCTTGAAAGGCGCAGAGCCGGTGTCGACGACGGCCATGACAGAGGGGGTCGAGCCCCAAGCCACCGTGGAAGTGGAGGTGGTGGACGTGGCCTCCGCAGGCGAGGAAGAGACACTGGCTCGCCCGACGCCGAGGCGGTGGCCCGAGAATCTCGCATCATGGGAGGCGCGCCAGCAGCGCGAGCATGGGGGTACGGCTGCTGCCGCACCGGAGGTGACGTTGCTGGTGATGGCCCTTGTCGAGGAGGCCTCGGTGTCGCTCCCCGAGCCTGCCGAGGAGAGGGGATGGACCGAGGAGCTCGAGGCAGCACCAGTGGCCGAGACGACGGCGGTGACGGGGGAGCCCACCGCTGAAGAGGTGGCTGAGATGGTGGCCGAGCTAGTGGGCCCGGGGGAGATGGTTGCGGTGACGGCCCCCCGGTCGGAACTGGAGGGGACCACCGTCGCGGTGCACGGGAGCGGCGCGTCAGACGCGACAATGTCCGAGGCGGCTGCTCAGCCTCGTCTCGAGGTTGGGCAATCGTCGTCTCGAGGTAATCCGTCCTCTGACTTAGTCGACCTGCAGTGAGCCTGCGGCACTAGGTGCTGATCGTTTGCTTTCTTCACCGCGCAGGGTTGCTCTCCTGGCGGGGACTTCTCCAGTCCAGGGGCGACGGCTCGAAGGGGTCGGCGGCGGCCCCGCAAGGTGACCTCGAGGCCAGGAGAGCCCAGCTCGAGGGCCCCGCTCCCTTCCCTAGTCTGGCGGAGCGGGTGGTGCTCCACGTGGGTGGCCCCGAGATGCGCCAGGGCATCATGCGGGAGGTCCAGGAGAGGATTGACCGCCACAGCGGGTTCTGGGGGCAGGAGCCCCTTGAGCTGGCCGACCTCCGAGACCCAGGGCGCACCTTCTTCAAGCTTGACGATCAGGCCGAGCTCGGGGAGTGGGAGCACCTGGAGGAGATCCGGGCGTGGCTCGAGCATGTGGTGCGCTTGTCCGCGGAGGTTGCTTCCATGGATTTGCTCCGGGGGATGGAGGTAAGTTTTGTCCTTTCCCTTTAAATTTGCCTTGGTTACTTCGCTGCTCCTTTCTGATGACCTTCCTTTTTGTCCCTGGTAGGCAATAAGGGCGAGGTCGTACGACAAGTCGCAGTTCATCCTCCAGGCGCAGGAGCAACTTCCTACCCTTCGAGCTTCGCTGGAGAAGGCGGAAGCCGAGGCCACCCAGGCGAAAGCCGAGGCGGCAGCCGCGCGGGAGGAGGCCTCCCGGGCGCAGTCGAGGGCTGAGGCTGAGGTCGCCCAGGCGAAGGCCGCGGTGGCGGCTGCGCAGGAGGGAGCTCGGGCCGCCCAGGAGATGGCGCAGTCGAGGGTCGAGGCCGCCCTTAAGGCGGTTATCGAGGTCGGGCAGCAGCGGGATGCTGCCCAGGAGGCCCGGCGCAAGGCGGAGGAGGAGGCCGCCCAGCTGAGGGAGGAGCTGATTCTGGCGGCGGAGAGTATCCGGGAGCTCCAGGGGGACGTTGACACCGTCTCCCGTGACCGCGACACGCTGGGTGTCGCGGAGGAGAAGGCCCGAGCCCAGATCGCCACTCTGGGGGAGGTGGCGGCTAGCCAGAAGAGGGCCCTTGATGGTGCTGGCAAAGTCATCGAGGACCTCCTGGCTAAAGTTGGCGACTAAGCTGTGGAGCTCGTCGACATCCGCCATCCTTCAGCAGTGCCCTTCCCTCCTCGAGGGTGAGGCAACGTTGAAGTACCCCGGTAGGGCTGCACCGGTACAGCTCGCGGTCATCCCCATACAAGACTTAGGTTTTGGCACATCGAGCTATACGGCGGGCTTCGGTACGGTCCTCTGGGAGCTCACCCCGTGTCAGATACTCGAGGTAGGGTGCGCGCCAGTCCATCGAGGGGGTGGGTGTTGCAGCTGCTCCTTCGATCTCCATGACTTCTTCCCCGTTCGAGGGGGGTCGGTCGAGGGTTGTGGATCGACCCCTTGCTCGAGGGCAGGAGCCCCCGAGCCTAGGTCGATGGACGGCTTGTGAAGGTCCCTTGAGAATACGTCGGGAGGGACTGTACCCCTAGTGGACGCAATTTTGGCCAGCTCGTCAGCAGCTTCGTTGTGCCGACAGGCGGTGTGGTTAAGCTCGAGGCCGTAGAATTTGTCCTCGAGCTTTCGAACATCCTTGCAGTAGGCTTCCATCTTGGGGTCGTGGCAGGTCGAATCTTTCATCACTTGGTCGATTACCAATTGCGAGTCCCCCCAAACGTCGAGGCGTCGGACCCCGAGATTGATGGTGATGCGTAGACCGTTGACGAGGGCCTCGTACTCGGCTATGTTGTTGGAGGCGGGGAAGTGGAAACGGATGACGTAGCGCATGTGAACCCCTGAGGGTGATATGAATAGCAATTCGGCGCCTGCCCCCGTCTTCATCAACGACCCATCGAAATACATGGTCCAGAGCTCGGTCTGAACTTGCGCCGGGGGTAGTTGGGTGTCGGTCCATTCTGCAACGAAATCTACCAATACCTGAGACTTGACGGCCTTGCGAGGGGCGTAGGAGAGGGTTTCCCCCATGAGCTCGACCGTCCACTTCGCGATTCTTCCAGACGCCTCCCGGTTACGGATTATCTCCCGAGGGGGAAAGACGAGACCACAGTAACCGGGTGGCCCAGGAAATAGTGTTGGAGCTTGCGTCGAGTGAGGACGATGGCGTACAACAGCTTCTGGATGTGGGGGTATCTCGTCTTAGTCTCGGAAACTACCTCGCTCACGAAGTAGACAGGCCTCTGAACCGGCAGTGCGTGTCCTTCTTCCGCCCTCTCGACCACTACGACAGCGCTGACTACCTGGGTAGTTGCCGCGACATAGAGCAAGAGGGGCTCGGCTGGGCCCGGGGGCACTAAGACAGGCGGCGAGGTGAGCAAGGCTTTTAGCTTAGAGAGCGATTCCTCGGCCTCGACGGTCCACGCAAAGCGTTCCATTTTCTTCAGGAGGCGGTAAAGGGGTAGTGCCTTCTCTCCGAGCCTCGAGATGAACTGGCTGAGGGCGGCGAGGCACCCCGTGACCCTTTGCACGCCTTTCAGGTCGGTGATCGGGCCCATCCTTGTGATTGCGGTTACCTTCTCAGGGTTGGCCTCGATCCCGTTTTGGGAAACTACGTACCCTAGGAGCATGCCTCGAGGGACCCCGAAGACACACCTCTCAGGGTTTAGTTTTATGTGATTTGCCCTGAGGCACCCAAATGCGATCTCAAGGTCCCCGACCAGGTCTCCGACTGTTTTGGATTTGACCACGATGTCATCGACGTAGGCTTCGACGGTCGGCCCTATATGTTTCCCAAAGACATGGAGCATGCATCGCTGATATGTGGCCCCGACGTTTCGCAAACCGAAGGGCATAGTAAGGTAGCAAAACATGCCAAAAGGGGTGATGAAGGAAGTCGCGAGCTGGTCGGACTCCTTCATCTTTATTTGGTGATAGACAGAATACGCATCAAGGAAGCAGAGAATTTCGCATCCCGCAGTGGAATCTATTATCTTGTTGATACGTGGTAATGGAAAAGGGGCCTTGGGACATGCTTTATTTAAACTAGTGTAGTCTATGCACATCCTATCCTTTTTGTTCTTTTTCCTGACAAGTACGGGATTTTCTAACCACTCGGGGTGATGTACCTCCTTGATGAACCCGGCCTTCAAAAGCTTGTCGACCTCCTCCCCGATGATTCTGCGCTTTTCCTTGTCGAAGCGGCGCAACCGTTGCTCACCGGTTTGGATCCGGCTCGGATGTCCACGGAGTGCTCGGCGACCTCCCTCGGAATGCCCGGCATATCCGAGGGACTCCATGCGAATACGTCGGCATTTGCACGGAGAAAGTCGACGAGCACGACTTCCTATTTAGGCTCGAGGGTGGTGCTGATTGTCAGCGCCTTCCCATCCGCGTGGTCGGGGTCGAGCGGGACGGTCTTGGTGTCCTCCGCAGGCTTGAAGTTGCCGGCGTGTCGCTTGGGGTCGGGGATCTCCTTGGAGAAGTCGTCGAGGGCCACGAGGATGGCCGACTCCTTGGCAGCTTCGGCGTTTTCCACGCACTCGACGTCGTAGTCGTATGTGTGCTCGTAGGAGGTGCCGACCATGATGACCCCCATGGGCCCTAGCATCTTCAGCTTGAGGTAGGTGTAGTTCGGGATCGCCATGAACTTGACGTACCCTGGTCGACCGATGATGGCGTGGTAGATGTCGCGGAACGCGACCACCTCGAAGGTCAGCTCTTCCTTCCGGAAGTTCGAGGGGGTACCGAAGCAGACGGGTAGCTTGATGCGGCCGATCGAGAGTGCCTTCTTTCCTGGGACGACCCCGTGGAATCCTCCCGCGCTGGGCAGGAGCGCGGTCCTCGGGATCCCCAGGAGGTCGAGGGTCGCGACGTAGACGATGTTGAGGTTGCTTCCCCATCCATGAGTACCTTGGTGAGGCGGGTGTTGAGTATGATTGGGTCGACGACGAGCGGGTAGACCCCTGCGTCGGGGACGTGCTCGGGGTGGTCGTTCTGGTCGAAGGTGATCGGCGTGTGGGACCAGTCGAGGTATCGAGGAGCCCGGGCTCGAACGGAGAAGACCTCTCGACGCTCCTTCTTGCGCTGACGCGTACTGAGTCGAGTCGAGGGTCCCCCGTAGATCATGTAGCAGTCGCGAACCTCGGGGAAGCCCCCATTCTTGCCGTCGTCCCCTTCGTGCGGATCCGCCTTCTTGTCGTCTTTCTTGAAGCCAAGAGAGTTGAAGTGCTTCTTGAGCATGCGACAGTCCTCGAGACTGTGGTTGGTTGGTCCCGTGTGATAGGGGCAGGGCTCTTTCAACATCTTGTCGAAGACGCCCCCGTCGAGAGGGGGCCCTCGAGGCTTTTTCTTATCCACCGCAGTGACAAGGTCGTCGGGCTCGACGTCACGTCGTCCCGGCTGGTTCTTCTTCTTCTTCTTCTTGTTGTTGTTGTCGTTGTTGTTGTTGCTCTTGGGCCCGTTGTTCGAGCCCCGGGCTCGTCCGCCTTGGCCTTCCCCTTGTCCGGGGATGCATAGAAGAACGCACCAACGGCCTCCTCGCCGACTGCGTAGTTGACGACAATGTCCATGAGCTCGTTGGCGGTCTTGGGGGTGTTCCGTCCCAACTCCCGCACCAACTCCTTGCAGGTTGTTCCGGCGATGAACGCCGTAATGACGTCGTGGTCGGAGATGTGGGTTAGCGCGGTGCGCTGCCTCGAAAACCGACGGGTGAAGGCACGGAGGGTCTCCCCTGGCCTTTGCTTGCAGCTGCGGAGATCCCAGGAGTTCCCTGGCCGCTCGTAGGTGCCCTTGAAGTTCCCCTCGAAGATCCTGACCAGGTCGGGCCAGTCTTGGATCAAGTCCGGGGGAAGCTCCTCGAGCCATCTTCGAGCGGTGTTGGAGAGGAAGAGTGGGAGTTGCCGAATGATGACGTGGTCGTTGTCGGCTCCTCCTAGCTGACATGCCAGCCTGAAATCAGCAAGCCAGTGCTCCGGCTTGGTTTCGCCGTTGTACTTGACTAGGCTGGTGGGCGGACGGAAGCAGACGGGCAGGGCGGTTCGCCTGATGGTCCTGTCGAAGACTCGTGGCCCTGGTGGTTCCGGAGATCGACATCGATCTTCGTCGCTGTCGTAGCGCCCACCTCGGTGAGCGTTGTAACCTCGAGCTTCAGCGTCGCCGTATCGGCGTCGTTTGTTCTCCCGCGGTGGTCGATCGTCGATGATGCACTCTCGAACTGGTCGTTGCTCTACTCGGTCTTGGGGCGCTCTGTCTTGGTGGACGGATGCCTCCCGATTTTGTCGAGGCGGTACGTCCTGATGCTCGGAGGCAGCTCCTCTGCGCCTCGAGGCCGAGCTCTCCGCCTGTTGCACGGTCGCGGTTTGGAGAAGCCCCTGGATTTCGTCCCTGATGCATCACGCTTGGGGTGTTGATGGTGCCGGCATGTCACGAAGCAGCATTGCGGCCGCTACGACATTTTGGCTGGCGCGGTTGTAGACGCGGCGCTCGTTTGCCCCCTCCTCGACGATCTGTCGATGGACTTCCCAGGCTCGCTCGCGAGCTCCTCCACCCTATGGGCGCCCGCGATCTCGCTCGAGGGCATGCTCGAGTTGCTGAAGTCACAGGCGTTCTTCCTCGAGCTTTGCGAGCAGCTCTCGGACTTGCGCGATCTAGACATCCTGAGGTGGATCGGCTTTGTCAGGACTCGGGGGGTCGGTGTTTCGTGCTGGTGTAGCGTTGCCCCCTCCTCCTTCATCCGTGGCCGCGGCGTCGTTGGCGTCGTCCTGGGAGTCAACCTGGCCGTCGAGGTGGAAACATTCTCGGATGGGATCGTAATCCTCATCGGGGGAGTCCGAGTCGGGGTAGCCGTGGTAGAAATTGGGGAAAGATCCCCTGAGCTCCTCCTCCAGCCGTCGCAGTAACGTGCCCCAGGTGTGGCAACCCGGGATCGGGGCTCGTCGTGGCTCCGGGGTCTCGTCCGGCGGAGCGGTGGTGACGAGGTTGATCGTCGCACGTAGAAGGCTCCCTGGAGACCCGCAACGTGCCTGCATCCCGGAACAGAGCCTGGCGCTGTTGCAGAGCCCGTGTAGAAACGGGTTATGTGGCGGCGGCACGGCTGAGTGTGTCGGAGAGGCCACGGGGACCCTCTGAGATGACGGTATAGCAGGGCCAAAGTCAGGCTCAGCGAGGTACCCACTCCCGACCCGCAAGCATGGGTCAAACAGGCTCCCACAGGGGAGAACTGTGTCACCAGCTGAGGCCGGGGAGACGGCGTCCGGCGTCTCTGGCTCCGCGCAGTGAAGAGTGCGGCGGCGTCGCTCACGCCCCCTCCTGGTCGTAGGCGAAAGGCGCGAGTGGTGGGACCGTCGCCTGGTCCTCCTTGGCCCCGGCGTACTGGAGCTGCTGCTGTCCATACCACTAGCTGAGAGTAGAACCATGTCGTGGCCGTGGCTCGTGGACACGAACTGTAGACTCCCGAACCAGATGGTGGTGGCGAGTGGAAGTGATGGGATCGTGGAATCCATCTGAGAGAGTAGTTCGGAGTTGATCGACACGCAAACCCCCCTACCTGGCGCGCCAACTGTTGGTGTTATGACCCAGGGGGTCAAGACCACCGGCTAGTAAATTTGTATATTGCGTGCTCCCTCTCCCAGATGTGATGCAAGAAGAACACAAGATTTATCCTGGTTCGGGCACAGAAGGCCCTACGTCTAGCGGGGTAGGATGGATTGTATTATCTTGCACCGAAGTGCTCGTACAGGGGGGGTACAAGCTGGTTTACACGGGGGTGCTCAGGATGAGCTAAGGCCCAGGGCTAGCAGGGCTATCCTAGGTGGTCGGTTGATCGCTTGAGAGGTCGATCAAGCGATCGGGTGTGTGGTGTATGAGGGTCGGAGCTGAGGTCCGAATGTGAAAATCCCCCTTTCTTCTATCCCGGCGTCCCCTTTTATAGACCAAGGGGAGGCCCGAGAGTACAAGGTCCTAAACTGTAGCAGCATGGGGGGCGTGTCCGTGGCATCGTGTTGGCGAAGGGACGTCGATCGCTGTAGCGGCGTGGCCTTCCCGTCCTTCCGGTGCTCCAGGGCATGGTGATGGCGGACTGGACGTTGCGGCACGTCGCTGCGCAATAGGGTTGACCTTCTGTAGACGGGTGCGAGTCCCACAGTTGAAGCGGGACGGGGCGGACGGGACGACCCCATACCGGAGTGGTTGGGACCAGGGGTCGAACCCCCCGATCGAGGGGGGGGGGTCGAGACCTGCGTGACCTTGTCGTATCCCTGAAGACACAGTCGAGGACTGTCCTGTTCATGGCTCGAGGGGTGCCTCTGGAGTCCGTACTTGCGACGTGGCTACAGCGGTAGTACAGTTGACGGAGGTCCAGGGCATGGCGGTGAGCTGATGGATTTGACTGCGGTCGTGGGCGCCCATGGCGTTAGGCGGGGGCGGACGAGCGCATCGGATCCCCTTTAACCCATACCGGGAGCAGGTGAGCTGATCGAGCTCCCTGCCCGGGGGTCGTTCGTTCGACCCCCCCGTCCGTCATTCGAGGGGTTGAGGCGGAGGCGAAGGGGTCGTTCGTTCGACCCCTTGTCCGTCAGTCGGGGTCGAGGCGGAGACGGAGGGGTCGTTCGTTCGACCCCTTGTCCGTCTACTTTTCCAGGAGTGGGCTGGCCCACGACTAGTCGTTGTGGCCGGTGCGGGAGGCCTTCGTGTGTTGGGCCTTTCTTCATGGACTTGAGAGGCTGATCGGATCTGTCTTAAAAATGGTCACTATGTTGAGCGCCAGTTTATCGAAGGGTTTAGGGTACCCCTTACCTTTGTACCCGACATGTAGTATCTTTGCAAAAAAAAGTCCTAGTTTTGTCCTATGTCAAGTTATTTTAAGTTTGACTTCATCTTTTAGAGAAAAGTATGTATAGCTATGAAAACAAATCAAGTGTAATATGAAAATATATTTTGTGATAAATGTAGTGACACATATTTGATATCATAGATATTGCATATGTATCTTTTTATATATAAGCTCGATCAAACTTGAGTTCATTTGATTTAGAACAAAACTAGAAATACACTTATATTTGGGACAAATATGCTAGATGGATGTTTTGAGTGTGTTTATGCAAACCAAAACATGTGATCAATCACGCTACACACACTCGTGTGACCCTCCATCCTATGTGTTGTTACCGGTGGAAAAGAGGTAGAGGGTTAGGGTTCCCAATAGTGGCGGATCCAGGGGGCTGGGGTGGCTGTAGCCCCCCGTTATGGCCTCATATATCCATTAGATTTCTATAAAAATTACTCATTTCTCCATTAAACCTCTATAAAATTCACCAAAATCTTCATTGTTAACCATGACATGAACTTAGATAGTAAGTAGTAGTCTTAAATCATCATTAAATCTTCAGTGTCAATCATCATTTTTATTACTTAGCTCCCCTTGATTGCATCCTGAATCCACCAATGGTTCCCAAACCACCATTAGATCTATGCTAAAAAAGAATCATAAAGCAGCAATTTGATAAAAAAAACTTATTGCACCCTAATTTAATGCCCTGTTTGGTTCCAAATAAGTCACTCCTAGCTTATAAGTCCAAAAGTAAAAAAAAATAACTTATTTTGCCAAACACTCATAGCTTATAAGTCACCCTAACTTATAAGTCATAAGTTGCTTCGCCCCTGCTTAAAATTTATAAGTCATCCTCTTTTCACATGGGGTCACACCTTTTTTGCCTGGGTATCACGCTCCAACTCTATCATGCATGACTTATAAGTCATTGGAAACCAAACAGACATGACTTATGATTCGCTGATTTTAAGTCACCTAATTTATGAAAACCAAACAAGGCCTAAATGATGTTAGGACGTTGAAGTATCTGAAAACAACTATAGTAACAAAAAAAACGTTTCTTGGTGACATAAAGTAGTCAATTTTCCGATCATCTAGGAATATATATATATATCACATGTAAAAGAAACTACTGTATTCTTCTCTTTCCCTTCCACGGAGAAAAACAAAGGTTTGCGTTCTCTTTCCACTGGCCTTTTTAGATTCGTTTGTACGGTAAGATACACTCCTTGAAACCAGAGCAAGGAATCCAAAGAGAATAAAACCTGACCCGATCCGTCGAAACACATGCATGTGAACACGATGGCTATACTGTACACATTCTTGATTCTTGACCCTTTTTTTTATTTGAAGGAGGAGCCATGAATGCATCCACCGATGCCATCCTTGCGTCCAAAGGCAGCATGCCCCACGTGGGGCTCATCAGAATCTCCTCAGATCCAAGGCTCATCATACAGTAGCATCCCAAATGGTGTTGCATTTTGCTTTGTTTTTTTGGGGTTGGGGCCTTTGGGTAGGTTTGGTCTTTGCTATGCCCAATTGGTAGCACAATATACGTCTTCCCACGGGTAGCACAATATACAGTGACGTCTTGTTTAGATGTTGAAAGGACCGTGATGTCTAAGAGGGAGTGAATTATGTCACTTAAAAACTACTCTCTAATCTATGACCTCTTATTCTAACCTTAGCAAAACCTATGTAAAAGGTAAACTATCTAGTAGTGCAGCTAAGGTTTTGCTAAGTGTTGCTATCTCTACCACAAAAAGAGTTATGCAACCTAGTTTCCAAACCTACCAACTAGCCTATCAACTAAGCTAGGAAAGGTAAAGAACACAAGGTAAACAAAGTAAGTGCGGAAGGTAAAGAGCAAGCTAGAGATACAAACTCCCGTCAACGACTCCGGTATTTTTACCGAGGTATCGAGAAGCGCGCAAGTTTCCCCCTAGTCCTCGTTGGAGCCCCTCGCAAGGAATCCCGCGCAAGGGCCAAGCTCCCGGTCGGGTAACTCCGTGGATAGCCTCGGGCTCTCCCCACGCGCAAGTGGGTCTCCGATGTGCCTTCTGGCAAGCCTCTCCTGGATGCTCTCCGCCGTCTTCACTATCAAGTTTCCGGCCGAAACGCCGCGGGCCTTGTTCCCTTCGGTACACCGGTGGCGGCCACACCACAAACGTGGTTGGTGTGATCGCGCAAGATTACAAGCCTCACTGAGTACAAACTTGGTGCGCGCAAGCACCTATGATCAAGAGGTATGCACACCTCACTCAACACTAGGCTTACACCTAGAGCAAGTGCAAGAGCAATGGTCTAACTAGCCTAAGCACTTCGCAAAGCACAAATGCTAATCACCAAGTGTATCACTAAGCTCTATGCATATGGAGATCACTAGAATTGTGTACCAACACCTTGGAATGTTTCCTCAAGTTTCCACTACCTCATTTGGCCAGCCAAAGGTCATATATATAGGCCCCAAGCCAAATGGATCCGTTGGTGCCCTTGGATTGCCTCTCTGCGTACCTCCGGACGCTGACAGCAGCGGAGGTCCAGACAATCGCGTGCGCGTCCGGACCTTCCAACGGTCTTCTGTGCGCTGCGGCTGACAGTGGGTCCGGACGCTATACTCCGGACACCGTCCGGTGTCTTCGAGCGCCTCTGGAACCTCTCTGCATAGAGTCCGGACGCCACTGTTTGTCCGGACCCCATGCTCCGGTCAGCGTCTGGAGTCCTTCGTGCTCTCGGGTTCTTCTCTGTGTGTGTCCGGACGCAAGCACCAATGGTCCGGACACATACTGTTCATAGCGTCCGGACTCGCTGATTTGAGCAGACCAAACCCTAGGTGTCCGGACGCATCCGCAATGGTCCGGACCCTCCTGTTTGCAGCGTCCGGGGCCCTTTTTCTTCAGTGATTTCATTCGGGCTGATTTCCAAAAGTCCGGACGCGAGGCGACGAGCGTCCGGAAGACTTTGTATCTTTGCGGTCTTGCTTCCGAGTAGGTTCCATCGTCCATGCTTGAACTATGCTTGATCTTTTAGGTCTTCTATATGCTTCAAATGTCTTGTTTGCGGTGTTGCCTAAGTCCAAAGCATGTTTGCACCCTATTGGACTACAAAATAAACACTTGCAAATACGTTAGTCCAATTTGGTTATGTTGATCATCAAACACCAAAATCTAAACTAAATGGTACATGAGGACCATGTTCCTTACAGATGTCCATGTATTTATCTTAATCTGTATGTGTTAAAATGAAGTAGAGTGAATTTAAACTAAGTTTCATTTCAACACATTTGGTTTGAGGTTGATATATGTGTATACAAATAAGTCCCAAAGAGGAAGTTTGACAATATGAGGTGCAAAACCTTAGGAGTCTTTGACATGTACTGGATGAACATCTTTGTCGAATTAATAAATTTCGATTTCGTAATAAACACGAAACATCAAAACTTGATTTGTGGATCTCAAGCATGGATGTCATGCAAACACAAGAATTGTTGTCGATACATGGTTATTTGCAATTGTGATGATATATAAAGGAGCACCTCAGTTGTGTATCATGCTCGGATGGTACAGACTCAAACTTTGTTCTGTTATCTAAAAGATATGTATAAAGGAGCACAATTTCCTCGGTGCTTGGATGGGCTCCTTGTTGCAGTCACAAGTCATATTTCTAATATAACTATGCACTGCTTTTGTTCTCATTTTTGCTGGTGTTTTTTTTTTGTGATTTTTCAAGTTTTATCTATTTTTTATCCTTTTAGTCTCTAGCAAATGTGGGCTTTATGTCTGTGTAATAGGCGTATGTTTGTTTTCCTCGTAGTAAACTACATGCATAGCCTCGTATAGTAAACTACATGCATAGACAGGGTAGTGAATAACATGATAATTGCAAGGATCATGATGGATTATTCCAAAAAAAAAAAACGTCATAGCTAGGGGACCTCTAGTTTGCTGGGACCTTGAATAGATCTTTTCAGTCGTAGTCTTTGGCTTAGAACTTTTATTCTCGATAGGGAATAATATATGGGACCATTATCCTCCTCTTTTCCATTGTCTGAGGGTATTAGGAACTTTGTACAGAAATTTGGAAAAGTATAATGGTAGAATATTATGGAACTCCAGCATGTGCTCGTAAATGTTAACATCTTATAAGGGAATGAGACAAAGCCCTTGTGAAGTGATTAATATTGTTATTAGGGAATGAGACAAAACCCTTGTGAAGGTAGAGACAATTTAAATGTAACATGCTAGGGTAGCTAGTTAGGGACTGGTATTTCTACTTTTCTTATTATTTCTTTCTTTTGGTGTTGAGTACAAATAAAACCATCTCTGTGTAACTATGCTTTTGTTTCCTTTTCTTTTATTGGAAGCTATTAATATTGTTGTTTGCCATAATTATATTACATTTTAAACCTTCTCTTAGCATACTTTTTTCTAGGGATAAATCCGAATACTAAAATGTTTGAATGATCTATAATATGTATTTGTTTCAGCGCCAATATAGATATTCGTATTCGTATAATATGAATAATAAGTGAATGTACCAGGATCGTTTTTTTAAAGCCCTGTTTGGTTCCAAATAAATCATCTACTTATAAGTCTAAAAGTGAAAAAAATGACTTATTTTGTTAAACACTCCTAACTTATAAGTCCATAAATTATTTCACCTCAACTTAAAACTTATAAGTCACCCTCTTTTCAAATAGGACCACACCTTTTTTTTCTTGGGGACCACACTCTAACCCATTTCCTGCATGATTTATAAGTCATTGAAAACTAAACAAACATGACTTATAAGTCACTGATTTTAAATCACCTGACTTATAAATCATCTAATTTATTGGAACCAAACAAGACATAAGTGACGGATCTATTCCTTTCCTTCCGGCTCTACTTCTATGCTACTACTATGCATGACCGGGCGCGGCGATGGAGAATCTTGTAGCTTGGGCAATGTGATGTTTGGCTTGTCGCGTTGCCCCTTTGAGCTTTGAAGAATCTCTCTCTCTCCTTGCCGTGTCCTTTCAGCAATGGCGAAAACAAAATCCCATGGAGATCTCGTTCTGACCCGCACCGCACCTGCACCTCTCTCTCCCCTGGCCCACTCCTACATGGAATCCTTATCCCTTTGCCAATAATTCCTCCAACCGCTACGGAATCTTTTCACTATCAGATCCCTGATCCACTGCGACGTGGACGGCTGAGTTTTTACTTACAGATCCATCACCGTTTTGGACCTCAGCTCAGGCTCTTTCATGTGGCGTAGCAATTTTATCTCCTTTAGAGTAATTAAAAATGGATGAAGTCACTTTTTTTTCTTCTAATATTCGTTTAAACTTATCGGCCAGAATAAATCATAATTTTCAGTAATGAAAATAATAAATCAACCGCATCCGCAGACGTAGCAGAAAATATGTCCTGCCAAACAAAGCAAATTGGCTTTAACAACTATGGGTAATTTCTCCATGTGCTTTACCAAAGATCAAGAGCAATATGAGTCAAGGTCCAATTTTGCTGCCTTGTCTCCTCGACACCTCACTCTCTTGGAGTAAAACTTGGGTTGCCCTTATGATTAATATGGCAGTACCACTTTGTACCACATGAGTACTACTACTACTTTTGTAAGAGTAATTCAACATTAAGTGCTCTTTAATTTTGTGCAGTGTGAAGTCCTATCTGATTATACTAGTAGCTTTGTTATCATGGCCGTACAGGCCTGCTGGTTGAGTGTGAAGTGATCTGAATTGCATTTGCTGCTTGTTGGGGGTATGAGAGCAAACCTCTCGATTTTCACAGGGATGATGACATGAAGATATCCGCAATCTGTCTTGTACTATCTTTGACGCTTACTTGTGCATAGATAATGTGCATATCGGTGCTTTTGTCTTATAATAAAAAGAATGGATATAGCTGGATGATAGTCGTCCAAGAAGGGACTGGATAAATCGTATGAGACTGATCAATCAGGAGATGTGTTTGTTTATAAAAAAAAGTTAGGTGAGAAACATCATTATCAGTGTGGTAAGGATTGTTCGGTGTACATGTGGATCACCATATTATTATAACCACACTCATGGTAAATCAAATGTTCTATGATTTACGTGTCAGCTATACATCTCCATCGTGTTGTGGTGAGGATCATCCCTACCTAATTTGTTTCCTAGTTATGAGCTTGCTCCTACCCACGTTCTTTGGTGTGGAGTCAGACCAAACCTACCCTAAGTTAGAGTTGAGGTTTGTAAAAGAAAAATATGAGCTTGTAATATCAAACTATATGAGTCGATCGAAACCGTCTAAAATCAGATAAGTGGAGTATATTCTTGGGGTTGAAAAGGAGATCCAAAACAACAACAGCGACACTATGCTAAACATATGCCGTCGTGCAAGACGAGATCGACAGGCTGTGTTTAGATGTCGAAAAGTTGCTGAAAAAAAATCCTGTAGTATTTTTCGTTTGTATTTAGTAATTAGTGTCTAATCATGGACTAATTAGGTTTAAAAGATTCGTCTCGCAAAATTAAAGCAAACTGTGCAATTAGTTTTTAATTTCGTCTACATTTAGTGCCCCATGCATATACCGCAAGGTTGATATGACGGAGAATCTTCTTTTTTATAGTGCCAAAGTTTGAGTTTTTTTGGTGGAACTAAACACAACCATTCGCGTGTTTTTTTTTTCCAAAACAACAACAGTGACACTATACTACCATGCTTTGCATGCATGATGGTGCATTTAGTACTCGGACGATGACATGCTCTTCTCTTTCTCGATAGGATATTCTCGGTCCAAACATTATTCTACATGCTACTATTCAACCGATTAGGGTTTATTTCCCACACCACTATTGTTGCTCGTGGAAATAAAGCTCATGTTAATGAAATCCTAGTCGGAACATTCATGATACCAAAATAAGCATCATTAGATTTTTAATTAATTATATTTTTATAGTGTATGTACATATTTGATGTTACAAATCTTTGTATTATTATTCTCTATAATTTTGGTCAACTTAAAACTGACTTATAATTTAGAATGGAGAGAGTAATATACGTACTTAGTAGATGAAATAAAATGTTACGGTTTAAGACCTGTTTAGAAAAAAGGAATACAAAACAAAGGAATGAAAGAAAACATATGAATAATATGGACCGAATAATGGAGAACTATATGATTCCAAAAGATATATGAATTAATATTTTGAGTCATTTGAAATGGAGGAAGGAAACTACATGAAAACACGAGCAGGCATAACAGGAGAAGAAAAGCAAGGATTCTTTCCCTTGATTGAAGTAGATGTTTTATTTTCTGTGTTTTGCACTTACTGTGGAAGTGGAGTGATTTATCTCTTTTAGAATTTTTATATTCCTACATTTTTCCTTTTAGAAATCTTTGAATCTAAACATGCTCGTACTTGGTTGGCTGTGAAGTGATAAGCACCCCTCACCAACCAAACCTTTCCAGCGGGACCAAGCATCTCTAACAGTTTGTCAAAATTCACTTGACAAATATCGTGATTTAGCAACTTACTAAAATATATAGCAAGTGAAAAATGGACTATCTCCAACAGTTTGGTATAAGTTTGCCAAATCTTTGGTAAACTTGCATCAGGAACCCCAAAGGTGAAATAAAATTAGTTTTATGCCCTTCCACCTCTGGTAAACTTGCATCAGGAACTCTGAGAGAAACAAAACTATTATGTGCCCTTCCACCTCTACGTTTGCCGGCGATGCGCGCTGGTTTACGCGCGCACATATATGCGCGTGGAGGGGGGAGATTTCTCAAGTTGCTAAAATTTGATAAGTTGGATGATAAATTGTTGGATGAGTGATTTTTCTAGTTTTATCAAAAAAATAAAAGATAACAAGTAAGTTTAGCAAACTGTTGGAGATGCTCTTACACATGCGCGCAGGCACGCACGCAGACGCAGCCGGATCAGAAGCAGCAACAGCAGCAGGAGAATTCCTTGGTGGGATGGGAGTGGAGAAGCACGGAGCTCATGGCTAACGACAGCCAAGAGCGAGGGGAAGGGGGGGGGGGGGGGGGGGGGGGGGGATCTTGCGTTGCAGACATAGAGAAATCCATGCATGTTGACACCTCCAAGTTTTACAATTTTGCATGATGATGTCCCTGCATCCTCACATTCTTTTTTGTTGCGCGTTTTTTTTTTCTGTGGTCGTTTGACTGAAAAAAAACCTATTTTTAGTTAGAAAAGAGAGAGGAAAAAAAATGAGAGCATGGTGTAAAGAAAAATGTAAGAGACAAGAAGAAAAAAATATGGAAGACTAGAGAAGAAGGATATGGCGTGTTATATTTTCTCCGTCCTATTTGAATAATGATGTTTTTAATTTTTTTTAAAAAAATATTGTGCTTAACCATTTGTTTTATTTATTTTTTATACAAATTATAAAATGTAAACATATTATTACTAAAATATGTCTAGTAATAAAATAAATTATAACAAAAATAAATAATATTTTATAAAAGAAATTTTGAATAAGACGAACCGTGGGACAGAAGGTGGAGTAGTGTACGACCAGACCAAAGCTCGGCCCGGGGCCGGCATGAAGCACGCGGGTGGAGTGGAGGCGAAGACAAGAGAGGCAAGATAGAATTGTGGGGAAGTAGAGGGGCCCGGTGGTAAGATAAGATGGGCCCCGCCAGAAATCGAGATTCCCATTCCGCCCGGGAAGCGGTCTCTCGACGCCTCTTCTTCCTCTTTGCCTGTTACGCGACGAAACGCCCCTGCCCTCTTCTGATCTTTTCTCTCTTCTCCACCCCACCGCGTCCAGCACTCCAGAAGGAAGCGGCATCTTTTCTCCACCTCCCACGCGCCAAATTACCCTCCTGCCCTCCTCCACGGGATCTTCTTCCTGCCGCTGCCGCTGCCAGCCGGTACTATAAACCGACCGACCGGCCGACGACACGAGACTTCCCTCCTTCCCCTTCCCTTCCCTTCCCTTCCCTTTATTTCCTTCCCCAACAACAGCACGCAAAACGCCGGACCAGCCAGCCGCCGCGCCGGCCTCTCGCTCGCTGCCAAGCAAACGTACGCACGGACGCTGCGCTGCCTCGCCAAGCCTGCATACCGGGTGCGATCGACGATGGCGCCGAAGGAGGACCAGCAGCTGCGGGCGCTGGCGGCGCGGGCCGTCACCGACTCGCTCCGGGCCGCCACGTCACGGACCACCGCGGCCGACCGCGCCGCGCGGTTCCGGGACTGCGTGCGTAGCCTCGAGGCCGAGAAGGCCAAGATGGAGGTGTTCCGACGGGAGCTCCCCATCAGCGTCCACCTCGTCGCCGACGGTACGTACGTCGTCAGTCGTCTTGTTACTTGTATTGTACCGCAGCCTGCCCTGCTTCCGTACATGCCGCGTTGCTGATCCCCCTCCGTGCGGCGTTCGTCGTGTATTGTCTATTGTGCAGTCATCGAGTGGCTCAAGGACGAGCTCGCGCAGCAGCACCAGCACCGTCACCGTCATCGTCACCCGCCCGACCTCTTCGCGCCTGCTGCCGATCCGCCGGCGCTGGCGCCTGCCGTTCGCCCCCCTTCAGTCGCCGCCGCCGGCGGTGGCGGCGGCGAAGGACGTCGGAGACGTGATGGCGGACGACGACGACGAGGCGGATGCCAACGACAAGCGCAGCTGGATGAGCTCCGCGCAGCTCTGGACTTGCGGTGCCACCCACGACGACTGCAACGCCAACACCAATGGCGTCGCGACCGCCGCCGTCGCACACACCAAGGTATCGTCAGTTCGTCACTCATCAGGGGGACGAGACGTGCTTTTTTTTTTTGGAAACAAATTTCATTTTGGTGCCGTGCTTAGCACAATTCGCGCCTAATTTCGTACTGAACACTCGTAGCTTCATGAGTTGCTAATTTATTTTTTATTACAAACAAAACCACTGACACTTGATCCAATCTGTTTCAACCGAGATTATTGCAAAAAAAAAACATTATTGTGATTCCTACCGTACCGGTGGGGGAAAATAAAAGAGGAACAACCTTTCAAAAGAGGCGAATTTTATGGTACAACTACTAGTAGAAAAAGGAAATAATCTTCGTTTGTTTCAAACTGAGCTTGTTGTATTCACAGCGAGACAAACCAAAAAAATGAGCTCAACTTATTCAATTCTTCTTATTATAACCCGTTTAAAAAAAACAAAAACAAAAATCTTATTATGCACAGCATGCCAAATATGAGTTCAACTTCAAAAATCTTCTGTTCGCTTGCGCTATTCAGCTACGTATAAATTAATCGTAGAATACTAATTTTCTCTTATAGCAAACCAGTCGCAAATGATCATATAAATCCACAGATGTCGTTAATTAGAACGTACAAATAGTGTGCACCACATCCACATGCCTTGTAATGATAATGACCTCTATCTTGTGCCAAATTCCAAACCACCAGGTGTCCACCGCGTTCATGCCAACACTGGCCAGCCTACCGACGTTGGCGGGGAGATCATCACCCGACGGCGCGGCGTGTAAACCCAGCGCCATGTCCGTCCCGGACCTGTCCCTCTCGTCCCCACCGTCGGCCGCCGCTCCAAGCGCCACCAGCAGCGCCGTCACGGACGCCGCCGCCGGGGCGCAGCGCCAGCGCCACCACCAGCAGGCTCAGGCTCAGGCTCAGGCTCAGGCGCAGCAGAGGAAGGCCAGGAGGTGCTGGTCGCCCGAGCTGCACCGCCGGTTCGTCGCCGCCCTTCAGCGGCTCGGCGGCGCTCAAGGTCAGCATCCATCGGTCGCCCTGCTCTGGCTGGCTCACTGGCTGTTCTGTCTGTGTATATCTATTTCTTGATCTCGATCTCGATCCTCGTGAGTCGTGCTGAACTTGTGCTGATCGGTGGTGCTTGGCTGCTGCAGTTGCGACGCCGAAGCAGATCAGGGAGCTGATGAAGGTGGATGGGCTCACCAACGACGAGGTCAAGAGCCACCTACAGGTAACGTAACGCAATGAACCCTGTTCTGTTCTTCAACAACCCGCGAGCAATTCGTTCAAGTTTTGCAGTCAGTCACTGACACTGACAAGTGTTTTCTCTCTCTCTTTTTTGTTGTGTACTGCTGCAGAAATACAGGCTGCACACGCGTCGCGCGTCGTCGGACGGCGGCGGCGGGGACCAGATGGGGTTGGCCGCGGCGGGCGGGCTGTGGTCGTCGTTGGCGCCGGAGGAGCAGCAGTACAGCACGTCGCAGTCCGGGTCGCCGCAGGGGCCGCTGCAGCTTACGACGGTGTCGAGCAGGGCCATGTCGGCTACTGCTGGGGATAGCAGCTGCGACGGCGGCGACGAGGCAGAGGGTGGCAGCCGGTCGGAGAGCTACGGCTGGGAGATCCAGCAGCAGCACGGGACGAAGGCATCGTCGTCTTGATGAATGATCCTTTTTGTCGTTGGATGGGATCACAGTGCACATCACAGCAGTATAGAAGATGGTGGTGCGTGCGGCGTGGGTGGGTGATCGATGAGGCATTTTTTTGTTTTGTTTTTTGTACAGCCGTTGAGACTTGAGAGGGTTCCATTTCTTCTTCTTCCTCGCTTTCTTGCAGCAGAGCAGAGGTAGGAGGATGTGATGAACTGATCTGAGTGAGGGTTTGCTGGGTGTTGTTGTAGGGAGGGTTTCATCGAGAGTCTAGTGTGGCATATGAGATGAGAATGAGATGTTGTTATTCTTACATCCCATTGTACAATCTTGAGGCTGGATCTACCATTACAGTTTCGATTGCCGTACAGGCCGTACAATTTTATTTCAGGCAGTAACCGGGGTCCATTCACCGGCTATGGTTCGCTTCAGTTCTTCCCATTTCTCTTCACGCCATTGATCTTCTACATTTCTCTTCACGCACGCCGGGACTAATATTCCAAGCATCTCCACTCTCCAGAGACTGTAAACACAAATCCCTAAGCCTGGTTTTAGCTTTGACTGCAAGATAATATGTGTCAGAAAACTACCACAATATTTATTTTATTTCTATTAGTAAAAAGGTAGGGAAAAGAAAAGTCTACCAATAGGGCCTGAAGGTGAACAAATCTGTAATTCTAGTTTTCTTTTTAATTTCGTATCTCCAAGGAAAATCGTCTAATACCATGGTTAATTAATTTTTGAAATCTTTTCTTAAAAAAACATCTTGTGAGTTTTTTTTTAATTCAAAGTGCTTGTAATGTGTTTAGGGACACAGCTACCATATAATATAATTTTTTTTTCATCGAAAAAAATACTAAGTCATACGTACGAGATGAAATTTTATGTAGGATTGACTCAGAAAAAAGAGACTTAAATGCTCAGCTTAGATTCCTGATCCCGCAGACTATCAGTTTTTTTTTTTAGAAAAACACAAACTAGCAGCTAAACAAACACTCTCGGAGGAACTTTCATTTTTTTTGGAACATTCTTGCAAGGAAGGCGGACCCAGAAGGCCTAGGGCCATGGCCCAAATTCATTTAGCCCAACAGCAGTCATGCCACCCAGCAGCTCAAGCCCAGTAAACATGGATGCCCTGTCTCGGGCTCTCGCAGTCTCGCCTTGACGCTCCTCTCTCGCTCTATGCCACTCGCGCCGCCGTGCCGTCCATAGCCGCCGCCCGCCGCCCGCCAGTACTCTGCTGCGGCACTGCTCGCTGTCCCGCTCGGCCGATTGGTCGCCCGCCGGCGCCGCCCCCACAGCTTCCGCGCACCCCGCCCCACACCTGAGCGCGCGCCTAGACGCATCCCAGATCCCTTCGTAGTGGGCAGGGATGAGGGAGGTGGTGACGGTGCAGGTCGGTGGCTTCGCGAACTTCGTCGGCTCCCACTTTTGGAACTTCCAGGTGATTGATTAGTTTCCCCGGGTCCTTGCACTCGCCGTGCCTGAGCTCGACAACGCCTCTGCAATTTACCTTCTTGTTTCGCTCCGCAGGATGAGCTGCTCGGGCTCGCCGACGACCCCGGCTCTGACCCGGTATTCAGGACCGCCGCGCTGGACATGGACGTTCTGTACCGCGCCGGCGAGACACACCAGGTAGAGAGAGAGAGAGAGAGAGAGAGAGAGAGGAGAGAGAGAGAGAGAGAGAGAGAGAGAGGCTCTCACTCGCTTGGACGCCATCTCTATTTTTTTACCCTGTCTAAGCAGTGGCTTGGTTAGTGGAAGTGTTTCCGTGTTCCTTCACTGACACTGCTCGACTTCTTCAGGGCGTCGCCACCTACTGCCCTCGCTTGGTATCAGTCGGTTCTCGCGGTAATTGATCGATTGGCTATTATATTTTTCCTTACTCACTTCGCGTGTTCATTAGTATTTCTCTTATCTTGAACGAGTGTCGAGTGCTGCATACGTGCTGTTCTGTTTCTGGGAGTGTCAATAAATAACGTGGTGGTCACATTTGCAGGGTCTCTTGGCTCGTTAAGCTCATCTGGTACTCTAGGTTCGAGCAGTGCTGCTGCAGATCAGCCCAACATCTTCACATGGCAAGTGATGTTCTAACTAAAGCTTTACATTTGTATGTCTAGCTGTTTATAGTTCCAATTAATAGACAAAGTCAGCTGCTCGTAAAATTACACTCCCTCCCTTCCAAATTGTAATAAGTCGCCTTGGCTTTTTCAGATAAACAGTTTTTTTTTCTTTTCTATACACCCAAATAGACACTATGTCTACATACATAGTAAAAATTATGTATCTAAAAACGCCAAAACGATTTACAGTTTGGACCGGGTGAGTAGTAAACTGTTGCTGCCAGTGCTAGCAGAAACAATTTACCAGTCTTAACCTCTTAATACTATAATTCCTGAGTTTCCTAATGATGCATTGCATACACTCATCCAGATGCTCGAGAATTGCTACATGACATCTGCTTATTTTTGGAACATTATACAGCTTTTGGCTTATCATTGCCTTGCATTGAAAGTGTTGCTTTTGTACTATTAATGCTATGAGATGTTTGTAAGTGTAGTCGTGATTTAAGCACAAATCTGTAACACAGTGTGACAGGATCATGGAATCTTGTGATAACTGGTCCCAATTGTTGCAGGTCTGGAAATGTAACAAGATCAGTAGCAAAACCTCATGAGCGGAACTTGTTCCTACAAAGTTTATCTGAAGAAGAACACAACCCAAGCTCTAGCAATGGCAGAAACAATGCCAGAGAAAGTATTGAAGATAAGGACATGGTTGAAAGTTTAGAGAATGGAGTCAATTTTTGGACTGATTATTCAAAAGTTCAGTATCACCCTCAGAGCTTGTATGAGTTGTATGGATCATGGACAGATTTTGACAAGTTTGATAACTATGGGACTGCAAAGGAGGTGGTTTCAGAATGGTCTCAAATGGAGGAGATGAATGAGAGGCTAAGGTTCTTTGTTGAAGAATGCGACCATATCCAGGTCTTGTCTTTTTACAACAAACTATCAATAAACACTCTATTTACAGCTAGTCATTTGCACTGTGGGCTGTGTTCACTTACATATTTAGTGAATTTGTAGAAATCTTTTACCTCCTTTTTTTTGTTGATGTTACTCAACCTTTTAAATTGTTTATCTTGATTTACTACAGGGCATCCAGTTTCTTGTGGATGATTCTGGAGGCTTTGCCAGTGTAGCTGCACAGTTTTTGGAGAGTATTGCTGATGATTACACAAATACCCCTGTAATGTTGTATTGTGTGCGGAATCCAGACTCCTATGGGTCTTCCAGAAATCAGCGTGAAACCATCATAAGATCTTTGCATGATGCCGTGTCATTTTCAAAACTTTCGTCCTCCTGCAATCTGATGGCACCAATAGGACTGCCTTCTCTAAGTATACTTCCGATTGCCTATAATATCTTACATAGACTGCCATATAACTTGCTATTCTCTTATCCCTTCCCCATTGTAGCATGTTTGTATATGCAAATCCTTATAATTGTACTAAATATACAGTAAACTCATAATTGGACTTATGATCCTTTATTCCTTTTTCAGTAATTTAAGGCTTCTTTGATCTTAAGCCAAATGAACAGTCACATGTTGCATCCCTCACCTGAATCAACTCACGTACATCTACTCAATTCTCATTCTGTCATAACTCACTTATGCCTATTGCCAGCATGCCTATCACTAGCACATTGTTTATACATAATTATTTGTAGATTTTATTAAAGCTTGTTGATGTGTGTTCCTCTAACAGTCCTTCCTTTTCACTTCGGCTCTTCAGGTTACTTGTCACCTTTGCTTTCTATAAAAGATGAGAAACACTTCCACTCTAGCGCCATTTGTGCAGCAGCAATACATTCATTATCTGTTCCATTTAGGCTACAGCATGTTGGTCCGGCCTCAGATTCAGTACATTCATCTGGTAAGCTTGATATTGGTGAGCTTGTGCACATATTATCTGATCAAGGCAGGCAGAACATGGTCACAGCTCTGGACGTAGCAATGCCTGCTCCTTCTTTGACAGGTACACAGGCACAATAAATGTCTTATTTGGTCGAATCTGAATAAAAAATGATCCTGTTTGCTTACTCACTGTATATTCCTTATTTCTAGATAGAAAAGATCTGAGGAGCATACAGAGGAGCTTGCATTCTCTGACCCTGAAATCAGTGACGATGATGAAGATCCTTATGCTGTTGAATCCTTGGTGGTTCATGGAGCTCTAGATGCAGGTTTGCTATCTTATTACATTGGATCAGTTTTATTTGTACCATCTGTTACTGTGCTAGATTTTGCTTTGTAAAGACTTCATTAGCAGGCATTTTGCAATATCCGTGTCATGGCTATTTTTAGGCTGTGCAAAGTAAGGTGAAGTTGGCTAACCTACATTCTGTTGATAATACAGGCAGGAAAAGGGTTTCCATATCCCAAGTGAAGGACTACATCTGTTCAGCTTTGGAAGGCAGGGCCACACAACCAAAGTTCTCCCATCTCTCAGTATCGCCGTGCCCCCTTCCAATCCCACTCCCATTCCCATCAATCTTCAGCAGCAGAGTAGGCCAGCAGGGCGAGATCCTCAGCAACAGCCAGCCAGAAGGAACCCGGACAATGGGCTCACTCGACATTGTCTCAGTGCCAATGGCAGCACGCCTGAGATCAAGCAGCGCCATAGTGCCTTTCATCGAGAGGAGGTCGACTAGCCTCCAGAGGCTCGGTGTCGCCAGGGGTTCGCTGGGCTCGCAGGTCCTCCGTGACTGGGGCTTCGGGAAGGAGGAGGTTGAAGACATGGGCGAGCACCTGGCGAAGATGCTGCGCCCATTTTACCCTGAAATGGATCTGTCCTCAGATTCTGATTAAGTCTTTGTGAGCGTATCGTATCACAGGAAGATAAGTTCAAGTTTTGGTCTGTGGAAACTAGTAGAAACTGTGATGCAGCTGGCGCGAGATGCCATGCTGCAACGAATTCCTCTGGTCTCTATTAAACGTATGCAGAGTACTGGGAGTAGAGTAATAGCTCTGAAATATGTACAGTATGTATCTTTTGAGCAAACTGGAAATGAGATCTGAGACATGGGCTTGTGACCGTGTCAGTCAGCTCTGAATTCTGAATTTCTGATGCAAACCGCAGCAGAGGCGTTTCTAGTCTGATGAAATGTTTCCTTTGTTCGTTTTTTAACTCCACAAGCATCAGTCTGAACTGTGTATTTGGCTGTTTTTCACCAAATGGATACTTAATGGTCATCCATCAGCAGTTTATGTGAACAATGAACAAAAATTATGTCCAGTCCACCTGAAAAACAACACTAATTAACTCGACAAGGTGCATTGTTCAATTGGATCTTACCCAGACAAAAAAAAAACAAAAAAAAACAAAGGTGTAGCAACCGCTAAAGTTTGATCGGTCAGAACTAACGGCAAATGCAGCAACATTCTTGCATGTTGGGGTTCGCTCAAATTTTGTATGGTAGTGTCACCAGAATTGATCTCTTGAATATGTAATGTGATGTAACCCTCTTTGTTTCTTGTCGTGTGCATGGATTTCTTCAGTGTCTGTGTGCATCGCGTGCACACAATGCACATGGTCGCAACATTCTGCGATCTGATGCAGATCAGCCGGATCTCCTTTTCCATTATTTGTCCTGAAAAAAAAAAGCATGGACTCTCTATTACTGTTCATCTCACATTCAGTATCGATATGGTCTCAATGGACGGGCCCTTTTTGTTATCCTTTTTCCCGTGCCTTTTGTACTTTCATGGAACATTTCTTTCGCCTTTGCCATAGCTCGACATTCTGCTTGCTCAAAGGCGGTGGGATCGATCTACAAGTTGGTTGAAGATATAAAGGTATCCCCGCCAAATGTGCTTTGATTGGACCACTGTTTTCTGTTATAACTAATTCTATAAAACCTACCTATGAGTAATGAATTTATGTGGTTTATTATCAAATTATCTTGAAGACAAGTCTGATTTTTCATTTTTAAGCTAAATACTTTCAAACTATGGATAGCAACATTTTCCTGAAAGATTACTTGATATCGTCCAAATATAGACCATCTCCGCTAGAACTCTTAAGACCCATTTGATACAGCTATAGATTCGTGGAGAAACGTTTCAGGTTCATATTCTCAAAAGAAAAGTTTCTTCGAGAAACAGAATTTAGGATATACAAATGTAACAAGTTACCTAAAATGTCTAATATATTTATTTATTTAGTGACAGGGGAGAGGGGCTGTCTTCTTTTATTTAGGAGAAAGGATGCTTTCTTTAAGAATTCTTTTACAAATTATAGAAATGGGAGAGGGGATAGGAGATCGTCTATAGGTTCCCCCATCTCCTAAAATGCTACTTTTTATATCATAGAAGATGGGTAGGATATCGGGTGGAGATGCTACTTTTTAGCTATAGAAAAGATTGGATAGAATATATGATGGAGATAATACTTTTTTAGCTATTGAAGATTGGATAGGATATCTGATGGACTTGTTCTTGGTTTTTGTTAGAGCACGCAATAGTCTAGTCCCTGCCATACTCACCGGGGGCCACAACTTACTAAGAGATTAGACCTACCTTAACGAAAAACTAATATGATACCCTTATTTCAAATTATAAGATATTTTATTTTTTTCTAGATACATTATTTTTACTATATGTATCAAGATATAGTGCATATTCTAAGTTTATAGTAAAATATTTTATGATTTGGAATGAATAGAGTACGATATAGGGCCGCCTCCTACCATAAGAACTTTCGACGTGGAATAATATGGGGGTGTGGTTGGGCAGTAGAGCAATAAATAAACCTGTAGCTCGTTGTTTTGAATCTTGATATAAGTTTCTGTTTTTATTTTTGTGTTTTCTTGGCTTCATAACCAAGTTCGAACAATTATGATGTATATATGTGCAAGCAAGAACAACTTTTTATATCTATACAAGGTTAGAATTGTTGTTAGAGTGTGTAGCGGGTTCATGACACTCTAACTTAGAGCATGTTTTGGGTCCATCGGTGCTAATTAATTTTTAGTAGCTATAAAATTAACACCAGTAGATCCAAACACCGTAGCTAATAATAGTAAATCTATTCTAATAGTTCAAATAAGAATGTTATTACTACCCTCCAAACGAAGCTCAACTAATAGGTTAGTTATTTTTCATGATAAAAAGTTATTATTTGTTTTCCTCTACTAGCTGCTACTAACTATTAGCACTAATAGATCAATCCTGGCCTTAGGTTAGTCTCAATGAAAGTTTCATAGAGTTTTATGAGTATTAAATAGGCTGATGTGACATCTTATTTATGAAGAGAGAGAGATGATAGGAGTTTTATGAGAGTAGAGAGAGTTTCATCTCCATAAAACTATACAACATTGTTTTCAACATATTAGAATATTGAAAACTGGAATATGAAACTTCCATTGAGGATGGTCTTACCAATAGATCATTAGGGCAATCTTCTGAATGTCCTCCAAGTTTTTTTTTTGAAGTGAGGGGGTAAATATTAAACGAACGATTACGAAAACAAAGTGGAGAATGACAGTCGGTCGGTTGGAGTAGTAGTACTATAAAATATACTGCCGGTCGGTTGGTTGAATGATGAGCCTAGCGGCCTGTCCTGGCCTATAGAAGCTTGGCATTTGGCTGGGCTCCGCTCATCACATGGCCCGCATGTGCCGAAAACGCGTCTGATGCGACCGCGACAGACCTTCTTTAGTCTCGCTAAAAACAAAAGCACATCACGCACAGCGGTTGGTTAAAAGAAGGAAGTTGACACGAGCAGAGCAGAGGACATGGATTTATGTTTGTTTATATACTAGCGATTGGATCGTGTAGATCCCGTGGAAGCGCCTTTAATTCCCCTTTTGTTATTGATCATCAAACACTCAGAAAAACACACACTCTCTCTCTCTCTCTCTAAAATGCGTTCGATCTGATCCGCTCTCCCTCTCCTGATAAATACACAAAAGATTGGTGAAATTCGAATCTTAATTTTTACGCATGTGTAATCGTGCTCCACGCAGTGTACGAGTAGATTATACTAGCTTACCTCTGCCCCCGAAGAATGTAATTATGAGAATCGTTCCAGTCAAGATTGCTCATATTTGACTAACTTTATATTAATTACTATTAATATTTATATTTCTAAATATTTTTTATTATAAAAATATATTTCTATAACTAATTTAATGATGCTAATTTCACATCACGAATCTTAGTATTTTTTTATATAATTTAATTAAAATTCGAACTGTTTGACTTTTTAAAAATTGAGAATTATATTTTTTTATGGACGGAAGTAGTATTATTATAGGAGTTGCCATTTTTGACGGGCAGTGTGTTTTTCATGTAGGAAAACGAAAGGAATCCCTTACCTGTGGCTCTGAAAATGAAATGTCTGAAAAGCTTCACGTGCCTTTTTAGCTCTCGACGAGAGCAGAGCAGAGCAGGTGAAAGAGTGGTTGAAAGCGAGTGACGAGTCACTGAAGCTGCTTTTCTCTCGGCTCGTGTCGTAGCAATAGCAGGCTGCTCGTCCGTTCTTTTGGTCTTCGCAACTCAATCATGTTGTCTTCTGGGACAAAAAAAGAAAAAGAAAAAGATGGAATGCATCCGGTGCCAACTGATCAATTGTTTGAGAATTCTCCGGGTGGACTAGCTAGGGCGGAACTCGATTCCAAAGCTAGGACTCACTTTACCATAAAATAAATGAAATTCTAGATTACAATCAATTTTTCTTATATCTAATTTGGGTAAAGTATACTTTTCAACCTCCAACTTGCACTAAAGTTCGATTTTCAACCTTCAACGACAAAACCGAGTAAAAGACACCCTCCAACTGTCAAAATCGGACAAATTTGACACTCAGCTGGTTTCAAAAGCGTTTTTCTATTTTTGAAAGACTTAAATTATCTTTTTATCATCTTAACATCCTCAAATGAAAATATCAAAACCACAAAGCTGTAGATTTTATGGAGAGCTACAATTTTGATATAAAAAATATTTTCATTTGACTCAATAGGAAAGATATATTATTTTTCTAATACAATCAGCGCTAGAACGCTATTATTACGGTGCTACAATTTTATATTATTTTTTTGACCATCTTAACTTTCTCAAATAAAAAATTTTAAAACTATTAAGTTGTAGATATCACCGAGATCTATAATTTTCGTATAAAATTTATCTTCATCTGAAGTTATATTGAAGAGTTATGATTTTTGAAAAATGAAATCTTGTCACACGACAAAATAATAGTGAGACATGACAAGACTCCACTTTCAAAAAATCATAACTCTGTAATACAAAGATAATTTTTATATAAAAATCATAGATCTCGATGATATTTACAACTTTATAGTTTTAAGATTTTTCATTTGAGGATGTTAAGATACTCAAAAAAATAATATAAAATTTTAGCATCGTAATAATCATGTTCTAGCGCTTACTATATTAGAAAAATAATATATCTTTTGTATTGAGTCAAATGAAAATAATTTTTATACAAAAGTTGTACCTCTCAATGAGATCTATAACTTTCTAGTTTAGAGTTTTTCCATTTGAGTATGTTAAGCTGCTCAAAAAAATAATATAAGCTTCTTCAAAATAGAAAATCACTTTTGAAACCAATCGAGGGCTAAATTTGTTCAATTTTGACAGTTGAAGGGTGTCTTTTATCCGGTTTAGTAGTTGAAGGTTGAAAAGTGTACTGTACCGTATTAAATTTAATCAAATTTATAGAATATAGTGCTAGCAATTTATCTCTCTAAATTCTATAAAGTATCAACATTTATGTGCTGATGGCATGGAGATTGAGGAGGGGTGGGTGACTTGGAGAAGGGAGAGTATTTTGGGCATGTTTGGTTTGAAGCTAGCAAAAGCTATCTAGGCCGATCAATAGTTTTAGACGTTTGACTTTGGTGACCTAGCTAGAGATGGATGCTTGGACAAATTGCCTAATACTAGATCTCCAACAACAACAAAAAAGTGACATAGATGGACTCTACATCATCAGAGTGTCTATATTGGATTACATAATAAATTATCATAACATGGTTCGGAAAATAGATAGATGTACTACCTTACTTCCGTCTCTAAAAGAATGTATTTATGAGAACCGCGTTCGTCAAAGTAATTAATGTTTGGCCAATTTTATATTAAATAGTACTAGTATTTATGTCTCTAAATAATTTTATTATAAAAATATATTCTATACCTAATCTAATGATACTAATTTTATATCACAAAATGTCAGTATATTTTAATACAAATTTAGTCCAAGTTCAAACCATTTGACTTCTCGAAAAGCGAGAATTGTATTCTTTTGGGGACAGAGGTACTCCCTCCATTTCAGGTACTCCCTCCATTTCAATTTATAATTCGTTTGCTTTTTTGACTCCAACTTTGACCACTAGTCTTATTCAAAAAATTTGTACAACCATAGTCAAATTTAAGTCATTTATGTAGACTATTTATTAAATAAGTAAGTCACACCAAAAGACATGATATTTTGCAAAAAAATTTAAATAAAATGAGTAGGTTGAAAAAGTCAAACGAACTATAATTTGGAACGGATTAAGTAGTATTTATTATAGTGTGATATTTGAAGTCATAAATAATAAATAAAATCTATAATTAGGGATAGCAATGGTCTACTCTCTCCTTGATGTTATGGAAGGCGTACAAGTCAAATTTTCTCAACTTTAACTAGGTTTATAAAAAAATATGTACAACATTTATATCTCTAAATAAATGTTATATTCAACTATCCATCTAATGATATTAATTATATATTATAAATATCATTATTCCTTTCTATATATTTAACTAAAGTCAACTTTTCAGAAAGTGAAAATGACTTCTATTTTAACACAGAGTGAGTAGTGCGGTGCGGATTCAGATAAAGCCTGAAAAAAAATACCATCTCAAAAAATACGGGGTCGGATCAAGTTGTTTCAAAAGTTTCTTTTTTTTTCCAGGGTTGATTCAAGTGCTTGCTACATGATGTCAGCAAAGGTAACCACTGTGTTCCTGCAAATTTAAATTCCTTTACTACCAATGCTCCAGTTCCAAACGAGATGTTGGTTCGTGCTCGTGCATTGTCGGGTATAGTATAGGGGGTTGAATCAGATCATTTTTCTTTTTCTTTTTTTTTGGGTGAGGCGTGGTCGGTCAGATGGCCATGAGCAGGTCCAGGTGTCAAACTGAACTGCCGTTCGTTCGTTTTGGCTCGCTCGCTCAATTGACGAGTCTCGCCGGCGCCGCGACATCATCCACCGGTCGCCTTTCACTGCTTCTGCTTCTCACCCCAGTTTCCCAGCAGCTTCCTCCCTTCCGGCGTCGCTGCCGCAGCCATCACTCTGCGGTCAGCCTGCATCCCTCCCCCATCCTCTCTGCCTGTTGGCCGCGGCACCCATCGCCACGCCGGCCCCCACCGAGCCAACCAACCAACCAGCCAGCCACAAGTCAGCCGCACGCACGCACGCGCGCGCCTAAGTGGCTCCGCTTGACCGGCCGGCGGGAGGAGACGAGGGCGAAGAAGCTGCTACCTTGACGTTGCTGTTGCCCAGGGGGGGGCAGCCGGGCAGGGAAGAGGAGGAGCGGGCGGGATGGAGAGCTACCTCGAGGAGCGGTTCGGCGGCGTGCAGGCCAAGAACTCCTCCGAGGAGGCGCTCCGTCGCTGGCGCCGCCTCTGCAGCGTCGTCAAGAACCCCAAGCGCCGCTTCCGCTTCACCGCTAACCTCGAGAAGCGCGGCGAGGCTGAGGCCATCAAGCACGCCAACCACGTGCGTCTCCTCCTCCCTCCATCCCGATTCTCCCCTTTCTCCGCTGCCGCCGCCGGGATCCGCCGCTCCGCTAGCCAGCCTCTGGGATCTGGACCTGGGGCCACTGCTGCCTACATGCCGGCGCCTGGTAGCGAGCCGTCGCTGCATCTGATCTAAGTGAGCTCAGCGGCGCTGTGGCCATGATTCACAGTCAAGCTAGCTACTTTTCTAACTGAAAACCCGCAGTGTGTTCGTTTGCGCATTTCCCGGGTATTCATTTTTGTTTCGAGACCCACTCAGGATTTGTGGGATCAATCAATCAAGCCCTTAGTGCCACCAAAATCCATGATGATTGTTCTTCATCTACGACTATGAGCATTTTGCTTCTCGCACCATTTCACACTGCTGCGACTACATACATGCCTTTTGGATTTGCTCTCTTTCAGTGCTGCCATTTCGGGAAATCTCACCCTTTTTCACCAATTATTATTAATACCTCCCATTTTCAGTACGCCGTTGCAACTGGCTGCTATCAACTCCGCTCTTAGTTTAAGATTAGTACCACTGCACTGCAGCACCCATAAATTCAAACCCACTTTCCATTACTCTTGCTAGCAGATCCTGAACCAGTGCAGCAACATACTCTGCTAGTTTTACCCTCCCGTTTTCTGATTCGAGCAGTTAACCTCGCAATCCCAACTGGGTGAGGGTGGTAGCCTTGCTGTCTTAACTCTACTGCTACCACCACCACCAATACCTTCTGCTCTTTGGCTTGCTTTGCGAGGTTACTCAAGCTAACACTACTGCTGTAATTGTATGACAGGAGAAGCTGCGTGTCGCTGTGCTCGTCTCGAAGGCTGCACTGCAGTTTCTACACGGTAATTGCATACCAACAGATATTGTCAATCTCTTGTAATTCTGATGGTTTCACCTCTTCCATTTCCTAACATTGCTAGCGTCTAAAACCACGTTTCTGAATCACAAATGTTCAGGCCTCTCGCTTCGAAGCGAGTACATTGTCCCTGAGGAAGTCAAGGCTGCAGGGTTTCAGATCTGCGCCGATGAGCTGGGGTCAATTGTTGAGGGTCATGATAGTAAGAAGCTCATCACCCATGGTGGAGTTGATGGCATTGCGGAAAAGCTCGCGACTTCGAAGACGGACGGGCTAAGCACAGCCGATGATAGCATTAAGCGCAGGCAAGACGTATATGGAGTAAACAAGTTCACAGAGAGTGAGGTCCGCAGTTTCTGGGTGTTTGTATGGGAGGCGCTTCAAGACACCACTCTTATAATTCTCGCTGTCTGCGCGTTCGTGTCGCTGGTTGTTGGCATTGTGATGGAAGGGTGGCCGAAAGGCGCTCATGATGGTCTTGGAATTGTTGCGAGTATCCTCTTGGTTGTGTTTGTGACTGCGACGAGTGACTATCGGCAGTCGCTGCAGTTCAAGGACCTGGATAAGGAGAAGAAGAAAATCCAGGTACAGGTTACAAGGAATGGCTTTAGGCAAAGGCTATCGATATATGATCTTCTTCCTGGTGACGTTGTCCATTTAGCAATTGGAGATCAGGTCCCTGCAGATGGGCTCTTCATTTCAGGATTCTCTCTATTGATCAATGAATCCAGCCTAACTGGTGAAAGTGAACCTGTTGCTGTAAATGAAGATAACCCTTTCCTGTTGTCCGGGACCAAAGTACAAGATGGCTCCTGCAAGATGCTAGTCACAACTGTTGGCATGCGCACCCAATGGGGAAAACTTATGGCCACTCTCTGTGAAGGCGGCGATGATGAAACCCCACTGCAGGTTAAACTTAATGGAGTTGCAACTATTATTGGCCAGATTGGACTATTTTTTGCGGTTATAACTTTCATTGTCCTGTCCCATGGGCTTTTCAGTAAGAAATACCATGAACGGATGCTTTTAAGCTGGTCAGGAGATGATGCGTTGGAGCTGCTGGAGCATTTTGCTATTGCGGTTACCATTGTTGTTGTTGCTGTTCCTGAGGGATTGCCATTAGCAGTCACGCTGAGTCTTGCATTTGCCATGAAGAAAATGATGAATGACAAGGCACTCGTTCGCCACTTAGCTGCATGTGAGACTATGGGTTCAGCTACTACCATCTGCAGTGACAAGACAGGAACACTGACAACCAATCATATGACTGTTGTTAAGGCCTGCATCTGCGGAAACATCAACGAAGTTAATGGTCCTCAGAATGCATCCAAGTTACGCTCTGAACTTTCAGAGATTGTTGTTAAAACTCTTCTGGAGTCTATATTTAACAATACAGGTGGTGAGGTTGTAATTAACCAGGATGGTAAATATCAGATCCTGGGTAGCCCCACGGAGACAGCTCTACTAGAGTTTGCATTGTCACTAGGTGGAGATTTTAAGGCAAAACGTGATGAAACTAAGATTGTCAAAGTGGAGCCTTTTAATTCAACAAAAAAGAGGATGAGTGTCATTCTTGAGCTTCCTGGAGGAGGGTGCCGTGCACACTGTAAAGGTGCTTCAGAGATAGTCTTGGCTGCCTGTGATACATTCCTAGATGAGACAGGTGGTGTTCATCCTCTGGATAAAATAACTGCTGACAAGCTCAATGGCATTATTGATAGTTTTGCTGGTGAAGCTCTTAGGACATTATGCCTTGCTTATAGGGAAATGGAAGAAGGTTTTTCCATCACAGAGCATATACCAGTACAAGGGTACACATGCATTGGAATTATAGGTATCAAAGATCCTGTCCGTCCAGGGGTGAAGGAGTCTGTTGCTACATGCCGGGCTGCTGGAATTATTGTGAGAATGGTCACAGGAGACAACATAAATACAGCGAAGGCAATTGCTCGTGAATGTGGTATACTTACTGAAGATGGCATAGCTATTGAAGGACCAGAGTTCAGAGAGAAAAGCCTAGATGAACTCCTTAAGCTGGTTCCAAAAATCCAGGTTTGCTATCTACATGACATCTTATTGACTTTCAAACATTTAAACCATCGATCCACAAGTCTCATCTACTGCTGATTCTGTTCATTGAAGGTCATGGCCCGATCATCACCACTTGACAAGCATACACTTGTAAAGCATTTGCGCACAACATTCAATGATGTTGTTGCTGTTACTGGTGACGGCACAAATGATGCTCCTGCATTGCATGAAGCAGATATTGGACTTGCAATGGGCATTGCTGGGACTGAGGTGCGAATGCTTATTGCTAAGGGGACTGAATCAAGTTTTGTTCAATAAACTCTAAATAGTACGTGCAATTAGGAAATGTCCATCTTTAATGAACATGAGTATTGCTAATTTTACATCATATATCCTACTATCTTAGTCATGTCATCCAGTGGAGCTAATATAATCTTTTTCAGGTGGCAAAAGAGAGCGCTGATGTTATAATTCTGGACGACAACTTCTCTACAATTGTAACTGTTGCCAAGTGGGGACGATCTGTTTACATCAATATTCAAAAGTTTGTGCAGTTTCAGTTGACTGTCAATGTAGTTGCACTTCTAGTTAACTTCTCCTCAGCCTGCTTTACAGGTATGTCTCCTTGCCTCGCAATTCTGTTAACCTCAGAGTTTTCAGATGTCTCTCTGTCTAATTGTATGTACTTGTAATGCCAGGAAATGCACCACTGACAGCTGTTCAGCTTCTTTGGGTTAACATGATCATGGACACCCTTGGCGCGCTTGCATTAGCCACAGAGCCACCTAATGATGACTTGATGAACAGAGAGCCAGTAGGAAGGACAGGGAAATTCATTACAAATGTGATGTGGAGGAACATTCTGGGTCAGTCATTCTACCAGTTCTTGGTGATGTGGTATCTCCAAACGCAAGGGAAAAACTTCTTTGGGCTTGAAGACTCTGGTAGTGATATTGAAGACTCTGGTAGTGATATTGTGCTAAATACAATCATTTTCAACTCATTCGTCTTCTGTCAGGTATGACTATTATTGCAGATCATTTCTTTTCCACAAGTGATTGGTTCGTTAAGTACCTATGGCAGCATTGGTGCCAGCATCTTTGGTTTGGTTAGGATCAGGTCAACTTAATGATCATGGAAATGTCATGGGAATGCTCATTCTTTTGTCCAGCAATTTTGTCATTACTGGAAAATAAGAAACTTGCTGTTAGAAATTTGAGTATAATACGATGACCTAACATAACTAGCTAAAAGAAACAAGAGTTGAGAAGCCCCCCTGAGATGAATTAGCTAGTGCGGGTGGATGTCAGCCACCCAGCCAACCAGGCTCTGTTCTCACCTTCTACCTATTAAAATGCTAGAGCAGGACATCTCCCCCCTAGTCGAAATAAAACAGAAACAAGAGAGATTGATAGGGTACCATCAATTTTGGGCAAAATAACATTACATTCCTTCAGCAGCTATCTTAGATTATGCTGACCCTACATGCGGTTTCAGGTGTTCAATGAGATAAGCTCTCGGGAGATGGAGAAGATCAACGTGCTCAAAGGCATGACAAGCAACTACGTCTTCATGGCTGTCCTCACCAGCACGGTCATCTTCCAGTTCATAATGGTGCAGTTTCTAGGCGAGTTTGCCAACACCACGCCCCTGACCGTACACCAGTGGTTAGCCAGCGTGCTCCTCGGTCTAGCTGGGATGCCCATTGCCGCCGCCGTCAAGCTGATTCCGGTCGGCTCGTCATGATACCATTGAAGATCCTGAAGCACGGCATTATACTGTCAGACTGACCAAGTTGCATGATATTCGGTGGAGCTGAGAGCTCTCTGTACGTAAACTTTTGGAATGCATGGAGTGATGGAGAGCTAGCACTAGCAGGCTTGGGAAATTGAACAGCTGCTGCTGCACTTTGAAAAGTTTTGTAGCCAGCAAATGTGGCTGGCTAGATTGCATTGTTTTGGGCAGTGGTGGGGTTCAGGACTTCAGGCCACAGCTTTGGTGGTACAGCAGAATTGTAAGATTGGTGCTTAGACTTTGAGATGGAATTTAGATTGCAGGATATTTATGCGGATGGATGAATGAATCGAAACGTGGTTCGTTATTTTTATTCTTGCTCATTATTCAAGCTTGATTTGAATGATTGGGTTTGCGTTTTTTGAGGAAAAAAAACTTTGACTAAATTTATATTAAAAATATTAATATTTATGGTTCATAATTAGTATCGTTCGGAATATATTTAAATCTAAATTCATTTGATGATACAATTATTAAACTTATTTTGTAGAAATCGAGTGAAACTTGGGACATGTGCACCAATGACTGACACTTATTTAGGAACTGAGGGCGGAGGAAGTGGTAATTAGATTTATTGTCTGTAGAAGCTATATATTGTAGGAAACTATGCATCAGAATGATGGTTAAGACTAAATTGCACAGTGTAGTGTCTCCTCTGGAAACCGCGTATGATTCCTGAAAAAAAGTTGGTAAAAGCATACTAGAAAAACAAATGGTAGTGAACGCAATCAGCAAAGCAACCCAAGAACAACAAAAAGAATCTGTGAATGAGGACCGAGTCAACAGTCAAAGTCTGCACCCCCGGCCGTGCTACTAATTAATCAATTTAGAAAACAGCGGAGCACTTTTTTGTAGGCTCTCTTAACCCTCCTCAGCCTTTGTATTCGCCGACCGTAGCCCTCAACCTCAAGCGCTCAAGGCATGGATCTGTTCAACCTTCCTCATCGTCGGCGGTCGGAGGATCCAGTGTCTAGCATCAGTTTGGTCGTGCTGCTGGCGGCCACCCTCATCGTCGACTTTTTTGAAGTGAGTTTCAGTTCCATGCACCTTGGTTTCATCTATCCTGTCGCGGGATCTCTCTCTATTATTCTGGGGGCGTTGGGGTGTTCACTGTTGAGCACCCAAACAGCTCTTAGCAATCTTGCTCGCTCTGGATCTGGATGGATGGATTCCCAGATGGATGCGTCTTCGTTCTTATCCAGCTCCCCTCCCCTGTTAATAAGCTTGCGTTCGTCTCCTGCTTTCCGCTTTATATATATATATATATATATATATATATATATATATATATATATATATATATATATATATATATATATATTTTAAATTGGATTAACTTGGGGATCGATCATGACAGGATTACTTGGGCAGCGATCATTCATCTGATGGTAATTATGTTAAATTTTGTGTCATGCATGATTTCCAGCCGGTGTACTTATGTGCAACGCTTTGAGATTAATTTGCTGTATTTTTTTGAGGCGTTGTTGCGTGCGAGCATCTAACCAGCCAGCCGTCTTGCTGAAACATCAGGATTCTTGACGGCGTGCTTCTGTCTCATCAATGCGGTCCTGTATCGAATCCGCCCAGCTACCAACCCAGACAAGCCTCACCTCTCTTTTCGAAACGAGTTCTGGTTCAGAACCACTCAGCTGCAGGGGAAGCAACTGAAGAGAAGCCTCACCGCTCCTGTCAATATCTCAGTGGAAAAAAGGGGAATGCATAGGGAGTTGGTTCGTCTGGAAAAGTCTACCTTGCCAGGTAGTATTGTGCAATGCAGTACTATGTGACAACCAGGTTTATGCATGACGTATGTGTGTGTAACAATCAACGGTCTAGGAGTTTTTTTTTAATTATACAGTACAACTTAGACATTCAATTGAGCATTTTGCATATACCAAATTGTTTTTTTTTTCATAAATCCAAATACCAATTTGTTGATATCATGATATATTGAATACTACTGGTCCTGGAAAGCACAGCAACATTCACAACCTTTTATGATCAATTACGCAGTAATACAAGTGGGCAGCTATGTGCGATTAAGGAGGTACAAGTTATCTCAAATGATACACGCTCAAAGGAACATCTAAAGCAAATATATCAGGTACTTGTTATATTTTGGTTCCTAGTCACACTTTACCATACTTCACTTTAGGCAAGTTTGATCAAGTTAGTAGGTGTTTGGTTGGAAACTAAAGTTAGGCATAATTCTTTTGAGCTCCACATGTCATAGAGTATAAAAGTGTGGCAAGATTCTCTTAGGTATGGCAAAGTGTGGCAACCAAATTACTTGCTACACTTGCCTAAGGTTAGTTGTGGTAAACTATGGCTAGCAACCAAACAACCCCAATTGTATATATTGTTAGTTGCCATTGGAAAAATATCTAAGTGTGTGTAATTTGTATCTCATTTCATTTAGTATGAAAATTTTACTTATTAACCCCCTTAACTACTAGAGGTTCTCTACTTCATTCCATCACCTATAAAATTAGATATTCTAAAACCGTCTAAATAACCCCGTGACATATTATGTAGTCGACTATTGATATGTTAGAGGGGTTATGTGTACCTTTTTCTAATATTTTTTTACTCAGCCATGTCAGCACCCACATAATATGTCACGTCAGTGAAATTGCCTTCAAAACCGTCTTAAGGTGTTATTTAGATGAGTTTCAATACTTTAAGAGATAATAAAGCATCTAGTTTTAATTTATAGGTGAGTGGTGAAGTAGACCACCACCAATTACTATTAGGAGGGTTAAGTAGATTTTTACCATTTAATGATCAACGTTATTTCTTTTGTATTGACAGGAAATTTGTTTCCTTGAGCAACTCAGCCACCCAAACATTGTGCAATACCGTGGAAGTATTCTGGTGAGTTCTATACTTCTATCTGATAGTTCATTGCATTTGTCTCTGCGCAGGGCTAAACCATGTAACCCATTGGTGCTTGGGTAACTGTTTTAATTAAAGGCTTCGTAAATATGTATTTGCACAAAAGAAAAGGTTCCTTGTTTATAAAGATTTTCATTGCGAATTTTAGATTAATAATATGGCAGAAATATTAGAAGCTATCACTATATACATCAATTAGAGCATCTCCAAAAGACTCTCCATATCCTTCCTAAATGGTAGGATTGGATATTTTTGATGAAAAAATATCCTCCAATAGCTTATCTAAATGGTCATCTAAATATAGTCATCCTCTATTCCGGATTTTTCGCTAGCTAAATATAGAAGACGAGAATAACTTTCTAGAGTGTGTGTGAGATATAAAAAAGCTGTTGGAAAGTGAAACGATATACAAAACGACATTTATGCAAATGACTCTCTAAATGGTAATTTAGAGAGTGAAATTTATAAAGACTCTTGGAGATACTCTTATGTGCTACATTTGTAGAGGCGGCGATAAGCCATCACTGTATACGACTGAAAATAGAGCCACTCTCTAAAGATCAGTTTGTAAAGGTGGCTGAAAATCAATTCCTAGAGGCAGTTGAGCGCGCCGTCTCTAAAAATAAATGGAACACAACAAAATTCTAAGTTTTCAAATGACTTCGAAAAAAGTAACCAAAACTAAAGTTGTAGATCTCAAAGAGTTATACAACTTTGTAGTTAACAAGTCTTTCATTTAAAATCGTCATCTAAGGAAAATTGGGGATGAAAATTGCGTCTGAATTTATCACATTTGAAATTCAAATTTTCAAACAACTTCGTGGAGAAATAATCAAAAGCAAAATTGTAGATCTTGAAGAGCTACCCATGAATTTTCACACTTCAAGCACCGCACCAATGAAGCTCGTGTTTTCATGTCACTTGTGACTCATCACATCCCTCCCAGAATTAAAGAAAGTTTTGTTTTTGGTATTTCTCTGGCCCCGTTTTTTGTCTTTTGCTATTGTCAACAGCTACCTAACTGTTTGGAGAAAACGTTTCTCCCTAGGCTCCTGACCATAATTTGTGCTTGTATCTTCAATCTTGTAATTCTGCAATCCCTCGTGAGGGGGTAGAAACGCTGAACCATTGTACCTTTGCTATGATATATGATCCAGGTGGGGAGCCGCCACCTAGTTTTTCCCATTAAATTTTTTTGGTATAGTTCAAGACATGAAGTAGAATTGAAGTGAAGTTTGAAGCGCATGCATGTAAGGAAGAAGAGGAGTTGGCGATGCCTATTTATGTTTGAATGAATGTTTTTGTTGTTCTTGACTTGTTTTCATGTGCTTAATCTTTTGCATTATGCTTCACTGATCTGTAGTGTTACTTTGCATAATTTTCTTTACTCTTCAACGTTTATCATTTATCAACTCTTTTTTGAAGTTAAATGAAAAAGTTGTTGAGCGTTCTTAGTCTTTGTAACTATGTATGTCTCTGTACAGAATGATGATGTGCTCTCAGTTTATACGGAATATGCTTCTAAGGGTTCAATCGACAATTTACTTAGAAAAGATGGCCCTTTTGAGGAATGTCAGATCCGCCATTTCACTACAGGAATTCTCTCTGGTCTTGCTTACTTGCATGGGATGAACATTGTCCACAGGTATGCGTAGTCTAAAACTGCTCGCTTATTCCATTTAGTAAAGAGTTCAACATTCACTTCATACAACTTTTCTTGTCAGAGATATTAAAGGAGCAAACATACTTGTGACTGCTTATGATGAAGTCAAACTTGCTGACTTTGGCTTGGCTAAGCATGTATGCCGTTTTTCCTTTCCTCCCTTCTCTTTCCCTCCTGTGTTTATTAATTGTTGATTTTGGCTTTGGCTTCGTTGCTCTATTATATATCTTATGTTTTAGCTTGTTCTTTGGGACTAGATGAGCAAACTGCTAATTTTCTCCTCTAATACTATTAGGATATGTATATATCAGGATCAATTAGAGACATGATTAGAGATTGATTGGAAATCTCCTAGATAGGCTAGCTGCCATATATACCTAGGATTGTTTTTATGTATAGCCCAGGATAGTTTCCTTGTACAGGGAATAGCTTCCCATGTATGTAACTTCCATGTATACCTATTGGCTATATATATGAAAGGCTCCACACCCACATTGGGTTTGTGGTGATTCTCTACTTTCTACATGGTATCAGAGATTTAGTTTCCCCTTTCCTGACCTCCCTCCCACCACCACCGCACCAGCCTCCCCTCTCTCTCCCATTGTTGTGTCTCCCTGATCATGGCCACCAGCATGGCTGCTGCAGGCTCCTCCTCTGCCCCAGCCTTCCTCGTCACTCCCTACGCGACAATCTCTGTCAAAAACCACATCCCGATTACCCTGGAGCTGAAGCACCCCACCTTCAACCAGTGGTCGCCGTTCTTCACCTCCCTTTGCGGGAAATTCGGTCTCCTCTCGCACATCGACGACACAGCGGCGGCTAACCCCGCTAACTCTGCTTGGGCCATTGCGGACTTCTGCGTTCGCTGTTGACTCCTGGGCTCTGTCGAGCAGGACGTCATCGGCCTCGCTGCTGCCCCGAACCAGACGACGCGCGAGCTCTGGGTCGCCATCAAGCGCCTCTTTGAGGCCAACAAGGCACCGCGTGCCATCTTCCCGAGCCATGAGTTCCACTCCATGACCCAAGGCGACTCCTCCATCAACGACTACTACCAGCGGATGAAGGCCACGGCGGACGTGCTCCGCGATGTCGGTCGTACCATCACCGACTCGGAGCTTGTCCTCAATGTCCTGCGTGACCTCAATCCTCGCTTCGCCAGCACCGCCGACAACATCGCTGACTCGAACCCACTGTCGGACTTCGCCACCACTCGCGAGAAGCTCGTTCTGAAAGAGCTCTGCCTAGCCAATGACGGCACTATTGCTGCCCAGACGGCGCTCCACGCCACATGCGACACAGCCTGCCGCTCCTCCTCTGGTATCGTAGGCGGTGGTGCCCCAGCCGGCCGCCAGGGCGGCTACGGCGGCGGATCTAACCACGGTGGCAGCAGCGGGCAGGGCGGCTATGACGGACAGGGCAGCTACAGCAGCTCCAACAGCGGTGGCCGCGGCGGGCAGAGCACTGGCGGGAATCGCTGGAAGAAGGGTCGCGGCAATCAGGGCGGCGGTAGACCACGGGCTCCCACACCCTGGTACTGCTACCCTCCCTGGTCCGCCGGTGTGCACCAGCAGTCGTGGAACCTGCCGACGGCGAACATGGGCTGGCGCGGTCCCGGTATTCTCGGCGCCAACCCCCAGGCGCACACGGCGTTCGCCCCCGCCCAGTTCTCCGACACTGCAGCTCCACCTCCAGCCATGCATCAGCCCGGCACCTGGGATCAGGCTGGCCTCATTGCTGCTCTGAACCAGCTGTCCGTCCAAGGATCATCTCCCTGGGTCCTCGACACCGGTGCCACGTCTCACATGTCGCCATCGGATGGTATACTCTTGTCCCGTCTCCCCCCTCCTGCCTCCAGCATCACAGTTGGCAATGGCACCACCATCCCAATAACCTGTCGTGGCACATCCACCTTGTCCACCCTAGAATCCACCTTTAGACTCACCAATGTTCTAGTTGCGCCTGCTTTGGCTTGCAACCTCCTTTCCATTCATCAATTCACTCGTGACAATGCATGCTCTGTTGAATTTGACGCTTTCGGTTTTTCTGTAAAGGACCAGCAGACGGGACGCGTGACTCTTCGCTGCAATAGTGGTGGCGACCTCTACACTCTACCATCCAGACCAGCGCACCACTGCAGCCTCGCCACCACTTCGTCTCTATGGCACCACCGCCTTGGCCACCCTGGTCCATCCAGCCTCGCCACTCTACAAAGCATGTCGGTCATCTCATGTAATAAGAGCCCACCATCCCTATGTCATGCACGTCAACTTGGCAAGCACGTGCGGCTCCCATTTAGTTATTCTACTTCTGTGACTGCTGCTCCGTTTGATTTAGTTCATTGTGATGTGTGGACATCCCCTGTGCTTAGCACCTCTGGCCTTAAATATTATCTTGTGCTATTAGATAATTTTTCTCATTACTGCTGGCCCTTCCCGCTTCGCCAAAAATCAGAGGTGCACCGCCACACTGTCGATTTTATTGCCTATGCCCAGACCCAGTTTGGCCTATGCCTAAATCATTCCAAGCTAATAATGGAACTGAGTTTGTTAATTCTGCTACTACCTCCTTCCTCACTAGCCATGGCATTATGCTTCGCCTCTCATGCCCCTATACCTCCCCACAGAATGGCAAGGCTGAACACATGCTCCGTACCACAAATAACACCATCCGCACCATACTCCTCCATACGTCCATGCCACCAACCTACTGGGTTGAGGCCCTCGCCACAACCACCTTCCTCCTAAATAGACATCCCTCCTCTTCTATCCACAAACAAATACCATATCAGCTACTTCACAACACTCTTCCAGACTACTCCCCACTCTGAGTGTTCAGCTGCCTCTGCTACCCAAATCTTACTGCCACCTCCCCACACAAACTCGCCCCTCGCTCTGCACCCTGTGTTTTCCTAGGATATCCATCCTCTCATAAGGGCTACCGCTCCCTCGACGTGTCCACTCGCCGCATCATAATCTCTCGTCATGAAGTGTCCCCGTTCTCGGCAGCACCATCAGTGGCTTCAATGCCGTCCACACTTGATTTTCTGATGCAGGGATTCCATTACTCGACGACACCTACCAGCCCTGCCCCGCTGCTCGCTGACACCACTTCCTGTGGTGACATGTCAGCCGAGCTCCTGGACCCGGCTATACTACAGCGGCCCCTGGCTCCCCCTACGGGCGGGCACCGTCGGGCCGCTCCTCCTGCGAGCGCGGCTAGGCCGGGCATCCAGCGCTTCGGCATCTCCTACACACGGCGTCCCCGGCCACATGCAGCAACACCGACGCCCCCTGCTGCAACTACAGTGGCCCCTGCTGATCCTCCAGCAGCGCCACAGCCCATTGCTGCTGCTCCAACAGCACCGGAACCTGCTGTTAGGCCTCCTCCAGCTACAGCAGCGGACCGGCCGGTGACACGGTCCCAAACCGGCAGTCTCCGTACCATCCAGCGCTACGGCTTCACTGCCTCCGTCGCCTCGCCCCTTAAGACAAACTATCGCAGCGCGCTCGCCGATCCATCTTGGCGCGCTGCAATGGCGGAAGAACACAAGGCACTGATCGACAATGGTACTTGGCGCCTCGTTCCTCGCCCCCTGGTGCCAACATAGTCACTGGGAAGTGGCTGTTCAAGCACAAGTTCCACTCCGACGGATCCCTAGCCCGGTACAAGGCGCGATGGGTCGTCCGCGGCTTCTCTCAGCAGGCCGGCGTCGACTATGACGAGACATTCAGCCCGGTGGTCAAGCCGGCCACGATCCGCACTGTCCTCAGCATTGCTGCGTCCCGGGAGTGGCCCATCCGCCAGCTCAACGTAAAAAACGCCTTCCTCCACGGCCACCTCGAGGAGACGGTCTACTGCGAGCAGCCGTCCGGTTTCGTCGACCCTGCTGCCCCTGACTATGTCTGCTTGTTACAGAAGTCCTTGTATGGACTCAAGCAGGCGCCGCGAGCTTGGAACCAGCGCTTCAGCACGTTCCTCTGCAGCATCGGCTTCACCACATCCAAATCAGATGCCTCCCTGTTCGTCTACAAGGCTGGAGACGACATGGCCTATCTCCTCCTCTACGTCAATGACACAATCATCACCGCGTCGTCACCGGCTCTTCTCCAGCACGTCACCTCCCGCCTCTCCTCGGAGTTCGCCATGACGGACCTCGGTGACCTCCACCACTTCCTCGGTGACGAGGGACAACAGCAGACTGTTCCTCTCCCAGCGGCAGTACGCCGTTGATCTCCTCCAGCGCGCTGGCATGTCTGAATGCCACCCGACAGCTACTCCGGTGGATGCCTGGACCAAGCTGTCCTCCTTCGAGGGCGCTCCAGTCGCCAACCCCTCGGAGTACAGGAGCCTCGCTGGAGCCCTCCAGTACCTCACTCTGACGAGGCCAGACCTGACATATGTTGTCCAGCACGTCTGCCTCTTCATGCACGACCCTCGCGAGCTGCATCTTGCGCTAATCAAGCGCATCCTGCGCTACGTCAAGGGCTCCCTATCCGCTGGTCTGCAATTGGGCTCCGACGCCATCGATCAGCTCACAACCTACTCTGACGCTGACTGGGCTGGATGCCCAGACACGCCGCTCCACCTCCGGCTTCTGCGTTTACCTCGGCGACAACCTGTTGTCTTGGTCTTCCAAGCGTCAGACGACCGTATCTCTCTCCAGTGCCGAAGCGGAGTACAGTGCAGTGGCCCATATGGTTACTGAGTGTTGTTGGCTGCGTCAGCTACTACAGGAGCTCCACATCTCCATCCCGCTTGCGACGATTGTCTACTGTGACAATGTGAGCGCCGTCTACATGACTGCCAACCCTGTCCATCACCGCCGCACGAAGCACATCGAGATCGACATCCACTTCGTCCGCGAGAAGGTAGCTCTGGTACAGTTCCGTGTTCTCCATGTCCCATCTGCACACCAGTTCGCAGATATCATGACTAAGGGTCTGCCCGTCCAGCTCTTCACCGACTTTCGTACCAGTCATTGCGTCCGCGATGCTTCCGCTACGACTGCGGGCGGGTATTAGGATATGTATATATCATGATCAATTAGAGACTGATTAGAGATTGATTGGAAATCTCCTACATAGGCTAGCTGCCATATATACCTAGGATTGTTTCTATGTATAGCCCAGGATAGTTTCTTTGTACAGAGAATAACTTCCAATGTATGTAACTTCCATGTATACCTATTGGCTATATATATGAAAGGCTCTCCACCCAACCACATTGGGTGTGTGGTGATTCTCTATTTTCTACAAATACTCTCCATTGTACAAACCACGTCCACTCATCCGGTCTTTCGGAACTTCCAAAAAGAGCACCCATCTTATTTTTTGCTACATATTATTGTAGGATCATGTAATTTTCTTTCAGGAAGCCATAAAAGCACTTGCGAACTCTCTTATGGAACTGAGGCCTTCCCGATTGCATAAAACAAAAATGCCTTTGGCCTAAAAGCATTTTGGAGCCGGAGCAAAAAATGAACTTGAAGCCACGAGCCAAAAAAAAAAGGTTTCTACTGGCCTTCCACGGTTTGACCTTCCCCCACCTTTTTGGAGCCAAAAAAAAGGAACCATTTTTCCAAACACTTTGCACAAGAGCGAGAACAAATTTTGGAGAAGAGCAAGCCCTGCCAAATAAACAGGCCTGAGTGTATATCCTCTTAATTTACTTATGTTGAAGCAGATATCATCATTGGCTGAAGTACACTCTTCCGACAAAGGAACTGTTTACTGGATGGCTCCTGAGGTGAGCTATTTTCAACACAAAACTTGAAGTCGTCTCTGTCATAAAATTTATTAACTGTAGGTTTCTGGTAAGGAATCCTTTCTGGTCAAGTGTCCTCATAATTGTGAAACCTTTCAGCTTATACTGAGTAAGCACAGTGGGAAAGGTTACAATGTAGCTGTGGATATTTGGAGTTTGGGGTGTACTATTATTGAAATGGCAACGGCAAGACATCCTTGGAGTCAATACGACGTAAGGTTTCACTTTGTACTTCACAGTAACAGTGATAAATGGTGCTAAGTCAATGTTCTGTAATCTCATCTTGCAGGCAGCACAAGCAATGCATAAGATTGCATTCACTGAAGACATACCGGAGATCCCAGAGAGTTTGTCCAATGAAGGGAAAGATTTCGTACAGCTGTGCTTGAACCGTGTTGCAACATTTCGCCCTTCTGCAACTGAATTAATGGATCACGATTTCATTAAGAACGAGAGAAGAGCTTCCTTTAGTCAAATGAGGGTCCAACCTGGGAAATGCTTGGAAATATGCTAGAAAAACTCCAAAATTATGTCTACACTACATAACCCCTCTACTTTCCTCTTCAAGCTCTGGCACTATCTGAACTTCACCATCCTACTGTGAGCCTGCAAAAGCCGACGCATTTGGAAACATCGCTAATTGGCTATGAAGCCAAGTTGGCAAATGACTCGTTGAGTACGTTGGTTGACTAGTCGGTAGACTATTTGGGACTTTGGGCAAAATTTCCTGAAAACTGATGTTTACCACTGTTGCAATGGGTTTTGTATGTGACGCTGTCATTTGAATTTATAGGCACTACGCCAGATCTGCACTGCCTGGTCGAAACTCCCATTTGTGCCGCTATCCATGCTGGCTGAAGTTAATCCATGTGTGGTCTGTCACTGCCGGGTCGGTGACCCGGTAATGATATATGCACATCACTACGGTTCATAGCAGAAACTGGCTGTGATATTCACGACTATCAATGGCAGAGTGGGTCTTAAACCAATGGTAATATGATGAGTGCCACTGCCAATTTAAGCCATGCCTTATGACAGTGATACTCTTGACACCACTGCCGGATCAGTGCACATCTGTCCAATACCACACTTGACAATTCTCATTTCTCTCACACACCACACATTTCTCAAAGGTACAGTACATTATATATAAAGGATAAATTAACTTAATATATAGACAACTACATAACATGATAGCCAGCGGCCATCCCCGATATACCTTGAACAACCCCTCCGCCGTCGCTGGTCCCCCTCCCTTCCCCTTCGGCGTCTCGCCGGGAGCTGAAGGGAGTGGGGATCCTTTATTTTTAATAAGTTTCTCCAGTGGATCAAGTTTTAAGGGTTAGGTTTTCCGGCGGCGCGAGCTTGGTGGAGGTGGCGGCGCTGCCATGGTGGAATAAAGTCCTCCCGGTCTTCGTCCACCTCGTCGTCGTCTACTCCGGTGACGATGAGAGGCCTGTGAGGTGGTGTAGGAGTCTGCGGCGGCTGCTGTTTCGTCGTCACGGCGGAGCGGCGGCACGTGCTCGTACCGCGTCTAAGGTCAAGGATACGGTGGCGGCTGAGGGCATGTCGGCAAGATGGAGTGCGTTGGATCGAACGCGATCTACCGGCGGCACAGATCGGGATTGAGCGAGCTTGGCTTCACCGCGACGACGGATGTCATCGTCAGCACCACTCTCGTCGTTTCAATCTGGATTATGATCCTGACAGATGGATGCTCAAAGATTTCTTCGCTTCTGCGAGATCGAGCGTCTGCTGCAGTCCACCTCGACGCCGGTGGTTTCCTCCGGCTTCTGGTGATTCAGGTTTGGCGGCGTCGGCTGGTGTCGGCGGTCTTCGTCGGCAGCGATTGCAGCCGGTTTACTTTCTCGTAGAATAGGTTGGACAGCTGTCCTTCGTATTTTTTTTTGTGTACTTGTATTTGGAAATGTTTTTCTATTAATTAATACAGGTATACTTTATAAAAAAAAGTTCTTACAAACCAATGTATGAATACTTAGTCTTTTACATAACTAGTTTATTAGCCAACCAAAGTATACTGAACACACCCATGCACTACTCTTACTCCGTCTCTTTCGCCTCACATTTAGTCTCTTTCACCTCAGAGAAAAATGATATAGTTGACCAACATCCCCTATTGCGTAGCTGAGAACATCACTTATTTAGATCAATAAATGAATTAGTACACTCTTTCTTGCCTCAAAGGAACAAGCATACGGTCTACCATGCATAGAATGAAGAAGCTAGAGGCACTGCAATAGGTATCACCTATAGTACAATTCATGTAACCCTACAATATCCTCTGTCATGGTCTTGAACCTGCATATAGTTCAGCTAGGCTTGTGAATCACATGGCTCGCAGCCGAACCAGGATACTTTCTATGGGCATTACGAGCTTCAAAGGCACTTAAGTGCCTGAACTTGTATGGGCGAACTTATTCAGACAGACAGAGAAATACAAGACGAATTGGCAGAGGCTGTACTCATTGGCGTTCTCTACGACTCTACCCAAATTTGACATCGCTCGTTCTTTCACGTTGACGGCTTCTAGCTGCCCCCCACGGGTGTTATTACACTCCGGTATTTAGGAATCGCCGTTGGTGGTGGTGGTGTATGTCTGTCTTTGTTTGGGATGCTCGTGCGTGAGAATTTCCACCTGAGAATTTACGAACACATGGTAGATAAGTACCCATGTATGTTCAGCTTTGATGATGAGTGATTGACCAATACTTGAGTGTTTCAGTTTGAGCGGTTTATTCTAACCCTTTGCGAAAGCAAATGTGTGCCTGTCTATCGGCTTGTGGTGTGCAGGTGCTATGTCTGTCTATCCACACCGAAGGATTTATCCTAAAACCTTGTGAGCACACAGATCGGGTTGTTTCTTTGTGGTTTTCTTCGTTCTTGAGCTTTTCTCAAATCTCTTCTTCTCCCTTTGCTCTAAGCCAAATTGAGCGATGATTTCTTCGGGATAGCTCCCCAACTGCACTAGCATCATGCCTACAAAGTTTGGTTGCAGTTGGTGATCATTTGGTTAAGTTTTGGGAAGTTTTGGCGGAGTGGATTTGTTTTTCGCGGGGTGCAGCGTTTCTGCTCGGGAGCGTCGGACCACGCGTCGGACCACCTTGCTCGAGGCTCCGGACTTTCAGTCACTGGTGGGAGCCAACTGTTTTTTTTCCACGCGTCAGACCACTTTGCTTAGTCCGACGGTAGCGTCGGACCAAGCGTCCGAAGCGAGGTTGCGCTCTGCGTGTTTTTGGCTGGGTCAGGGAAAAGCGTCGGACCTCTACTTCTTGGTCCGAAGCCGCGTCGGACTAGTCCGGAGCTTCAGGTCCGGAGGTCAGGTGCTCACTGCGTGCTTTGGTGAGGCAGAGGGTGTCCATCGGACCAGTCGTCGGACTAACCTCCGGACTACTCTCCATTGGTCTGGAGGTCCTGTCTGAGTGGTCCGAAGCCCTTGTCTGTGTGTTGTTTTTCTTCGTTCTTGTTGCGGTTTGTTTCTCCGGTCTTGAGACTAGTTCCGCTGTGTTCCTAGGACCTTTTCTAGAATTTCCACCCTCTTGTGGGTCGTGAACCTAGATCTCTCTTTGTGCCATGCTTGGGACAAGGGTCAAGATCTTTCGAAAGGAATTTTTATTTGGTTCTCATTCACCCCCTCTGATCGCCGTTTCCGGTCATTCAGAATTTTAGAATTGTAGAACTGGGTCAGATGATTTTACTTGTTTTTCTCTCTGGGTTTCCTGGTGATGGTGTTTGCACGCAGACTTGCTACTACACAGCTGCTGCGCGTTTCTTAAATCTTAATCCTGGCTACTCACCTGCTAGAGCTGTGGCAGAGCAGCCCATGTGTTGTTCCTGTTCTTGTAGCAGCAGATAGCATCACAACAGCAACAGTGTGTGTAGAAGAGTGGAAGTCGTCGCATCGCATGGCATCATACAAGCAGCACAAAGCCGAGGAATTCAACCGTGACAGGTCTTTTTTTTTTTTTGATCCGGTGACAGGTCTTATTAGCATGGAAGCACAAGATTCAGACCGGACATAAACAGAGGCAGGCAGACGCGGGTAGGACGCCACTTATTGTCTGTTTGGAACGCAAGAATTTCACAGGAATTGCACAGAAATTTCACAGGAATCAGTTTATTTTCACAGGAAAAAGTACAGGAATAGGAAAAAATCCCGCGTTCCAAACAGACCTTTGAACTACTAAGTACCGGTCAACCTTTAACCAGCACCCCTCATATTACTAGTGCGTATTATTTATATACTTGACCATCATATATATAGAGAGATTGCTGGACTGGACCTTATATGGACAACTCTTTCCATCCTAAATTATAAAACATTTTAATAATTTTAGAGAATCAAAATATCTTAAGTTTGATTAAACTTACACGATAATATAATAACATTTATGATGTCAAAGTATCACTAGATTCTTCATCAATTATATTATATTTTTGAAGTATACATATTTGATATCATAATTTTTTTTATAATTTTCTATATATATAATTTTAGTCAGAAATTTTAACTCTCTAAAATTATTAAAATATCTTGTATTTTTTTTCGGCGAAAATGCCTTGTAATTTAGGATAGTCAAACACCCACAAAATTATTGAGACAGCCCTACCGAGGCCAGACAGCGTACAGTTGTTTTTTTATATAGTTGGTGAAGAAGGCGTGGTGAACAAGCAACGCAATACTAGGACGGTTTCCCAACCTCCCCAGCCAAAGGTTTCTTCCAGTTCCAGAGTGATGAAACCAACGGCAACGTGGTTTATTTGGCCCGGGAACCACAGGTTTCAGAAACCATGTGTCGAAAGAGCATGACACAAGACAAATATCACCGTTGGGCGTTGGCTGAGGCTCTATAAAACGATGGAGCGACAACCCAGACGAAGAGGAGGAGAGCGCCAAGGTGGGAGGGAACTCCAAGCAAGCCAATTCTGCACTCGCTTCGCATCGAGGCTCGGTAAGAAACCAACCTTTCTCTACTTCTCTTCCCCCTCCTCTCTCCGAGCGACTTGTCATTCATTGAGTAATTAGTTTAGACTTTAGAGCTCCAAAGCACTATACTATAGCTGTTTGTTGGAAGTGTTAGTGCCTCTCGCGCTTGTAGGGGAGAGGGTTGCTTCATCTGTTCCTCGTAAACTCTTCCTTCTTATCAATGATATGTCGGGTAATTGGATCTTTTCATAAAAAATCAAAGTAATAATATGCATAGTTTGATTTGCTTGTTATCAATGATATGCTGGGTAACTGGATCTGTCACAAAAAAGTTCAAAGTAGTAATATGCATGGTTTGATTTGCTTGTTATGGATCTGTCACAAAACAATCAAAGTAGTAATATGCATGGTTTGATTTGGTTCTTATCAATGACATGCTGGGTAATGGATCTGTCACAAAAAAGTCAAAGTAGTAATATACATGGTTTGATTTGCTTGTTATCAATGATATGCTGGGTGACTGGATCTGTAAAAAAAATCAAAGTAGTAATACGCATGGTTTGATTTGTCCAGAGACATGAAGAGAATCCCGCCGGAGCAGCCGATCCACGATGACTCGACGAGTACGAGTATGATACCCGGAGTTCTCCGCGGGCTTTAGTGGAGTTGTTGGGGGCTTCTCCACCACAGGAGACACACACGTGTGTGTGTATACCATTGTGTTTCTTTTTTTGGTTCGTATTATGGGGCCATAGTTGGTTCTTAATTAGTGGGTCATTAGATCAAGCTTGATTGGGTAGCCTTCCACTATCCTTGGCACCCATGTCACCGTCTCCTCGTCTTCGACTTGCTCTTCTATGCACCACACGGTACCCACTACTCGCTAGGTGCCTACTCCCTCCGTCTCTTTCGTCTTTTCGTACCATAAATTTAACTAGATTTGTAAAATACGTAGAACATTTGTATAAATTTATATGAAAATAAATCTACCACGATCTATCTGATAATATTAATTTTATATTATTTTATATCATTAAAATTAATATTATATATATAATCAAAGTTGTTTCTCAGTAAGCAAGAATGACAATGGATTCTTATAGATTTTTTAGAGATGGTTTCAAAATATTCGTTGAAAATGTCTCATTTCTAGAATCAATGTGTGGTAGCGGCAACACGATGATTGCAGTAGTAGTACTATATCTATAGAGGGAGAGAAGAGAGAGAAGAAAGAGAGGAGAGAGAGAGAGAAGCTGACCACTGTGGTTGTTTTTCTGCTTGTTTTTGACTTTTTTCAAGTCTGACCGCGCGAACTCAATGGAGGAGTCTGCACTCAACGACCGGTCTGGTGTTGCGCGCAGCAGCGCTCCGGAAACCCCGGTAGCAGGAAGGTCAAGCTCCTCATCGGCCAATCACTCACCACCTCGTGAACCGGCCGCCGGCAACAGCAACCCCTCCGGCGGCAAAAAGGCTGCCCTGGCCACTGGGGAACCTGTCGTGGCCACCAAGCGCTCTGGCTCTCGTCCTGCCGCTGCCGCTGCCGCTGCCGCGGCGACAACTGATGAGGCTCGTGTGTTTTCTCGATCTTGGGTTTCGAATTCACCTTGGCTCACGAATGTATACTACTTGTGTAGGTTGTCTCCAAGCTCGATCTCGCCATCATGGGATGTGCCATTTGTCTGCTGGTGCCGATAGCCCTTAACATCGGAGGCCTCGCCATCAGCTGGGTAACTCTTTGGAAAGTGATCTATGGCAGTTTGATAGTTGTTTCCTTTGTGTGCACCATGGCTGCCTTCCTCACTGCCTGGTGCCCTGCCATCGCGTGGGCCAGGACCAGGAGGTTGTCGCCCTCCTGCGCAAGGTTCAGTCTCATCTCCGCCGCTGCCCTGTTCATCGTCTTCATCGCTTGCAAGCTTGCCCGATTCGGCTGTGTCGCTGGAGTTGCGGCTGCTGCTGTGGTCGTCGTCATCTTGGCCGTGCTCTGGGTCTTGAGTGAGCCGCCACCGCCAGCGATTGATGATGCAGCAGCCGCGGAACAAGCAGGTGTCTCGGTCTCACTTCCGCCTGACGTGCCATGAATTGAATCTCATCGCGACCCTATGTTAACATGCTGCAGCAGCCAGGCCATGTTTGTTTGCTAGAGCTTCTACTACTGGCTCCAATTTCTCTTGCACATTCACGCGTTCAGTGTTCACATGATCTCCTTTCTCTCACCTCTCTCTCCTCACAGAGATAGTAGGAGCATGTAAAACTAGTTTTTTTCTTAGCTTTATATGCTCCCACTAGCTTTATGAGAGGAGAAAAGAAATAGAAAAAAAAATCATATGACCAGTGATGAATAGTAAATGCGTCACAGAAGTTATAGCCGATAAGAGTTCTACCACGGGACCTAACTATGCAATAATCTGACAGGGTGTAACAACACTACAAGGAAAACCAAGACCAAATCCGTCAAGAATGAATGATAGTTCGGTCAAGAAGGAGAAGGAAAACGACATGCATGGGCCCTACTCCTCGAGGAGAAGGACAATAGGATTAATTTAAATATGGATGAGAGCATGAATGACTAACCAAAAGGACCATTTTTTTAAGTTCATGATTGAGCTGGACTATTTCACATACCTCTCAATTGGAGATGAAATTGTGAAATCTTGCAACATCGTTGCTCCATCACATTTTGATGATTTTGTTTTTTTCTTTCTGACCGTGATCTTCTCTGTATTATCCATTCTTCTACACATGGCTACAATACATACATATATGTACCTGTATATGTCAGGATTGAAATATTAATGTTTCATGAATAATCGGGCACAATGGGCTAATGATTTTTTTCTTGTGAAAATGCCCTGACACAACCATGAATAAAATGGACTTCAAAATTAATTTTGATGGGTCTTTCAACCACAAGACTGGCTCGGGCGGCTGGGGCTTCGTCACACGTGATGATCAGAGCAGATCAGAGACTGCGTGTGCAGGTAAAGAAGCGTTCCTACAAAGTGTTTTCCAAGAAAGTTGCTCAGCAGCTTGGCAAGGTCTGAAAACAGCAACACAACTGGAAATACGTAGCAAAGTGCCAAAGTGTTTGTGTCCACGTTCATATAATAAAGTAGAAGATGTCATTGCAGCTTATGTGTGTAAGTGTTCAAGTGAGATGCCAATCACATGTAATGATGTACCTCACTTTGTTGAGGATTTGGTGCATATAACAAAGTAGAAGATGTCATTGCAGCTTATGGATGTAAGTGTTCAAGTGAGATGCCAATCACATGTAATGATGTACCTCACTTTGTTGAGGATTTGGTGACCAACGATTTCGCTGAGCAATGAAGATTGTGTTTTAAAAAAATAGAGGCTAGTTAGCGCGTCTCGTTATTGATTGTACTACTATTTATTTATGTTCCCACCATCGAACTCTCGAGTTCCACGTTTAATATATGCGGTTAGCTTGACAAGGGACATCCAGTCTTTCCAAAATAAATTGGCCTCGGAACAACTTCACATGCCACTAAGCGTGGACATTCGGGTAACCTGGAAAAAATTCAGGTCAAGCAATTCGGATTTTGAGAAATTCGGGTTTTCAAAAACATTATTGGGTGCAATTACTTAGCAAACTCTCATGATAAAGATTAAGTTTTGCATCCGTAGTAGCTGCCTCCTCCACCCCTAATTACAAGTCATTTTAATAATTTCAGGGAGTCAAAGCCACTTATATATGATAATATAATAACATTTCTAATGTCAATTAAGTACCATAGATTTTTTATCAATTATATTTTCAATTATTTTTTATAGTATATCTATTTAATATCATAAATCATTATAATTTTTTTTATAATTTTAGTCAAACTTAAAATACTTTTAGTTTTCAAGATTTTTTAAATGACTTATAATCTGAAATGGAGAAGATACGATGCATGTTGTCATATTTGTCTTGGGCGGTTTGATAGTAGCCGGCTCATCCATGATAGCAGCGTTAAGCCTTGCTCACCCTTGAGCTAGCTCATGCAATTTCGTTGACAACAGGAATGTCAACCCGCGGACCGAGGCGAATATTATTTCTAGCTACACTCTGCTTCGATCTGCCTTCTGGTCTTGACGCATTGTAGATTGTGACGAGACAGCGAGATGGCTGGCATGACCACACCATCTGTACGTTTTGATGATTGCATTAAAAAAGTAGCCTTACATTGACTATATTACCTTGATGGTTAGAAACAGAAGAAGCAACTGATTATCTATCTTTTGCTATTTCTAGAAGGGGTTCATTTATTTGGCATATATATATATAGAGAGAGAGAGAGAGAGAGAGAGAATTTGACATGGACACACACACAGGTTTGACCGTTTGAAGAAGGGAGGAATTGATCGCAGGGAGGGCGAGAGAGTGGCAAGCTTTGACCAGAGAAAGAGAGACATGTTTTTCAGAATCTATATAAATAATTGATTTCTTTTGTCTGAAAAAATAAAATTAGTCCATTCCTCAAAAGCTTTTGAAGCATCATGGTTCAGTTCGCAATAAATATAGTAGCAATTTCATCTGTGTGACTGTCATTAGTACCAGAATCTTAAGCAAGGTCACTAATCGAGTGGAGATGCATGCTTACTTGCAGATGCAGGCGAGTTACCAACATTGCCACTGGCCCACTGCCTTGGTACAATACAAGCACATGATGAATTGAGGCAGAGCCCGACGGAACAGAATCAATCGGGAGAACAAGATAGCGTACGTAGGTGTGTGGAGCCGTTGAGCTCTGGGTTGGGCGCTCCCGAAGGCGCGGGCCGCGCCAGCCATCGACGCCGCCCGCCTCCGCCGTGCCCTGACCGTCGGAGGTGAGCCTCTTTGCCTCCTCTCTGCTCCTGATCGTTTTCCGTCCCGCTTTGCCTGTTCTCGCCTCGGTGTCGCCCCTCTGCTTCGGAGGTCTGGAGACCGAGTTCCTGACATTGATCGAGGGTTGAGGGGTGGGAGGTTCGATGGCTTCTCCACCGGAGTTGGTGAAGCTCTCGACGGAGGAACTTTGTCAACTAAGAGATGCGTGGCGAGCGGAAAACCTAGGCGATCAGACTAGAGGCTTGTCTGATTCTGCTTCTCGTTTTGGTGGGGAATGCGGGAGTTCACCGGATCATGGGGACGGGATGCCATGCTTGGGGGAGTTTGGCCGACGATTGATCAGAGTATCCATGTAGGCAAGGGTGGTCGACGTCGCCTCACCTTGGCTCCCGAAGTTCTCAACAAATATGGTGATGGGTCAGGATATTGTCCACAGACTGCAGGGGGTCAACGTGCTGTTCATGATCAAATCGCGAAGGACATCATGTGTCATTTGTTTACGATGAATATGAATCATGATCCTGTGCTAGAGGAGCTGGCTGAGGCTTCCGAGAGATTAGAATTAGCCATGGGGAGGATGGTGAACTTGAACGCCGACAAAACAGGGGAGGGGGGAAACAGAATGGTTGACGTGGGGAGGAAGACGATCTTAATGGATCCGGGTATGGACACCCGTTTTGATCATTCATGGATCCCGGGAGGACCCGCTAAGGGCTGGTATTGGATACCCAAAGGGAGATTTATTTTGGACATAGCTTACCCTGCCAATCCGGTAGAGGTGCGAAGGTTTGGGCACCTTGCTCGCAAACTTAGACCTACCAGAGCCCCCACCAAATTGGCCAAATCCTTCGCGTTGGCGGCTATGGCGAATCGAGATCTCAATCGGCAGATGGGGAAGCGCCTGCAGGAGGAATGGATGGAGGAGGACGACCTCTTGTGGGCTGATCCAAGACAAGAGCAAGACCTCCGGCATCGCATCCAGGGAGCACGCGGCGGAGGGACACTGGTCGTGGTGGATACAAAGAAAGGAGGTTTGATAACCAAGGTGAGTCGGATTTTGGGCAAGGATCTCGTGATCAGGAGAGGTTTGGGGGTAATCATCCGAACAATCAAGGGAGATTGGAGGGGGTAAGGGCTAGATCTCAGCAATGGGGTATGATGCCTACTGAGATTGCTAATTGGAGTAACAACCAGCAAGGGGGCTGGAGGCCGCAGCAACAGGGGGTTAGGGGTCTGAACCCACAAGGTGGTGGAGCTCATAGGAATCCCCAAGATACACGCAAAGGCTTCCAGGGTAATGTCCCAAACCTAGTTAACCCTTCTGATATCAAGTGCTTCAGGTGCTTAGATATGGGGCATCACCAATATGAGTGCACCAAAGAACCTGTCTGTTATAAGTACAAGGGCAAGGGTCATATGGCTAATGACTGTAAAGACAACTCCAAGAAGCTTAAAATGTTTGGCTTTGGGATTCCTGGGCATGGATTCTATTCATTTGATCTCCCTAAAGCTAGAGGCAAAGTTAACCAAGCCACTGGAATTCTTAGTGTGTTGCAAGGAGATGCTTCTGAAGACAAGATTGATAAAGAGCTTAGGAATTTGGTTAGGGAGAACTGGGACTTCAATGTCAGGAAATTGGATGTGAATGAGTTTATAGTGGTTTTTCCTGATAAACTGTCTTTGGACACTTTTACTAAACTGAGCAGCTTTGGGATGCCCCTATATGGCCTCACAGGCAAGTTGGTCAAAACAGGCATTAGTCCTAAAACATCTGCTATGTTACAGACAGTGTTGATCAGAATACATGATGTCCCTGAGGTGGCTAGAGATGTGGAGATTATCAAGGAGATCACCAATTTGGTGGCTGAACCTCTTGTGGTTGATGAGTTAAGATTGATTAGAGCTGAGCCTGTGAGAGTACAGGGAAGATGTAGGAACCCCTCTGCTGTAAATGGTTCTATTGAATTCTTTTTCAATGGTGAGGGGGTCATGTTGAGATTTGAAGTGGAAGAGGGTCAATCACAGGGTAAAGGGGGAAAGGGAGGCCCTCCTCCACCTGGTCATGGTCATGGCCCTAGGGGGTCTAGAGATGATAAGGATAAGGACATAAACCCTAAAAGGGAGAATTATAAGAAAAGCCAAAGTAAGTTTGATAGAATAGGGAAAATGGACAAAGAGGGAGATTCTAGCTATGATGGGTCTTTAGAGGAAAGTGTGGAAGGGGAAATACATGAGTGTCACCCTTTAGCAGCCTTTCATCTCAGGCTTGGTATGGTCCCTATGCCTTCAGTTCTTTGCTTCAAAATGGATAGGACTGAGGTACAGATGGAGGGTTCAGGTCTGGATTGCTCGACTCTGAGGGAGGGAGAAGACAACCGGAATATAAACAATGAGCTTCAGATGAAAGATACTCAAATCATAGTCCATGGATAGGAAGGACCATATCTGATGGAGAAATCTAAATGGCCCATTCTAAGTTTAGCTCAGGATCAAGAAGGGGATAAGGATCAGGAAGTAGATAAGGAGGGTCTGGGGATTCTCACTCAAGAGGAGAATCTTGTTGATAAGGACACTAACATGGGTATGATGGATATCAAACAACTCAGGGAGGGGGGTGGACTTCTGGAGGGGGTGGATAACACCACAAATCATCCTACTGCTTCTATGGATATGGGGGAGGACTTTATGGATAATACATCATCTCACAACAAAGATTCTGATATGTTTTCTGAATGCCAAGGGTGGCAATCCAGTAAGCCTAAGAAGAGCAAGAAGAAAAACAAAAGGCAAGTAACTGTGGCAACTAGAACTAGTATAGAATTGCTAGGGATTGTAACAATCCGGGTTTTTCTAACAACCAAAAATCACAACTTTCAAAAACTTTTCCTGTATTATGTGAATCATGTAGCTGCTAGTTAAAACCGAGCTAACCTAATAGAGTTTTCTAACAAATCGTTGCATACATATAGAGTTGGTTGTAGGCGTGTGCCCTTGTTCTTGTGTTGGTTTCGAGTTTTGATTCTTGTTTCATGTTGGAGTGCTCAATTCCATGACAAATCCCTTCTAACCCTCTTGCTTTTTCCTCGAATCAAGTTGCATGTTGAACCTCTCCAAATCTTCCATTGAATCGTACCCTTCACCTCCTTCCAAATCTCTCTTTTTGTCCTTTTGAATTCCTCTCAAAATCCCCTTGGAAACCATCTTGAATTATTTTGAATTCTCTCTTTTATTCTAGCATAAATGGAAAAATCATTTTTCTTCATTTTCGCCCAGCCGCCAAGCAAGCCCAGCACCCCTCCTTCTAGGCCCGCAACCGCACCCTCCACCTCGCGCAGGCCCATGCAGCAATCCGGCGTGCTCGCGCCCCCTCTCCTTGGCCCAGTTGGCCCAGCCGTGCCCCTGCACCGCTAACCCTAACGGGGCATAGGCGCCCCAGCTCTCCCGCCACCGCCGCCAAGAGGACACGCACGCGCACGTGCACCACGCACGCGCGAGATTGCCCGCGCCTCCACCCGCCCGCTCGGGCGCTCACCCCCGCCTCGGCGTCCGTACCTAGCACCGCGGGATGGGTGCCGCGTGCCCCTCCTCTCGCACGGACGCCAAGGATGACCGCAGCTCCCTGCAACCCTAGCCTGCGCCGCTATAAAGGCCACCACCACCGCTCCCTTCTCCTCTTCGTCCTTCCAGCCGCCGCACTTCTGTTTCCGTCTGCTGCCGCTGCCAAGCCGGCCACGACCGCCCCCTCGGCCTCGCTCCGCCGGCCGCGGACGCCCACAGCCGCTCCCGGCGCCGCGTGGAGCAGCTGCTGCCTCTCCACATCGACGTCGTCAAGGTGGAGCCGCATCGGCTGCTGCCGAGCCGAACTCCGACGCCGCGCAGCGGAAGCGTGGTGGCGCCCACGACCACCTCGACGCGCCACTTCGCCACCGGCCCGGGGCCGAGACCGGCCTCGTGCTCTCCGTCGTGCTCGTGCGCGACGTCGCCCTGACGCCGCAGACTCACCACAGCCGTCCCTTCGGACCTATCTACGTCTGCGTCGTGCTGCCTTCCTCAACGCGCGGACGTCGAGCTTCCTCCTCTGTGACGTCGTGCAATCGGGGGCCGAGACCGCCATGGCCACCACCTCGCCATTCGACCTCGCGGCGCCATCGTCGGTGGCACCTTCTCCTTGAGATGCTGCTGCTCGGTACCTCCACGTCGGCTGCCTGCAGACGTGCCTCGCCGCCCGTGACCAGCAGCCACGTCGCCCCATCCGCCGGCCTCCACCTCGCCGCGATGCGCCGGCCACCGACGCGCCTAGAGCCGTGACGCGCCGACCTCACCATGTAACACCCTCAGTGTTACTCCTAAATCAACTTATTAAATGATGCCATGAGCATCATGTTTATAAATTAATGCATGAGATGAATTGTGTGGTTAAATTCTTATTACCGTTAATATTGAAAAAAAATGTTAAAATGAAAGTTAACCAATAGTTCTTGTCAGGTTCAAAAATTTATTTGTATGTATTTAGCAATCTAATTAATTGTGTGAGTGCTTGGGTTGTCGGGTTGGTGTGCGCGGTCATCCCGCGTCGCTGCTCGATGTCGCGCGGTCAGCAATATCTCGCACGACTGCCTGCTCTGTTTATGCTACTGCTGCGTATCGCCTGCTCTCGACCGAGTGTGTGTGCGTGTGTTTAATTTTCTGCGACGCCATCGATTCGTCGTCGTTTCGTCGTCACGTCCACCTGCCTGGCCAGGCATGCAATTCCTTTAATGGCTAATTAGGTTCTAGTCATTTCTTGCTGGCTCTTGCCCCTTGTCCTTTTGCTCCTAATGGTGGCAGGTGATGCATCTCATTTAATACCTCACATAGCACATGCAAGGAGTACGTTGCTTTCTAATCCTTGTCTCCTAGTCAAGTGGTGGCAGTTGGGTGCACTGAGAGACATTTTCTTTAAATGGCAAGTCAGACGCCCACGCAATCTGACATTTCTTGGGTCATTAAGCAAATCAATGTGTCAGTGTCTTGCCCCAGGGGGTCAATCACCAACTAGTAAATTTGTTTATTGCGTGCTCCCTCTCCCGGATGTGATGCAAGAAGAACACAGAGTTTATCCTGGTTCGGGCAAAGAAGGCCCTACGTCCAGCAAGAGGAGGGGGGTACTGTATTATCTCGCACCGAAATGCTCATACAAGGGGGAGTATGAGCTGGTTTACACGGGGGTGCTAGCAGGGCTACCCTAGGTGAGTCGGTTGATCGCTTGAGATGTCGGTCAAGCAAGGGATAGTTTGTGTCGCGAGCGTGAGCAGATGCCCGATGTTCGCTCTAGTGTTTGATCTTCGATGATCTAGATGGTCTTCCTTCTATCCCAGCGTCCCCTTTTATAGACTAAGGGGAGGTTTGAGAGCACATAAACCCTAATTCGTATTGGTATGGGAGGCGTGTCCACGGCACCATGCTTGCGATGGGATGTCGATTGCTGTAGCGGCATGGCCTTCCTGTCCTTCTGGTGCTTCAGGGCATGGTGATTGTTTTCGGCTCGACCCGTCCCTAGCCCTTTTGCCAGCACTAGTTGTTTTATTCTTAAGCGATACGTGAGTTCTAGGTAGCATGGAGGAGTTGAGTGACATCAAGCTCATTTGAAAAAACTGAGTGATTTTTCCGGGGACTCGAGGGGGTTCCCCCCTTTGTAGCCCCCGAGGGAGGCTCGTCTTTATAAAAAATAAAGTCGAGGCTACCTTGTGCTTCGTGATAAAGAAAAGTATATTACGAGTAGCTCGATTATCAGAAGACTTTTTATCTTATTCATTCGAGACATGAATATAAGTAGAGCCCTGAGGCCTAAGGGTAAAAGTGACGTAGCTGTTCGATGCTCCACGCGTTGGTGTAGACCTCGGCGAGCACTGTAACCACGAGCCTCCGCATCACCGCATCGGCGTTGTTTGTTGTCATTGATGTCGTGTCACGCGTCACGCGGCTGTCGATTGTCGAGGATGCGTTCTCGAACTGGTTGCCGCTCCGCTCGGCCTCGGGGCGCCTTGTCTTGGTGGACAGATGCTTCTCGGTCTTGACGAGAGGGCACGTCCCGCCGATCGGAAGCAGCTCCTCTGCGCCTTGAGGCCGAGCTCTCCGCCTGTTGTACGGCTGCAGTTTGGAGGAGCCCCTGGATTTCATCTCTAATACATTGTGCTAGGGGCGTCGATGGTACCGGCATGTCACGGAGCAGCATTGTGGCTGCCATGACATTCTGACTAGCACGGTTGTAGACGTGACGCTCGTTGACGATCTGTCGATGGACCTCCCGGGCCCGGCCACGGGCTCCTCCATTTTGTGGCCGCCCCTGATCTCGCTCGAGGGCACGCTCGAGCTAATGAAGTCGTAGGCGCTCCTCCTCGAGCTTGGCGAGCAGTTCTCGGACTTGCGCGATCTGGGCGTCCTGAGGTGGATCGGCTTCGTCTGGAATCGGGGGGTCGGCGTTTCGCGGTGGGGTAGCGTTGCCCCCTCCTCCTTCATCCGTGGCCGTGGCGTCGTTGATGTCATCCTGGGAGTCGACCGGATCGATGAGGTGGAAGCACTCCCGCGTAGGATCGTAATCCTCATCGGGGGAGTCTAGATCGAGGTAGCCCTGGTAGAAGTTGGGGAAAGATCCCCTGCGCTCCTCCTCCAGCCGTCGCTGGATCATGCCCGAGGTGTAATACCCTGGGACCGGGGCTCGTCGTGGCTCCGGGCGCTCATCCGGTGGAGGGGTGGTGACGAGGTTAATCGTCGCATGTAGCAAGCTCCCTGGGGACCCGTAACGTGCCTGCATCTACGAGTCTACAAAAGCAGAAGAGAGTCTGGCGTTGTTGTAGAGCCCGTGTGGAAACAGGTTGCGCGGCGGCGCGGATGAGTATGTCGGAGAAGCCACGGGGACCCTCTGAGATGACGGTATGGCAAAGCCAAAGTCAGGCTCATCGAGGTACCCGCCCCCGACCCGCAAGCATGGGTCAAACAGGCTCCCGAAGGGAGGAACTGTGTCACCAGCTGAGGCCGGGGGGACGGCGTTCGGCGTCTCGGGATCCACACGGTGAAGAGTGCGGTGGCGTCGTTCGCGCCTCCTCCTGGTCGTAGGCGAAAGGCGCGAGTGGTGGGAGCGTCGTCTGGTCCTCCTTGGCCCCGGCGTACCGGAGCTGCTGCTATCCATGCCACTATCGGAAAGTAGAACCATGTCGTGGCTGTGGCCCAAGGACATGAACTCTAGACTCCCAAACCAGATGATGGTGGCAAATGGAAATGGTAGGATCGTGGAATCCATCTGGGAGAGAAGTTGGGAGTTGCTCGACACGCAAAGACCCCCTACCTAGCGCACCAACTGTTGGTGTTTTGACCCAGGGGGTCAATCACCAACCAGTAAATTTGTTTATTGCGTGCTCCCTCTTCCAGATGTGATGCAAGAAGAACACAATGTTTATCCTGGTTCGGGCGAAGGAGGCCCTACGTCCAGCGGGGAAGGAGGGATTGTATTATTCTTGCACCGAAGTGCCCGTACAGGGGGGAGTACAAGCTGGCTCACACGGGTGAGCCCGGGGTGTGTCAAGGCCTAGGACTAGCAAGGCTACCCTAGGTGAGTTGATTGATTGCTTGAGATGTCGGTCAAGCAAGGGATAGTTTGTGTCGCGAGCATGAGCAGATGCCCGATGTTCGCTCTAGTGTTTGATCTTCGATGATCTGGATGGTCTTCCTTCTATCCCAGCGTCCCCTTTTATAGACTAAGGGGAGGCTTGAGAGTACAGAAACCCTAATTCGTATCGGTATGGGAGGCGTGTCCACGGCACCATCTTGCAATGGGACGTCGATTGCTGTAGCGGCATGGCCTTCCTGTCCTTCCGGTGCTTCAGGGCATGGTGATAGCGGACAGGACGTTGTCGAATGTCGTGGTGTGGGACGATCCGCCTCCAGTGAACGGATACGAGCTCTGCAGCCGATGCGGGGCGGATGGGACGGGTCCCACGCCGGAGTGGTCGGAGGTGATGGTCGAGCCCCCGTATCGAGGAGCGTCGAGGCCTGCGTGACCTTGATGCGCCCCTGTAAACACGGTCGAAGGTTGTGTCCCCTTAAAGATTCGAGGGGGTGCCTTCGGCCTCCGTACTCAAGGCGTGGCTACAGGAGTCGCACGACCGACGGATAACCTGGGTATGGGTGAAGATTTGCTGGATTTGACCGAGGTACTGAGTGCCCATGGCGTTAGGCGGGAGCAGGTAGGCGCATTGGATCCCTTTTACCCCATACTGGGAGTAGGTAAGTCGATCGAGCCTCCTGCTCGCGGGCCGTTCGATTCACCCCCTGTCCGTCATTCGAGGGGTCGAGGTCGAGGGTCGTTCGATCGATCCCCCTTCCGTCGTTCGAGGGGTCGAGGAAGAGGGTCATTCGATCGATCCCCATTCCATTGTTCGAGGGACCGAGGTCGAGGGGGATCCTGCCTACTGTCCCTCCAGTAATGGGCTGGCCCATGACTGGCCATTTTTGTCGGTGGGGTAGGCCTTCGCTTGATGGGCCTTCCTCCATTGATCGAATGGCTGGTCGGATTTTGCCTGGACGTTAAGCATTAGATTATCATAGGTTAGGGTACCCCTTACCTTTGTACCCGACACAATGTATATCAGGTGCGAGTGGTCCTTTTACTCTGTACCTCAATCAGCTTCAATCCACTGCACGTGTGTTAGATAAGAGTTATGAAGCCTCGTACAACCTTGATCGAGCAACCCAGTTTCATTTTGGTTTTTCCACGTACAACTAGTCTAGAATAGCTCTTGATGTCGCGTACATAGGCTACCTGTTCAAAGTTGGAGATAAATGCGCGGGTAGTTTAGCTCGCCTGGGTTGTGTTCTGTGCCAGTCCATGGAGCTACCATCGTTGTCTTAAAGTTTTATCATAGTTGTGCCCGCAGCACAGCATCGCAGAGCTGCTCAGTTGTGCATGGGCTAGCACTGCCGTGATGTCTTTGGCCTAACCCAACCGTTGGCCGGGTTGGCTGTAAGTCCCTAGTGCTCGTAAGCTAATTAGTTTTTCTATTTTAAATTAGTTTGAGTTGGCTTGTTAATTAGTATGCTTAGTTTGTTTAGATTATTTATTTTATAGGAATCGTGGTGCTAGTTGAGAAATAAGTTTAATTCGGTTTTTCTCAATAGCTTCATTGCGTCAGCATATGCTTGCTGTACGTGATCATTGTAGCAATAGAATAGAGTGCTGGTCTCTATATCTCATTTATTAGAGTTAGTGTAGCCATTGGTAGCCGTGTTCTAATTCAAGGTTTGTGGTTGTCTATTTATTAACTATTGCATCATCACCATTGCATGCATATAGTGAACGAGCCAGTGGAGATCGTGACCTTCGACGAGCAGGAGTACGACGAGGTCGTCGTGGAGTACGAGGAGGAGATCCTCGTGCAGGAGGACGCCCCGGAGCCACCAGTCAGTGACTTTGCTGACACCATGTCCGCTGAAGGCAAGCCCTGGTGCATAACCCTATTTTTATATTCACTAATATATAGTTATATATATATATATGTGTTGTGCATTTAAGTTCAGGAGTTCTATGAAAATCACATACATAAATATACCTATCATATGAGTCATACTAGTACAGGTCCGAGTAGCGGTCATGCTTAGGCTATCGGTAGCGTGAGTGACCTGTCGTTGCTCACACTAGGTGAATAATATTACTCTCATGGAGGAGGGTGAAAAAAAATAAACTGGTGACCGGGCAGAGATGTGGTTTGGTTATTGGTGGGTGTGACAAGTTGAGTTCTGTGGCCAACGGGGCTTAATTGGGTTACACTGTTTCCCTGCCTGTGTCGTTTAGGGACCGTCCGTTGCTGTGGATGGTAGTCAGGTCACAGACTTATTATCCGGAGCACATACTGGCTTATGGGAGCGGAAAGGCTTGTTACTCTCTTGTCTTGGGTTTCGGCTCTATCTGGACCGACTGTATCGGTGGTTTTTGGGTGGAGATCTAAGCATTGCACTGAGTCTGGGACTCAGGTGCAGGGGCTTAGAGTCCTAGTTTGGACGGGGACTTGGACCCCTGGACAGGAGAGTGGTAGGTTGGTCTTGTCTGTGCCCGAGGTGCAGATGAGGCGTGTGTTTTGGGGTACCCAGCTGGGCTACATTGATTCGCGAATCGCTGCGCTATGCGGTACGACTTGACTATGGTCTAGCACCGTAGTAAGAACTGGAACAAGGAAGATGATAAAATGGTTATGATTGCTTATCACATGCTTGAACTTAGAACAGGTGCTTACCTAGAATTGTTGGTTAATGAACTAAAATTAACCGCTAACAAAATAAAAACATGGTTACACTCTTAGTAATGCTTTTGGCAAACTCTTTAAACCAGCAAAGCATATAGCCCCGCATACCCTTGAGAGTCGGGAAAATATTCCCAATAGCCGGTTAAGTCTTGCGAGTACATTGTGTACTCAGGGTTTATTTCACCCTTGTTGCAGGTGCAGCTTAAGGAGTTACCCTTTGTGTGGAGGATTCTTCTGGTGGGCACAGACGAATCCTTGTATCGTTTCCGCTAGATGTTCATTTTAATTCTGCTATTTTATTTTTGCACTCAGAACTCTAGATTGTAATAAATAAATTTCGAGACTCTGTATTGTATGAAATGGACTAAGTATGTAAGTTTTGTACTCATTATTGGATCATGGATGGAAACGTGGATTTTTTAGCTCTTCCGCTTGGTGCGCTCGACGGAACTAGTCTAGTTGATGCGCTCACCTGGGTACTTAATGTCTAATGGAACACAAGTACTCTTATGAGGTCATTAATTTAGGTTGTTCTACCACATGCCACGTAGAGCCAGACACCGCAACGATGACGCGCCATCGAGCCCTGCCAGCCGCGGATGCTCCATGAACGCCCCTCGGCCTTGTCCGCGTCGCGAGCCAAGCCGGACGCTGACACCGTGGCCGACCACGCCCGCGGCCGCGAGCGTCCGTGGGGGAGTCGTGGCTCGCCATGTCTGACCGCCAAGCGCACGCCATCGGGCGTTCTGGCCCACCGCGACCGCAAGCCGCTGCTACCTTGCTGAGCCCGACGACCACCTCTGCATCCGCGACCACGACGTCGCTGGCCCTTCACCCCGGAGCTCCTGCCTCGCCCACTCTCACTACCACGACGTCATCCTGGCCCCGTTCCGCTCCAGTGAGCATCTCCGACCACAACTGCTACTGCCGGTGAGACATACCTCCCGCCAAAGCTTTGCCCTTTCACTGTTGTAGCTGCTTGTGTCTGAGTCTGGCCTTCGTGCCACGTTCTTCACTGCCGCAGGGTAGCGCTAGTCTTGCAGCGCCGTCTTCGGGGGCTTTGCCACCACCTGGACGCTGCTTCCAGCTAGCTTGCAGCCAGCCGGTGAGCCGTTGACACCAAAGGCCTCGCCTTTTTCCGCTCTATCCATGTGCTTGTCTGAGTCCGGCCTTCGTGCCGTTGTGTTACACTACCGCAGGTGGTAACAACCTTGTCAAGCCGTCCAACGGAGCCCCGGACGCCTTCCCAATTCCCGTTACCGCACCAGTCAGCAACGACCAGACGTGCTCCTTTGTCCGGCCTTCGTGTCGAGGTCTTTTTGTTGCAGGGTGGTGTGTCCCTTGTCCCGGATGTGTCGTTGATCTACCGCAGCAAGCTTCGCCTTCCTCGTCAACGCTGCAAGGTCGAACTCCTTCAAACCTTTGTCATACTCGACACCGATGAAACATTTCTTGATCATACAATGTCATACATGTCATCTACACTTGTCATCTATATATACATGCTTGTGACGTGCCTTTGTGCCGGCCTTTATCTATCTATCTGTCTCTCGCTATGGAAATGTGCTACCCTAGTTCTGTGTTGTGCCGTTATTGGATTCTTGTGTTGTGATCTCTTTATCTGTGGACCGAGCCTTCGAGCCGGTTGAGAGAGTGTTATGTTCGGGCGTTACGAACGCAAGCTCGTCTTGCCATGATCGTGATGCCTAGCATGATCCCCTCTCTTGTGTTTAGTTGTCCCCTTTGGTCCACGATCGTTAGCTCCTATCCTTGTCCCTAGGATTTGGCCATGGAGGACTCGGTGTTGATGTTGTTATCGACGTGGTTATTATCCACACGTTGCGAACCCTCTATGACCTAGCCTAGCGGATTCGAGTTAGGGGACAACCTTCGTGAAATCAACGGATGCCAACTCTCTTAGGCGAAGCTCATGGCCGCGAGTTCCCTCGCCATGACCATTGGGCTCTACCCCGCCCCCCCTTGCTTTTCTTTGTCTTACCCACCTCGTATGCTTGCACCACCTTGACCAAGGGATTACCTTGTGCCTTTAGTGCATGAAGGTCATGGTGCCATACGATTTGGTGTGGTTCGAGGAACTACGAGCTTGTGTCTCTATTCCTTCAACCTTCGTCCGTTACCATGGCGTGTGGTTGAAAGAATGCGGGGACTGTTCCTCTCTTATCGATCCTCGTCGATCCAGTAAGACGTGGATTGAGTGCTCTTGTTCCAACTCCTTCGGTTCATGTCCTTTCCCATGACATGATGATCGAAGTGTCACGGAACCAATCCTTTTTCGCTTGCTTGTTTCCCTTTGGTGTTTATTTACTGCTCTCTTGTTTCTTTTCCTTTGATTACCGTCGGACGCTATGGCGAGTGGATCAAAGGAAGGTGGATCCCTTCTCTCCCCTCTTTTGGCTCTTTCGTGATCAAAGCCCTTGTATGCTTGTACCTATTTTAGACCGTAGCGCTTCTTAGGTCCTTGCGGTGACAACCACACCGCTAAGGCCCTAGGGGTGACTAGGTGCATTTAGTGCACGTAGGTCGTGGTACCCTACAAGTGGATTTGGGCGTTGTGTGTTCTCTCGTGTGTCGCTTCTTCCCAATGCCTCGCCTTTTTCTGTGGCGTGTGGGTTGGGAGAAGTAGACCATTGTTGTCCCTTTTCTTTTCTTGTTTCGCTCTCTCTTCGGTTCGCGTCGAGTACTATGGCGTATGGACTGAGAGAGTGATCGGATTGTTCTCTTTCTCTTGTCCCATTCTCTTTGGCTTGTGCCAATTTTCATGGCATGCAAGTCGAAGCCTGTGAGACCAAGTCACAACTCTTGCATCTTGCGTTGTTATTCGTTCTTCTTTAGTTGTGACATGTGGGGTTTAAGGCTACAAAGGCCGAACCCTGTTGCGTTGTCTTCCTCCCTCGCTTGCGATCTTTCGGTTCCTGTCAATTTCCATGACACTCGGATCGAAAGACTACAAGCCGTGGTGTATGTTTAAGTTAAGCGAGGGTCTAGGCCCTTTCTCTTGAAACCATACAGGTTGACACTATCAACCCGGGAAGTGTGGCTATTTTGGGGTCATGACTCGAGCTTATGTTTAACAGACAACAACTCGTGTTTTATTTTGAGCCCGAGGAAAGCGGACAACCCCGTGAGGGCTAAGTCTTTTGATGATCTTTTGTTGTTAGCCGCTCTTCTGTGTCTCGCTGTCTTTTAGTTTGGATCTTGGTCAAGGATTGATTGTTTTCTTCCTTATTTTGTCGCTCTATCGAGGTAGTTGCATCGAGGGCGATGTTGATCGGACCGGTGATCCGTTGAAGGCAGGAGACATGGGCAGCAACAGGATGTGGATGAATATATGGATCTATAACAAATAGGTGCCACGTCCCACCCAACCTCGTAGAATCCTATTAGACATGCATATACATAGATGCTAGCGCTTTACTTTCTGCAATTAAACTGATAGGTTGCATGGTAGATTGGTTGGAAAGCCTTTACCTTGTCGCAACCTTAACCCTGCACACCCGCTGTTAGGATAGACACTCGCTTTACTTGCTCTCTGCTTACTTCTACTTCGCATTATGTCTATGATGTGATGCTGAGTGGAGGATTGTTTGTGAGTGGCTAGGCACTGTGTGTCATTATAATGATGATAATAATTGGGGAGATCTTGATGTGTGTCTTGGGTGTGTGGTGAGGGTTGAGTCGATCAGACAGGTTCTACGATGAGTCCGTGGGACGAGTCTTGCCAGGGGTGCGACCTGGGCATCCCCACATGAGGTACCTGTGGCGAGCCCCGGGATAGAGGTGTTGTGATGGCACGGGGGAGTACCCCGATTGAGAAGATGACCTGTCTGATCCCACCTAGGATCTGGAATAGCAAGGGAAAACAGAACCATGAGCCTTTCGTGCACACCACTCATCCCTGAATGGGCGGGGTGCGGATGTCGACTGGTTTGGGTGATGCCATTACTGCCAGGTTGTGAGGTGATAAGGGTGGGTGGTGCCGGTGTTGGGATCCCGCACCATCCTAGATGCGTAGTACCATGGTGGCCAGGTGCTGCGTCTCCCAGTCTCAGTTTGTCGGTGCGCCAGGGAGCCCTAGGGTTGAGTGGCAGGATGGTATCGTTCCAGATCGGGAGATAGCCTGTTATCAGCCTAGGCGTTGTACAACGTCGATGATGGTGATCTTGTGGGTACAGGTGTACACACTCTGCAGAGTTGATCGATCTATACGTATAGCCGTGTCCCCGGTTATGGACATCTCGTGACCTACGCCTCACTTGTTTTAGAGAGATGAGTCCCTTCTTTTCTCCCCCTGGGTTTTGCAGGATCCGGCTGTGAGCCGCTGAGACAAGAACGAGAGAGAGTTGTCCTTGTCGCCTAGAGAGTGTGAGTGTGTGTGGTGAGATGTGTGTGGATGGGATGGATGTGTGGGAAATGTGTTAAAACTTGATATACAACTATTACTATCATTACCTAATAATAAACCTGCATAGGAAAACCACAGCTAGATATAGATTCTCTTCTCTACCCTTTGCATACCACTTTCCACAAAGCAAAAGCAAAGCATAGGGTGGGAAACAGTGGCCAGTACAAATCATACTGAAAGTTATTTGTCAGGTTTGGATGTCATCTTCGACGACAACAGCAAGGATCCGGAGGTTTAGGTGGTCTTGTCCTACGCTCAAGGTTGCCCGTGAAGGAGGAGCCTTCACCCGCTGGCGCGTTGCTTCTACTCTGATATCGTTTTGCGTGCGTCTTCCGCTAGTAGAATGTTGTAGTAGGGTGTGAATCTCTAAGTTGTAATACTTGTAAACTTGTAATCTCGATGTATGACTGTGGTATCAGTTGTATAATAATAATGTGATAGCTTGGTATTTCTGGGACTATCACATTATGTGGATTTCCCTTCGAGGAAATTGTGGATCGTTACAGGGATGGAGTTCCAGTAGCTGAGAAGGCCAAGATCAGAGCTGTAGCCAAGAATACTATATCAGGTTCTACTTCTCTATCCTCTTCAAACCCTTTTACTGTTCTTAATAATGCTTCTACTGCTAGTTTACATGAGGTTATCATTGATCTTGATTTAGTAGTAGACAATATTGATGACCAGTTAGACATATTTAGGACTGAAGAATTAGCTAGAGCTGCTATTGCTGAGGCAAACTATAAGCAGTACCTTGAGAAACAGAGTGAGAGATCTTTTTCAGAAGAAGGGGTCCATATTGAGGACTTGACCATGGAGGTCATTTCTAATTCACAAAGAGGAGTCTCTGTTGATCTATCCAAGGGTGGAATAGACAATCAAGAACTCTTGGAACTAAATGGGGGTGGGACTGGTAATATTCCAAAATGAGACTCATGTTTTGGAATATTAGGGGCCTTGGCATGTCCCATAAAAGAGGGTCAGTGCTCAAACATATTTTACAAGAAAACTTGGATTTGGTGGCTATTCAAGAAACTATTAAACAAGATTTCTCTGATAAAGAGTTGAAAGAAATGTCTGGCAATAACATCTTTGTTTGGTCTTGGATTCCAGCTAGGGGTCATTCTGGAGGCGTCATTTTAGGGGTTAATGATGATCTGTATGAAATGGAGGGGTACATAAAGCTATTTTTTCATTGGTTGTTTGATTAGAGATAGACAATCTAACTTTCGCTTCTGGGTTCTAAATATCTATGGACCATCTCAACATGATCTTTCAGAAGACTTCATCAGTGAGTTGTCTGAGTTTTGTGCTAACGAAGCTCTACCTATGGTTCTGGGGGGAAACTTTAATTTGATCAGGCACAATAAGGATAGAAACCAGGGTCATGGGGACCCTAAGATTATGAATCTCTTTAATGACTTCATTGGTAATTTTCAGTTAAGGGAGATGTTTGTGAGTGGGACAAGATTTACTTGGTCTAACAAACAAAGGGCTCCTACTCTTATTAAACTTGATAGGATTTTAGTCTCGGGTAGTTGGGACCTCTATTTTTATAATGCCTTTGCTTGGACTAAAGCTAGGGTGGGTTCTGATCATACTCCTATTATCTTGGATACCGGGGACAAGGGGGTCCCTAGGCCCAAATACTTCTTCTTTGAGGAAAAGTGGTTGCATCAGGATAATTTCCTTGCTTTGGTGCAAGAAAAATGGGAGGACATTAAACACAGACTTCCACATCAATCTTATTCCCTGGATGTTTGGCATAGGTATCTACAGGGGCTTAGACAATATTTGAGAGGTTGGAATTTGAAGAGAATAGGAGAACAAAAACAGATCATGGTGGATCTGTCTAAAAACATTCAGGATTTGGACCTAACTGCAGAACAATGACTTCTATCCTTGGGGGAATGGGCTGATAGAATAGAGTTGGAAACCAAATTGGAAAAACTCATGATTATTGAGTCTCTTCAATGGAAGCAAAGATCTGGGAAAAATTGGATTTTGCATGGGGATGCAAATACCAAATTCTTCCATCAATTTGTTAACAGTAGAAGAAGTAAGAATAAAATAGCTATTCTGGAGTCTAAAAATGGAGAAATTAGGGGTCAAAAGGATATTTCCTGTCATATTGTCAAATTTTACAAAGGGTTATTTGGTCCAAATAGACCGTGTTATATGAAGCTTAAATCTGACTTCTAGCCCAATAATCTCATTTTATCTGAGGAAGATAAAGGGCATTTAACTAGACCTTTTGATTTGAAAGAGATTAAAGAAGTGGTGATGGTATGAGAGAGAACTCTGCCCCATGCCCTAATGGTTATGGGGCGATCTTTCACAAAAAATGTTGGGATGTTATCAAAGGGGACTTAAGTCATATGTTTGATGATTTATATCATGACAGGCTAGACATCAAAAGGTTGAATTATGGGGTCATTACTTTGATCCCTAAACTAAAAGAAGCCAATAATATTAAGCAATCCAGACCTATTTGCTTGTTAAATGTTGACTATAAATGCATCACCAAAACCTTGACAAACAGATTGGTTCCTGTTGCTGGGAATGTGATAGGGAAAAATCAAACTGGGTTCATCAAAGGGAGAAACATTTTAGATGGAGTTATTGTGCTTCATGAAGTTTTACATGAGTTGAGTAAGTCTAAAAAGAGGGGTTCCTCCTTAAAATTGATTTCGAAAAGGCTTATGATAGAGTAAGTTGGCCTTTCCTGGAACAGATCATGATAGGGAAAGGGTTCCCTGCTAAGTGGATTTCTTGGGTTATGAAAACTGTGAAGGATGGGAAGGTGTGCATTAATGTCAATGGAGAGAGAACTCAATATTTCAAAACTTTTAGGGGGTTAAGACAAGGGGATCCTCTCTCTCCTTTACTTTTTAACTTGGTAGCTGATACCCTAGGGGTTCTTTTGGATAAAGCTGTTAATAAAGGTCATATCAAAGGGGTGCTTGGTGACTTGATCCTAGGGGGGATCTCTCATATCCAGTATGTTGATGATACAGTAATCATGGTTGATGGGTCTGGGTCCTCCATTAGAAACCTCAAGCTAGTTCTGTATTGTTTTGAATGGCTCTCAGGTATGAAAATTAACTATCATAAAAGTGAGGTCTTTGCTTTTGGGTCTCTCAAAGTGAAAAAGAAAACATGGCCAATATTTTGAATTGTGTGCTAGGGTCTTTTCCTATGAAATATTTAGGCATCCCAGTGAGTGACAAACACTTGGCCATGGGGGCTTTTGATTCCATTGTCCAGAAAATGAATAAACGGCTTGATCCTTGGAGGGGGTAAGTTTGTTACCTCGGGAGGGAGACAAATTCTCACTAACTCCTGCTTATCTAGCATTCCTTTGTACTGCATGGGTTTTTACTGGTTACAAGATGGTGTCCACGGGAAAATGGATAGCATTAGAGCCAATTTTTTATGGCAAGGGACTGAGGAGAAGTTTAGGTATCACATGGCCAAATGGGATATGGTCTCTAGACCAAAAGACCAAGAGGGGCTGGGGATCATTAACACCAGAATTATGAATGATTGCTTGATAGTGAAATGGATTTGGAAAATTTTTAGTGAACCTGATGATCTTTGGTTGAGACTAATCAAGGCAAAGTACCTGGGGGATGGGAGTTTTTTTTATTCAAATATCAAAGGGAGTTCCCAGTTTTGGAAAGGTCTACACAAAGTGAAACATTTGTTCAAATGGGGTGCTATTTTTCAAGTTAAGAATGGTAATTTTTGTAGAATGTGGCAAGACTGTTGGTTGCTGGATGTCCCCTTGAGAATTGCTTATAAGGAGCTTTATTGTTTGGTCAGAGAACCTTTCTGCACTGTTAGTGATTGTTGGACCCTAGGGGGTTTGGGAGGTTGTAGAATCATGGACCCTTGTGTTTAGGCGATTAACGACAATACCAGATCACTATGACTAACGTGTGTTTTGCAGAGACAAAGTTATTTATGTTAGGTCATGAGTGATGTGTTTTGAATGGGCTTAATGGATATTCATGCCCCCAAGATGGAAATCATTTCGGTTGCAAAGGATGGAGATTCTCGACGAAGACTAGGCTAGTTCTTAGTGCCATAAGGTTGAGAAGGGCACTAAGTATAGCTAGGGCTTTTGTTTTTCCTTTGACCGTACTATAAAGGGGGGTATAAGGTTAGTAGCTTGACCTAGGAGAGTTTAGGAAAGTGGTATATGCACACTTGTCACAACTAGTCCTAGAGACCTTGCTTTCAGCCCTTGATAAACCCTAGAAGTGGTATGAGCAAAATACCTTAAGAAACCTTAGCGAAAACGGTTGATAGAGAGGGAGAAAGAGGCTCCGGACCACTCTGCTAAGTAGGCACCGGACCAAGGAGAGTAGTCCGGCGGTCCCTGACTTAGGCAGATTCTTAGCTTGAGGAGCTCCGGACCACCTGTTTCGAAAGCACCAGACCATAGGAGAGTGGTCCGGTGGCTTGGTTCAGAGAGTCAGAAGGCTCCGGACTAGTCCGACGGTGTGTCCGACGGATAGTCCGACGCCTCAAGACAGGAAGTTTGGTCTATGCAGAGAGCACCCTGGCTCCGGACCAGAGCGTCGGACCAGGGCACCGGACCAAGGAGAGTGGTCCGGTGGTGTGTAAAAGAGAGATCAGTTTTCACTCAGAGAGCATCGAGGCTCCGGACCAGAGCGTCGGACCAAGCAGAGTAGTCCGACGGTGCCTGAGTTTGGAACGAGAGTGAGCTCCGGACCAGTGTGCATGGTCCGGTGGTGTGAGCTCCGGACTAGTCCGGTGGCTACGCAGAGAGAAGAAAAAGTGAAAAACGGCTAGTTTTAGAGGTGGGGACTATTTATAGTTGCCCCCTTGGACCTTAGAGGTCTTCTTGGCCATTGTTTCAGCTGGTGACACCTTGAGAAATCTTTTGGAGAGCCAAGAGTCTAGTGAGGGAGAGATTAGAGAGAGTTCATCTTGTTCTTCCCTCCTAGAGTGATTAGGAGTGACTTGTGTGCATCCATCCACCTTCCTAGCCTTGAGTGGGTCAAGTGAAGGTCTTGTGCTTGTTACTCTTGGTGTTCGACAGCACCTAGACGGTTTGGTGGTGTTCGGAGGAAGTGACCGTCGGAAGATTGTTGGCGGCGCTTCTCCAAGCTCTTGTAATCGGTAGTGGGCGATTCACCGAGTCGAAGTGGCGAAGAATCAACCCGTAGAGAGCACTCTACCCTTGCGCGGGTAGAGGGGGAGCGATACCTTGCGAGGTGCTCCAACGAGGACTAGGGGGGTGTGTCGACACCTCGATACCTCGGGAAAAAATCGCTGCGTCCATGAGATTCTTTTTCCCTAGCTCTTTACATTTCCGTCTTGTTTTTACATTTCCTACTAGAATTGCTTAGGTTGTCTTTAATTCCTATGAACTGCTACCGCTTTCTAGTTAGGACACACGGACGGTAGGCACTAGGGGGTGATTGGCATTTGATAGGTTTTTATATTTGCTTTAGAAATTTAAAACAAGCCCAATTCACCCCCCCTCTTGGGCATTTTGATCCTTTCAGAGGTAGACTTTAAAAGATCTTTATCAGTTCAGGAATTCAATTCTTGGCTGGAGCTAAGAGATATCCTACAAAAGAAAAATTTAAATTCTGAGTTAAATGATTCTGTGAATTGGGCCTTAGAAAAGAAAGGACAATTCTCTTCTAAATCCCTTTACGGATTCTTAACTGACAGAGGGGTCTTTAGCAAGGTTGCTAAATGTATCTGGAAATGCAAGACTCCATTAAAAATCAAGTTCTTCCTCTGGCAATCCTTTAACAACAAGCTTCAGGTTGCTAAAAATTTAATTAAACGAGGATGGAGAGGCTCTGAACGTTGTTGTCTTTGTGGTTGTATTGAGTCTGTGGAGCATTTGTTTTTCGTTTGTCACTTATCTAGATTGATCTGGGGAATGATCAAGGATAACATCCATTTGAATTGGATTCCTTCCAATTTAGATGACTTCAGTTGTGTTTGGCTGCAGGGCGAGGGGCCTCTGTCAAGCAGCCTGGTGATATTTTTCTTTGCAGGTTTTATGTGGTCCCTATGGATTATGAGGAACAAGATGGCCATTGAGAAGTGCTTCCCCAAAACTCCAACTGATGTTATGTACATGGCTGTGTCATTGATGTAGAAATGGAGCATTCTACTTAAGGAGAAGGATAAGGAGCGCATTGATCAAGTTTTAAGCAAGATCTTGGACTGGCTGAAGAACTGTCCTAATTCTATCTTGCAATCGGATGTATCTGAACTTTAGGACCAGTCCTTCAGCTTTCTGTTTAGCTTTGTATCGGTAACTGGTAACCCCAGGTTACAAGATTTTGTATTTGCTATCGTTTGGCTTTATAAAAGCAGAGTGATCTCGTTTAAAAAAAAGGCAGAGCCCGACGTGCTCCACCATGTGCATCGGTCCGTGCCACTCCATGACATAGTGTGCAACTAGAACTGACATATAGCTAGCTCTTCCGATGGGTGAATCGTGCAGTGCTCCAATTTGGTTCTGTGTTCGTGCTCTTCTTACTCTTAGGCCGCGCGTGGTGTGGTGGAAATGCTGATGCAGCGCCAAGCCAAGCCAGCACCACACAAGAGCAAGAGGGGTGCCTGGCTTGCCTTGCATGCCTGCCCTGATGTCACTTGCTCCTGAAGTGCAATGACCATGAATAACTGATGCGACGACCACAGGCACAAGGGAATGTGTGGCGCACGCTAGCTTGACAGCTCTGTTGTCGATTGCACATGAAACTGTTTGTTGTAGCGCACAAGAGATCGAGTCAGACAGAGTTTTTAATTTTGTGTTGCTGCTGCTGCTTCTTCGTTCCTCTCTTGGTTTCTGAATTCTGCCTTGTATGGCCGCCTGACCGTCAGACGTCGTAGCAGGCAGCGTCGAAGCGCGCTGCTCTCGTGGAAGATGCTGAACTAATCAGTTCCTTCTCTACTCTGTCTCTTACTCTTACTTTGCGGGCTGCTGGATGATTATTTTAGAATAAAAAATAAAAAATCTGGCCTATAGGACCGCACACACAGCTAAGTTGCAGGGTGTGACCCAGTCTAGTCTGGGATGATTTTTTTTAATAAGGAAATATATTAATATCCCAGCTTCTGCATCGACCAATGCATATGGCTATTCCTTATTATAAACTAAAGCAAAACAGTCAAAGGGATCTCAAAAACAAAGTTTTGAGTCATAGAGAAAACAACAATCGTTTTAAAAGAACCTCGACTAAAAAGCAATCTTATTACTAAATCTCCACCCATATCTTGCAAACACCTCTATCACAACTGTCTCAATATTCATGCATCTCATCTTCATCATATAACGATCCTCCTCCTTCTGTAGGAGAGACCAGGACCTGATCCAGTAAGTCCCCTTGAAGATAACCTGCAAATAAGATGGTGCTGAGACCTTGTCAAACACTATATCATTTCGACTGATCCATAAAGCCCAACAAAAAGCACTTGCACCCACAAGAATCTGAGATTTCAGTTTATTATCTATCCCTTCCAACCAGCTCGAATGATGAACACTTAATTATATATATGCTCTCTTTTAGGAGACGTGTGTCTGAGGGCCGGCCGGGCTTGATGGATCTTTGGTACAGTATATGATCTGGTAGGAGTTATGGAGTAGGTTTCTTTGAATGACGAACCTGATCAGATCCTTTGGAGCTAGCTTAGTGTTCCAATGGACAGTTGTTCTCAGTTCAATCTTTGTATGCAATCATGTCTGTATGCATGTTGGAGGGTGACGGCGACGGCGACGCGGAAGGCCATGCATGTGGGGAGGGGATGTGGTTGGGACGGGGCGACGCGGATGGACGAGGCCCCCCTCCGCGTCTCGTCGCTTTTTACATATGGCTGCAGTACCTACTTGACCGTGCATTACCAGCAGTGGCGGAGGCAAGGGGGGCTGGCAGGGGCCACGCCCCCTACCATGTCACACCATTTTTTTTTACAAGTATAAAGTTATGGTTTTTATTTATAACTTCAGTTATTACCATCATATATATATATATATACTCTAGATGATTAAATTATAAAATATTACTAGATAAAAACACCTTAAAGGCCTATTTGGTACAACTCACAACAGCTTTATGAAGCTGTTGTGAGCTGTTTTTTTGCCAAACACTTTTTTTTCAAAACAGCTTCACCCATGAAGTTATTTTTCTTTTACTCTCACAAAGATATGAAGTGGATGAAGCTGAAATTAGTAGCTTATCACAATTCTCTCTCCCCCCCCCCCCCCCCCTCTCCACATGTATGCATAAAGTTGTTGGTGAAGTTATTTTGTCAAACATTTTTTCCAAAATAGCTCAACTTCACCTATAGAGTTGCTTATAAACTATTTTCTAAAAAAAATAGCTTCACTAGTGAAGCCGAGCTGTACCAAACAGGCCCTAAAAATGGTTGAGATATTATGAGGTTTACAAATCATCCTAGACACATTGATGTTTAGTTGTCGTCTATCAATGAAAAAAACATCTTTATCCTAGAATATATACAAGAAAATACGAGCACTCATGCTAAGTCGATGTATTAAGCTAGATAATTATCACGAAAAACCTAGCCAGTTGCTTTTGCAAACTGATTTTTTTGTCGGCCCCCCCTATGTACAACTTCTGACTCCGCCACTGATTACCAGTTGACTTTTGGCTTCCAATATGAGCAATAGCCGAGTGTAGTTGCACTACAAGAAACCTGTTAATACATGACGGTTACATTCCGTCACAGATCAATGAAAAACCGTCACCAAATAGTGTTTGTGATGGTTTTAGAGACCGTCATGTATTGAGCGTCATGGATTGACTTGAGTGACGGTTCTTTGAAAACCATCACAGATTAACACAATCCATGACGGTTTCCATCACAGATCAGCCCAAAGCCCACTTAGTCCAGCCCAAGCCCAATGTTCTTGACGAAAGATAACCGTCACGGATTAGATATCTACACCATTATTGTTGACATCACTACTAGCTGCCACTTGTTTGGCACATCATTAACACAATAAAATTCATCTCAACATACACAAATCATACAAAAAGACATTTCTTTATTCATATAACAGTGATCTGTATGATGGATTCAACATATACAAACTTATATGCTTCAAATATAATATACATGATCCAATACAACTATGGTGGAAACAAGAAATGATTTATATTTAGAAACTTCAAAACTGGCATCCATTTGCATCTTGATGTGCTTGATGCTTACGAAGTGCTCCCTAACATTTGAGTTCCTAAAAAACAATATTAACATGATATTAGTAAGAAACTAAGAACTGATGTTTAATAGAAGATCATAGAAGGGCAAAGGTTCAAAAATACATTAATACACAACATTCATGGATGTGTGCAGGGCTCTAGAGCAGTATTTGAATGCTTACAATGACAAACTATATAGGAGAGTTGTATCCTTATTTTCTTGCTATAGTAGCACACTAGCTATTCTTGAATAAACTTGGTGCATTAGGTTCTTGATCTTTGTATTTTCTCCTGAAAATTGCATGCACGCAGCAAGCTTAGATACTGTGGCAAGGATTACCGGTAACACAAATAGAAAGAACTGAAATTAAAAACAAGAATATTGAAAAGAACTCCACTAAATTAAAAAAACTGAAACTCTGAATATTGACTGAATTATATGCTAAAATCCTGAAAAGAAATGCACAACCAGAATTCAGTCATTGAAAACAGCAAAAACAAGAACTGGAAATTGCGGTGAACTGTAGTTCCTGTCAACATGCAAAGGAAAGGAAAGCTATCAACTAATTAAAGTAATGCTGGATCTACTGAGCCAAATTTGTTAGACAATAATTAAAGAACATAATCTGTAAATTGCACAACACAAACACCATTTTTTTGTTGGTGTAAAGAACATAATGAAGGCTGCCAGCTACCAGAATAAATTGCCGCTCACTGCCAATGGACTCACCTGCTGCATAGAAATAAATTTAGAGCAAAGTCAGGCATGCACTAAATAGGAAACTGCAGAGCTGTACACAGAAAAATCAAGAACTGTTGCAGAATTTAGATAACTTGAAAAAGATGCTGCATGAGAAAAAATACCCAACACAGGGAAGCTTCTTTGTGCTGAACTGAAATTAAGATTATTTACTTAACTGAAACTCTAAATGTGTACTCTCATGAACAACCAACACACTAAACTGCATATTTAAAACCAAGTTTTTTAAAGTGAGTAACCTGACAGCGGAGGGAGAGAACAGTTAGCCGCAACAACAGCTATCGCTGATGAAGATTTACTGAACACAGAAAACTGCAGTTCCTGGACAACACAAAAATAAACTGCAGTTCCCAAAGGCATTACATAGCTTTCGATTCTGTAGGCTGCATCTTGGACCTTCATGTGCACTGTCTCTTCCTTTCTAGAGAGGAGAAATTATCAATAAAATAATTGCGTATTAATTTGCGTGTACTATACAAATAGTACAAAAAATAATTCTACCACGATGAGAGTAATAATTGTTGCATAGCAGATCAGAGGACATGTAATACTCATTTGGCATTCTACTCCATCAAAAATACCTGTACAGAAATCTTAAAGAGCTCTATTGTTGCTGCCACCAAGTTTAACTTAACTAGCTACCTGCCAACAGAAGTATATAACGAATATTTAATTGATTATTATCTGCCATATGTATTAAACGATATGACATATCTAGCAATGAAAGAATACCAGACCACACTGTAGCAAAGAGGATTACGAGCTGCTAGTTTTGCTGCTACTGTTATTCGCATAACAGATGGAGACAAGAAACAAGCTGCAACAAATTGTCGATAAAATTAGACCAAAGCAAGATGTCTCCAGTCGAGCAGAGCGATATGTTGTTGAACTGAAAAAAAACTAAAACTGATTCATTGAACTGAAAGAGATGCTCTGAAACCAATTGCCTGTGCTTTAGGTGCTACCAAAAATCTGAACAAACAAGGCCAAATTTAAAATACGGTGGTTGCCTAAAGGTCATCAAGGGCTCCTGTTCCTCCATTGTTACAGTAAGAAAAAAATTTAGAAGTAAACTACCTATTTAGCCATAATTGGTTATTGACTTTTGTTCCTTCAGGAATAAAGTAAGCAAAAATTGTAGATATGAACTACTAAAATCTTTACTGAGCATTTTGTAGAAATCTATGATGATCCAACTTTAATAAAGCATTAGTAAGTAGCAAGATTACATACTACAACAAGGACTACAAGTCTTCACGAATATTGGCAGTACAGTTACACAAACGTGATATGCCTCATGCTGTTGCTTGCCTATATGATTTTTGTTCAGTGTTTGCCACCAATTCTATACATACTAGTCTCAATAATCTTTACATAGTCTGATTTTTGTTCATAATTGTGCTCAATCATGAATTTTATTCAGTGCCTTCAATAAGTCTGAACCATCTGTAAGAAAAGAAAGGACCTCTAAGGAAGCAAATCGCTGCCACAAAAAAGGGACACCTTAGCTTAAATCAGTAGACTAATCTTCTACTACTAAACCCAGCCAATAATGCTTGATGCCCGAATCAGGTGGTGTTTGGATCCATTAGACCTAGGTCTAAAGTTTGGGTCTAAAGTTTAGACTCTAATGTGGGTCTAAAGTTTAGACTCTACAGCATGCAACCTATAGTGTTTGGATCCATGGTCTAAACTTGAGTCCGAGGTGTGTTGTGCACCTTTTAGGCCCTCTTTAGCACCTCTTTTGGTGCTAAAAATTTTAGACCCTCCTTTAGACCCAATGTCACTTTAGACCATATTTTAGACCCCTGTTTGGATCCATGGGTCTAAACGAAGTGCTAAAAGTGCAGGGTCTAAACTTTAGACCATGGATCCAAACATAGCCTCAGTTCATTAACGGCAGATCTGGATCGACTACTAAGAAGTTACATTAATGGAGATCGTTGATAACTGATTCAGAATCTAAGATGCAGTAAAACCTATATTAGTAAATAAATGAGTAATGATGATAGAGGGGATCGATTCAATACCTAAGAAGCTCGATCTACAGTGAGACGGTGGCTCCGACACAGAGCTCCCGCACTGCCTCTGGCTGCTGCTTGCCTGGAGCAGGTGGAGGCAGTCAACTTCTTCTGCACAGATCGAAGTATTGTGAGGCTCTACAAGTGGTGAGCTCGGGCAGATTTAGAGAAAGATTTCACCTTGTGGCTGGATCTGACACTGGGCAAGGCTGTGTCACTGCTTAACAGGGGGCGTGCCCCAACCAGGGGAGCACCGAGGCCACCGAGGCCGTACGCCATTGCCGACGGAACAGGGCTACACGTCGCCACCAGACAAAGAGAGGGCCATGCGTTGTGGTCCTTACCCCCGTGGTTGCGTCGTCGCTGGGAAGTGGCTCAGAGAAGGGGAGGAAGGATGAGGCCGGGGTCTCAGTCTCAGATCCAGACGCAGCGGGGGCAGCGAGGAGATGCGTTGGTCCAGGCCTACTGGGAGGAGGCGGCGACGCTGGATTGGGGGGACCTGGTGGCAGAGCAGCGGTGCATTTGGTGGCCGAGAAGGTGATGAGGACATCACCGGCTTAGATATGACCATGCCAACCACTTCTATACCAAAGGTGAAACCATTCTATATGAGGTTTATCATTGTTACATTTGATGAATGGGTGCTGTACTATGAAGTGTGTATGTTTTCATTTTCAGAATTGCTTACATGGATCAAGGAAGGGTTAGATTGCATATGGAAAGCATGGATGGTCAATGAAGTTGATTGGGGACCAAATCCAAGTGTTCCTAACGTTCTCCACCAGGCCACCACGTCACATTGGATCCAAGGAAACAAAGAGTCCAAGTCCAACACGTTTTGGAAAGTTCAATTCGGACTGCAGAAGAGTCCAAACTTGCGACGGTTGTCACGACTTCATACGGACTCCGATTGGGACGTTCTAGCACTTTTTGGAAAGCTTATCAAGTCTACTTTCCAATGTGTCCGGACTCATACCTATATCTATCAGATGCGTGCGCAGTAAACAATTTAATACCGAGATCTTTTCTGCCAACGGTGCTGTGTCACCCTATTTTGGGTCGATGGCCCGTGTATCAAGTTGAGTCCATTAGGGGCTCATCCTAGGGTTGTAGGACGACACCAGGACCCTTGTGGTCGTCCTCCCTCCTCCTTATATCCCCTAAAGCCGCCACAAACAGATTGGGTTTTGTTTAGATGAAAGTTTAGCTGCTACTACTTTCTTGTAGACGCGTGTGTCGACTAGACCATCCGTTCTACTTGATTCGGAACCTCACCTTCATGTGTATCACATCTGATCCTTCATCTCTTATTTGCAATTGAGTGTTTGTTCTACTTGTTCTTGCTTGTTCTTCGATTGCTTGCAGGAATAACCCTAGTGGATTGGTTGGTTGTGATCCGCAAGATCGTGAGCAACCGCTGGATTTGGTGTATCGATCGCTAAGGCGCAGCGTCCTTGGATGGTTGTAGTCGGATCGTGAACGTCTCTCCAGTCAAATCGTAGTTATCTATCTCCACCGAAAGATCGGGACACCCATACACTCATCAAGTGGTATCAGAGCAAGGTTTCATCGGTGAGAGATTTCAGTTTGTTATTAATTTCCTATAGTCCAGAACAGCCAATAAAAATAGTAGATTTGTTTTCCCATAATCCTATAAACTCTTTGTGCCTTTTTACTAGTATTACTTAGTACGAACTTGTTGAGTTTAGTTTACATCGGTTGAGTCGTGTTGCTGGTTTTAGGGTTAGGCTTTTAGAGTTTCGAGTTCTTGTCACGTTTCGGTCACTATCATATCTCCACTGCCATATATATATCTGCTGCCATCACCACCACCATACACATCTCACTACATCATATATATTTCTTTTGCAATCGTTGCTACCATATACATCTTCGCTGCACCATATCCATCTACATTTTTTTTTCACATCCAGATCTGATTTGGGCACACAAAAAAAATATCAGCATTGCTAGTTCTTTAAGAAAGAAAACACATTGTTACGTTGCTTATTGGAATCTGATTTGTCAAGATCCAATTTTGTTATAGTTGTGCAAAGTAAAAGAAAAGAAGAAGAAGAAAAAATCAGAAAGAAAATAGAAAAAAAAGAAGAAAAGAAGAGAAAGAGAAAGAGAAAAGAAAGAAAAGAAGAGAGGAGGAAAAGAACGGGAGTGTTTTGCTTGCTATTCTTGTGCCTTTTTTTTTGCTGTACCGTGACTTTGTTTGTGTCTAGGCTCGCGTCTCTAGCACTGTCTAACCTAGGACCAGCACGGTACCTCCGTTGAACAATTTCTCAACTTGCTTTTGTGACTAATGTGGTGCTAGTACTTCCTTGCATATTATTTTTAGCCCCCCTATAGCTCCACATATCCGGATACAGCTTGACAGGTGTTGTTGCTACGGTGTCGATACACTACATCCAAGGTTTCCGACTTGCTGGCTGCCGCAACCCCCTGTTTTGCTGGGTAAGAACTTGTAAGAATTTGTTTGATCGAGTTTAGAGTGAGAGAATTACAGCAACCACATCCTACTAGTTGATAGAAACATAAATACTACTGTGTATATTTCTTGTTATCTTCTAATCATGGCATGAATCTACATAGAAAAACGAGATGATCGGGTTGCATATTCTAACCACTTTGCTACAGGTGTGGCAAGTGATAACCATGCTGCTCATGAGGTATGTGATGTCTGGCTTGATAGAATAAAATCTGCACTACCTTATTTTGAAGGAAACTATGATCCTCATGCATATATTGAATGGGAGCTACATGTAGACAAGGAATTTAAAAAGTATGATCTATATGAAAAACAAAAGGTTAGCATTGCTTCAAGTGTTCTTATTAAGTATGCTTTAACTGAGTGGAAACACCTTTGTAGATTTGATAAAGCTCCTCAATCATGGAAAGATATGAAAAGACATTTTAGAGATGTTTTTGTTCCTATCTATTATTCTGATATTTTGTATGGCAAATTGTAATCTATAAAACAAGAAAACAAAACTGTAGCAGAATACTTAGATAGACTGAAATTATGTTTGCTACGTTGTGGCTTTGAAGAAAATGATGAGTTTCTAGAACATAGATTTTTGCAAGATCTTAATATGCAAATTCAGAATATCCTTGTTGATAAACATTATAAGACTTTTGGTGAGTTGTTTGATCTTGCTTGTGAATTTGAAATAACACTAAAAATAGATCTCACAAATACTATAGAAGCATATGTCTCTCCTATTACTAACAATTTGCAGCAAGCGGATGCCAATATACCAATGGGCATTGATCAATCTAAGATTAGAGGTGACACATTAAAGGAGAGCATGAATCTAGCTGCAAGAACACCATTTGCGAAGAGCATCAAAGGTAAGTTAGATGGTTGTAACATAAATCAAGGTGAGCATGCTTTAGTTGAACTGCATTTGTCCACTAATCTTGATATCCTAGATCAACCAATAGTGGAACTCATCGCTGATTTTCCTTTGTCACACTTTCATATGCTTGAGATTCCATGTGACAAAGAAGAGTTGTGTGATAATGAATTACTTATATCCATACCACAACTACCGAATAAAGCTAAAAATTCTAAATCAATGAGTGCTGAATTCCAGCATATTGTTCATATTGTAAATGAAAAAGAAGAAATTCAATTATTTTCATCTTTACATACAATAGGGTACATTCAGTTCAAGGATCATTGTGAGCTTAGCGATTTGCAGAATAATCTGATTGCTAGATTTGAATTGCCATGTTCTTCTAATACCAGTTTTCATGCTATTGGCAAATATAATTGTGAAAAGGAGTATATGGTAAACCGAATTTATATTTGCTCAAATATACAAACTCCTTTTATAGTGAACAGAACTAATCAATTAGAAGTATACAATAACAATAATCATGCCATGTCAAGCTTACCTAGTTTTATTTTAAAGAAACAGGATAACTATCAAGAATGGGAGTTTGGTTTGCTTGTATCTACAACACATCCTCTGACAGTGGTCAAACCGAGGACGGTTTGCTGTCAAAAAAGGGAGAATGATGAGGACATCACCGGCTTGGATATGACCATGCCAACCACTTCTATACCAAAGGTGAAACCATTCTATATGAGGTTTATCATTGTTACATTTGATGAATGGGTGCTGCACTATGAAATGTGTATGTTTTCATTTTCAGAATTGCTTACATGGATCAAGGAAGGGTTAGATTGCATATGGAAAGCATGGATGGTTAATGAAGTTGATTGGGGACCAAATCCAAGTGTTCCTAACGTTCTCACCAGGTCACCACGTCACATTGGATCCAAGGAAACAAAGAGTCCAAGTCCAACACGTTTTGGAAAGTTCAATTCGGACTGCAGAAGAGTCCAAACTTACGACGGTTGTCACGACTTCATACGGACTCCGATTGGGACGTTCTAGCACTTTTGGAAAGCTTATCAAGTCTACTTTCCAATGTGTCCGGACTCATACCTATATCCTATCAGATGCGTGCGCAGTAGACAATTTAATACCAAGATCTTTTCTGCCAACGGTGCTGTGTCACCCTATTTTGGGCCGATGGCCCGTGTATCAAGTTGAGTCCATTAGGGGCTCATCCTAGGGTTGTAGGACGACACCAGGACCCTTGTGGTCGTCCTCCCTCCTCCTTATATCCCCCTAGAGCCGCCACAAACAGATTGGGTTTTGTTTAGATGAAAGTTTAGCTGCTGCTACTTTCTTGTAGACGCGTGTGTCGACTAGACCATCCGTTCTACTTGATTCGGAACCCCACCTTCATGTGTATCACATCTGATCCTTCATCTCTTATTTGCAATTGAGTGTTTGTTCTACTTGTTCTTGCTTGTTCTTCGATTGCTTGCAGGAATAACCCTAGTGGTTTGGTTGGTTGTGATCCGCAAGATCGTGAGCAACCGCTGGATTTGGTGTATCGATCGCTAAGGCGCAGCGTCCTTGGATGGTTGTAGTCGGATCGTGAACGTCTCTCCAGTCAAATCGTAGTTATCTATCTCCACCGAAAGATCGGGACACCCATACACTCATCAGAAGGGAGGCAGGCAAGATGATTTGGGGTGGTGGTGGTGGTGGTGGCGGCTGGTCAAGACATGTTAGGTTTTGGCTGCTATTGGGCCTGGGTTGGATATCTAGTAGTGCAATATACCATCAGTGACCATCTCTAAATCCGTCACGGATCACATGATTTCTTGTAGTGTTGACGCCTACTCTCTCCGGGCGAAGGGCGGTGACGACGTTGACGGCGGCGATCGTCGTCACTAGTCACTGTTCGTCTGGGGAGGTTCAGCTGCTGGTGGCATGGGATGGGTGGGTAATAGGCAGGCACGACGGAGAAGCTAGCGGCGCCGGCGGCAATTGACAAATCCTGGTCCTGGCCGGCGGCTGGCGTGACTGGAAACCTAGCTATGCCCGCAGGGTGCCCAGATTAGCCACGCGGCATTTTTCGAGCTGGATCAAGGAGTTGATCGACGTGGCGGCGGGCGTGTTCTCTCGATCGCTCCTTCTCTCTTGCGAAACCCCACAGCGTGATCTGGCGTACGCATACCGAAACTTTTCCATTTCAAAGGGAAGGGACGACTTGTCAAACTGATGAAACTTGAAGAAATGATGAGTACAACGCTCCACGTACGTTGACCATTCCTGAAAAACATGACAAACAACTAACCGAATGTCTAACACACAAAAAGTCGACCGACCGTGTTGTTATTATATTCCTGTGCTTCACCTTTTTTTTTCGCAAGAAAGAGGCAAGAGCTTCGTTGAGGTTTTATTCTACGAGGGAAAAAAAAAAGAAAACAACGAGAACCAGGAGACGAAGCTAGCTCCCAGCCACTGTGGCACGCAGGCCGGCCAAAAAGACACAACTCGACCGATCGATAAACAAATTAAAAACCAGAAACCACTCCAAAAACGACGAGCCCTACTACCCAGCTATCTTGGCGCTACCATTCACTGTTAACAACGATCAGTAGTAGGTGTTGTCGATCGCCACCTACTCTCTCCGTCCCAAAAAAGATGTCGTTATGGGGGAACTTTCTCAACTTTGACTAGATTTATACAAAATATGAGCAACATTTATATCTCCAAATAAATTTATTAAAAAACTAGACTTAAAGATTTTTCCGATGATATTAATTACTTAGCATACATATTTATATATTTTAATATATAATTGCCGGCAGTTTGAAAACGTTGACTTCTCGGAAAGCGAGAATGACATCTATTTTGGGACGGAGGGAGTAGTATTGTTGTATATCATCTTTTGAGATTAGTCTTCCTCGATTCCACCTATAGAAATGTTGACCATCATTCGTTGGATAATTGTTCTCAGGCGATTTACCGAGTGTTTACTTGTACGGTCATCCATACTAGAAAGCGATTAACAAGTTAGGGTTTGAATCATATTATTCATAATGTGGGTACTATTATGAATGCATGGTGTTTGTAACGTACTGATGTATCCAGGTTTCATATAATATAATTTTTCTTTCATCGCAAAAAAACAACTAACATGGATGGCTACTTGCCTAATGTTTTTTTTTTTTGAGATTAACGAAGTCGTAATGTTTTGTGCCCGAACCAAAAGTTCTTCTATTACGTTTCTTTCAAATATTATTCCACTAAAAATAGAAGATTGGAAGTTGAAAAGTATAGTGTTCACTGTTTCTAATGTGTGATCACCTGATGACGCATATATTATTATTAACGACGGGAAAAGGATTTTTTACTATTTTATTACACCTACTATCATGTTGTCATCTTTGTCTTGGGCCCGTTTAGCCAGCTCCACCCATGCTGGCAGCTAGCGTTATTAAGACACTTGCTCACCCTTTGACAGCAGAAATGTCAACCCGTATAGTACGTGGAACCGCGAGGGCGCGAGGCGTTGTAGTATAACGGAGTACTCCCTAACCACTCTGCTTCTGCCTTGTGGCCTTGACGCGTTGTAGATTGTGACGATCGAGCCAGCGAGATGCCTGAATGTATTAAAAAAAAAGCAAAAAAAACTTTAATTTCAGGCATTTCCACGCACCCCGGCAGATCGAATGGGCAGGGCAGGTCCACAACATCTAGCAGCTGCCTTTCTCGGAGAATTCGTTCGGTTGCTGACGAGGTGACAAGGGAGTCTGAACTCTGAAGTGTGACCGCACTTAAATTAGCACCGGCGAAGCCTATTATTACACATTCACAGACCCACTGTTTCTCTACTCTAGGGCTCTAAGATATAAAGACATTTTTATTCTGACAATTTTCGCACTGTCCAAACCTTGGTCCTGGACATTAAAAGTAAAAAGGGTTAATAAAAGTACCAAAAAAAAACAAAGAGTCTATGTTGGGTCCCACCTTAGCCGATGCCCTAACACTTTGATTATGCCGTCAATAATAATCTGGCACACGCAGTTTGGTTTTGTTTGTTTCAGCTCAAAATTGTTAATTTCAGTTTTTATCTATGCAATGTCGTAGGTGAAGTAAACTGCAAGATTAAATCTGACCACATAATAGACAGAAATTACAGTACCATCTAGAAGGGGGTTCGTTTATTTGGGTGTGGGGGCAGAGCAGAGAGAGATAGATAGATTTTACATGATGACATGATGGACACACAGGTTGACCGTTGACGAGAGAGAGAAAGGGAGAGATATTTTTCAGGCATCTCTATCTATAAATAAAACACGATTAAACGACGAACCAACCCCAAGCTTAACGGAGACCTCTTCATCTTCCGCCCTTGCCGTGTCTTCGCCAAGCAGAGTTGCAGTCGCTTCGGAGGCTTAGGGTTCCGATCCAGGTAAGGAACCACATGAATCCTGTTTTTGTTTCTTCTTCATTTCTCTTTAACTGTGCAAGCATCAAAATTCGCCCCGACCAATTCGTCACTCATAACTAAATTGGATTTTGAAAAATAGTATGTGAGCTCCGGTGACAGATCGCTGGACAGAGCATAAATGGAGCAGGATCAGGGGAAGGACCGCTGACACAAGATTATTACATAGATGTGCCTTAATTTGTATATTTGTTTCGCCTTGCGAGATGATCGGATTTCCCCCCCTCCTCATGTTTATATATGTTTCCTTTTTTACTGATTCTACTTTTTGGTATAAATTTGTTGGTTTCTCTTCTTCTTTTTCTTCTTTTTCTTCTTCTTCTTCTTTCCAAGTCCTTTTTTATTTTCACAAATGACACTTTATGATGATGATCACCTAGCATGGAATCTTTTTTTTTATTTTCACAAATGACACTTACTTTATGATGATGGTCACCTAGCATGGAATCTTGGTTGTAACACCAATGTTTATGTTTTAGTCATAAATCTGAATAATCTGATCACCGTTGTTGTTGAACTCAGCTCATTGTTTCTCAAGTGTGAGCGTGTGTGACCGGACCGCCATGGACGACACTGCGCTCATCGATCACGCCTCGCGCAGCGTTTCGGAGATCCCCCTAGTAAGAAGGATTTCTAGCATTTCCAGCACCTTGTCGTCATCGGCCGGCGGTCTGTCTCCCCCTCGTGACAACACCTCCAACTCCGGCGGCAATCATGATGCTGCGCCAGTCAACGGGGAACCTGTCGGGGCCATGGTCATGCGCTCTGGCGCCTCTGTTCCTGCCACTGCGGCGGCAACCACTGATGAGGTACTATACGGTGTGATATACTCCCTCTGGCTCAAATTATAAGACGTTTCAAAAATCTTGAAGAGTCAAAGCATCTCAAGTTTGATCAATAATTATAGAAAAAATTATAAAAAAATTATGATATTAAATAGACATGTTACGAAAATATAATTGATAACGAATCTAATAATACTTAGTTGATATCATAAATGTTATTATATTGACATATAACTTTAGTTAAAGTTGAGATAGTTTGGAGATTCTTGGAACGTCTTATAATTTGGGACGGAGGGAGTATATATATATGTTTGTCTTTATTTGGTTTTGAATCTCGATCGGAGATGTATATATTTATATGCATATTTATATTTGTCACCTTTAATTTGCTGAAGCTTGGAACGAACTGAAACGAAAGTCCCCTGTTGTTCTTCAGGACGTCTCCAAGCTTGACGTGGCCATCATGGGTTGCACTATGACTCTACTGGTGGCGATGGCCGTCACTGTCGGAGGCCTCGCCTGGGAAACCCAGTGGAAAGCGCTGTACGGCAGCTTGATGATCCTGTCCTTTGTGTCGACGATCACCGGCTTCCTAACCGCCGTCGCCGGGCGGGCCAGAACCAGAACCAGAAGAAGCAGGCTGTCGCCGTCCTGCGCGAGGTTTGGTCTGCTTGTGGCCGCCGCGCTGTTCGTCGTCTTCCTCTCGTGCAGGCTCGCCCGATTCGGCTGTCTCGGTGGAGTGCCGGCGGCTGCTGTGGTCGTCGTCGTCCTGGCCGTGGCCTGGGTCCTCAGTGAGCCGCAAACACCCACGGATGATGAAGGTGTCTCATCAGTCTCACTTCCTCCTGACGCGCCATGAATCTCACTACTCATCACGAAGCTGTCATCTCATATTATACCTCTGGTAGCGTATGGGCCTGTGGCAGGAATACAATTGTGCTGATATGAACGGTATGGATCATTTTGACCGTTGGATGTGCTCACCTGAGGCAGCTTATGCACATATATATAACCCTTCGAGAAATTATCGATCTAGAGGTGATGAAGTCCATTGCATGCATAAGGGATGGCTCTCGCTTCAAACTTAATAGCACTTTTTTAGAAAACGGAATTACATAATTCCGTCCATAACTATTCACAATTGAATGGATGTAGCCTGTTTTAAAAGTAACCAATGGGACTTACTAAAACTACACCTCAAGGTGTTACAAAGATTGAAAATTATAATAAAAATAGCGAAGCCTTAATTCTCAATCCTTATTAATCCTATCTTAAATCCAAACTTATGGAACAACTCCAACATAATTTTCTCCAAATGCTGTCGTGCATCCTTCACTATTCCTTTCTCTCCCTCTTTAGATAGCTCCAACCAGAGTTTGATCTAAGAACAATGAGCCGAAATGTACTCATTAGAGTGACAAAACCAGCAACCAATATTTCTATTCCAATGTCTTTTTGCGAAGTTATCCTCTGTAAAGATTACACCTTTTTTCAAGTACCACATGAAAACATTAATGTTTAGCGGAATCTTTGCTTTCCAGAAAGCAATTTTCTCAGTCCGGCTATTTGTAGCCAGGACATCCTTATAAAAGGAACTAACCGAAAAGCTTCCATTTTTAAGTAAACTCCATATAAATGTCTTCTTGTTCATTAAGAGAGATCGGTGCTACCATATAAACTAGTTTCAACCATGTTCTCCATTTTCACCAACTAAAGCTCCCCTAAAGGAAACATTAAGCGGTGTTCTACCTAGTACTTGAGACACTAACATATTCTTTTTCCTAATATAATATCGTATAGTGTAGAAAATTCATCCATTAAAATTTTCTCCCAAAATTTCACCATGCTCTCTATTTTTCACCAACTAAAGCTCCCCTAAAGGATCCATTAAGTGGTGTTGTTAAATTTGGTGAAACATCCTCCCAAAATCTTGTTTAATTTGTTTGCCATTGTTAATTTTAAACTTTCCTTGTGAAAGAAACTTGTCTTTAACCTCCATGAGGCCTGACCAAAATTGTGAACCTCCTGGTTGTTTACACACTTGTGGCAGTGTCTTATTTTTCAAGTACTTTCTCTTAGCACATTTTGCCATAGACCTTCCCTATTTAGAAGCATGAAAAGCCACTTGCTTAGCAAGCAACAATTTTTCACTTCAAGGTCTACAATCCCTAATCCTCCCATATCCTTTGGGTTACTAAGAATACCTCATATAGCTAGATGGTATTTCTTTTTGTGCTCACCACATTGCCAAAAACATTTTGAACGGTAACAATTTAATTTCTTGAGTATCCCTTTAGGGACTTCGAAAAAGGACATTAAAAACATCGGAAGACTCAATAGAATGAAGTTAATTAAAACAAGCCTCATCCTCCTATACCGACAATTAAAGTAATTTACTTCTTTTGAAATCTCTCTTCAATTACTATCCAATCCTTGTTTAAGATTCTACGATAGTGCATGGGTATTCCAAGATATTTAGGGGTCGTTTGGAAGTCCGGGACCGATCCATTTTCTCAAGAGAATCGCAAGAATCGGTGCCAAACGGAAGTTTCACCAAGGGATTCGGATCCGGAACGTTTCACAGTTTCTTCGTTGGAGCTCGGAACGGCTGGAGGCTAGTTTCTCCCATTTTTTATTCTTGTCTGTCTTCTACAATAGTGAATGTACTATTATAGTTAGTTTTTTTTAAAAAAAATTGCAACAAGTTCAAAATTTTATTTAAGTTGCTCTTTGCTCACAAAAAATTCTGATAATTTTTTAAGCGTATTTTAATTTATATAATTTTGTATGTAAAACTATTTTTCTAGAAATCAGAATCCAACCCGCTAGCCAAACGATTTCGTAAAGTGATCCTGATTCATTATCAGAAACATTTTTTTCAGAGAATCTAAATCTGAAACGTTTCTACGTGAATCTGGATCCCTACCAAACGCACCTTTAGAGAGTGTTGAACCCCTCCTTGCATCCTTACACTTCCATGTAGTACATGCTCTTCTCTTTAGTCTTTTGAATGAATATAGAAAATTATGAGGACGCATGTGTTTGAGAAAATGACTCCTTGGTAGCAAGATGAATATATTAAGCTTAATTAATCCACCATAAACACATGTTTACTATAGCACTACATTGTCAAATCGAATAATTAGACTTAATAGATTCCTCTTGCAAATTAATCTCAATCCATGTAATTAGTTTATATTTAATACTCTAAATTAGTATGTAAACATCTGATGTGATGGGAACTAAAGTTTAGCGGTGGGAACCAATACATCCCCAAGTATTCCCTTTGTTTCAAATTATAATTCGTTTAATTTTTTTATCCTAAGTTTGATCATTCGTCTGGTTTAAAACAAATTATACAAACATAGCCAAATTTAAATCATTTTTGTAGACCATTTATTAAATAAGAAAGCTACATCAGAAATAGTATTTTACATAAAAATTTAAATAAAACGAATGGTCAAACTTAAAATTAAAAAAGTCAAACAAATTATAATTTGGTAGCTTATACCTATCATTACGGATGCCCTTGGTGCAACATGCGTGTTGCCTAGATACAGATACGATACGCGAATATGCTATTCTAAAAAAAATTCATGGGGATACCGGCTAGTATGTTTTAATATAATAATATATTTATTAAATAAATAAATAAATGATATGGAATATGGCTGCTATTATGTTTTAATCGTGCCTGGACCAGCAGTTCGTTCCTCCGCGCGCCAGGAAGCCCAGCTCTCATCCTGCTCCCTCCTTCCCAGTGGCCCAGCGCACCCTGCAGGCCGGCCCAGTGGCCAAGACAGCCGGCGCAGGTCCTCCCCTTCCATCTCACTGGCTCGCAGCCCACCGGGCTCCACTCGACAGGCACCACCACACAGCGTCAGCCCCTCCCCTAGTCCACCAACGGGTCGATCCCACCTGTCGGCGCTGCCTTCTACCTCGAGGCAGTCACCGCACTACCGCCATGGTTTTAAGACCCATTTCGTTTATCTGTTTCGATGGCTGATAAGTCGTGCAAGTTGTTTGTCTCTATAACAAAGCTTCTTATTATTTTCGTCCATGTATTTAGAGAGTGCCCTACTATATAGTTTTCTTCCCATAAACACTTTGACACGTACCAACTCCCTTTCGGACATTTTTTTTTTGACTCTCACGTGGCACCACCCTATTCTCTCCGCCACACCACCACCGAAGGTTTTTTCTTTCTCCTACCACACCGCCACTAAGGCCAAGCCTATCGCTCCTGTCAAGGTCCTCTTCTCCAATGGCACTAGGCGAGGACATGAGTAGGGGGAATAATACAACAAATAAATGTAAACAAGTATCATGTGATCAATAAGTACATCCTAAGACATAGGTGGGGGTTTAAGTTGAGGGCCAACCCTAGTAAGCAAGACTTATAAATACAAGGACCCTTCGAATAACAAGTAGGTGGGGGCAGTATTGTTGGGGTTGCTCTCACTGCTTCTCTCCTCTCTGCAAAGTATATGAGCTAATTACTAGATAGCTAATTTTAACTCAAAATAGCTCCAATGCATTCAAACAGAGGGCTAGGTGGGCTGAATTTTTAGCTAAGTCTTTAACTAGTTGTTAGCCAATTAGTTAGTTAACTTTGAGATAATTTTTAACCAACTAGTAACTAGCTCTGACCCATCCAAACACATACCCTAAATTGGGATCGTGATGATTACCAAAGTACGTGTTTATAATACATACTACCTACACTAGAGGTCCTGAGAGTCCCATGAGGTCCCGCACCCAACCATTCCGTATAGTGTAGCAACAGGAGGAGTACGGGCCGGCCGGCATAGAACACGGCGGCACCGCACACATGCATGGACATCGCTCGCTTTGAGTTTTCACTGTACCGAGTTCTCAAGTACGGATACTCTCGCAGCTCAGCAGTCGGAACACCGGTCAGGCCGGCGCAGAAACCAATGCATGCAGCTACAAGAGGAGAGCGGTGCGGCTTGTGCAGAGAGAGGGTGGGGCAGCAGCCATTGCTCTTCTTCATGCTTTGCTTTGCTTGGGGATGGCATGGAGATGGTGAGGTTTGTAGTAGTGTAGGGCAGCAGGCTGGGCTGCAGCTGCAGCCAGTCCCCGATCTCGAGGTTGCCAGACCAGAGCAGAGCAGACCAGCTCAGGGTCCCCCCCCACCCTGCACTGCAGCGCGCAGCCCGCCGGCAACGGCACGGCTTCCTCATAATGCCCTACCGTTCCTTTGCCCGCTAGCTAGCTACCCCCAACACCCACCAGAGGGGAGACACGTCTCCTCTCTACACGCCACGCACGCCCTTCGATCGAGCCCTATATATTACAACAAAAAAAATGCAAACATCACTCTTTGCGAATTGGAAATAATTTTTATCTGGTTCTCTAGCGTAAACTCTATGCATAAACCGATCTAACTATCTAAGCATGGAGTGATCAGGAGACACTGTATTTTCTTGCTCCTAGTTTTTCAGTTCCAACCTTTGGACAAGAACAAGAAATGTTTGGAACAGCTCTTCCTAGATTCTCAGCCTACAAGCTGCTCTGGGAGCTCTGGTGAACAGGCTCTTGGTTTCAACGCTTTGCTATTAGGCACTCATGCTAATTGTATTGCTAGGTTATTCTTCAGTACTCCGTTTCGTTTCGCAAGAATGCGGTGGTGGTTTTAAGTGATTCTAGGATCAAGCTATGAAAGCGCAGACAAAATGCTGCCAGGACCGTCAATAGTATCTCGTCTAACAAATTCCAGTTATATATTAAAGAACATATGTGATGGGCACTGTCAAATTATTTTCCCTTCTCGTGACCACTGTTACGGCTCTGTAAATAAACAGAGTACTGCTACATATAAGAAAGCGATAGACTTGTGCGCATCGATGGATATACGCTGCTTAGAATAGACACAGTATGACAAGCAGTCAAGAACTGGGACCGCACGCCATGCCAAGTGCAATGCAATGCAATTGCATTGCCACCCAATGCAAGGAGACGACAGTTCATCACATTCACAAGCAGTGTGCCTCCACGCAAAAACCAAAACAAGCGATACAAAACAAAGCGTGTGTTTCCTTGACCAGATCAGGATTTGTGTGTGTGTGTGTGTGTGTGTGTGTGTGACTCTGCTACATACGGAGTACATGCATACAGCATGCTGCTCTCATCCTCTCATGCCCGGCCTCTGGCTCTGTTGTGTGTCATGCAATGCATGGGAAGACGTCTTTGTGCTGGCCTCTTTGTCTTTGTGCAGGCTTGTTGTTTCTAGCCTTTAGACCACATCCCCCAAGTGCTCCTCATGCACAGTGAAACCCACCAGGGCCACGCCACGCCCTGCTGTTGGTGCAACCACAAGCAGGGCCATCTTTGCCTCCAGGCTTTCGGTTTACAGAGGAGACTCACAGGCACAGCTGTAGAAACTCCAGCTGACATGCCTCATACTGTGTATCCCTTCAATTTGATTGCTACTTTTAAATTTCCCCTTCAATTTTATGTATGGCATTTAAATTAAATGTAGTGCATTTCATATTGCAATCATACATGCATAAATTTAGGGTCCGTTTGGTAGGGATCCAGATTCTACGAGAAACGTTTCAGATTTAGATTACGTGGAGAAATGTTTCAGATTTAGATTATGTGGAGAAACGTTTCTCTTAGAAACAGAATCACTTGAAACCATTTGGCCAGCTATCTCTAGGATTCAGATTCTCATAAGGTGTGAAACCATGCGAAACCACTATATTGGCGTCTCAAGCCCCAACAATGGAACCATTAAACGTTTCTGATTCGATCCTGTGTCCAGCAAACTGTTTGGATCCGATCTTGCGTTTCTGGTGAGAAACGGAAACGTTTTAGGTAGCCAAACGAGGCCTTAACTGGAAACTAGAAATGTTTCATCAAGATTCTCTTTGTTTTCAAACTTCAGGGATTTCCTTATTAGCGCAGAAATTTCACAAGCGACCTGCTCAGTTCGCGACGAAACCCAGTGTTCCAAACAATTCTAGGCATCCATTTACATGGCATTGGACACATGAATTAGATCGATATTCGTTCATACAAAAAATCTTGTATGATCTGAGGTTTTGTTTTACTACTGATAGATGATCACAATACTATTGGTCAAGTGTTCCACCAAAAAAACAAAAAATATTGGTGCTTTCCTATGACCAGGGCAGCCGGCCATCCAATGAGGCTGAGGTGGCCACTCACTTCTAGGTGGCAGCTGTGCTACTCCTTTGAACCAACAAAATTTAACCAAAGCTTTGTCTCCAAGCCTGTTTTTGACTGCATTGGTGACTGAGAAGCTGTGCAGGCTTGTTAACCCTTTCTAGATCATGCATTCTCATGTTTATTCACCCAACAACCATATGCATATGCATATGCAGCTCTATGTTTGGGCAGTCCAGATTCAGAATCCGAAGGCAGGCAGAGGCATACTATATCCTGTCCACACTTTAGGTGTGCTGCCATTGGTTGACACATGCATTATTGTAGGTTATCTTTAGTTTCCCAATGCCCATCTTAACATTGTACAGTTGATCAGTCCAAGAAAATCCCTAAACATGTTTGGTTTGATCTGCTTTGTGATGGACGTGACAATTTTCAGTGGTCCATTCATCTTGACCAGCTCGACCTCCGAGGTATCATCCATGATAAGTACTGTAGATTGGTTTGAATGAAAATCAATGTTACTCCTATAGTCCTATGGTAAGGGAAGCATTTCCTCAAATCTATTTGGGTGCCTACAGAGACACCTAGCTAGTTTTTTTCCATATTTTTTTTGCTTTTCTCTTTTATGGGGAAAAATGTTCAGACTTGGGAAATGACAAAATCCATGCTCATATATTCCCTTTCTTCCTTTTTATCCAGCAACAGCTTATGTACATGTACTTCGATCCGGCCTACAAAATGGAATCAAGATGTTCAAAATCTGATCTCTGGGCACTCTTGATCTACAACTGAATTATTCTATAAAGCACATGTTGCATTTGTTTATCTGACTGATCTAGGCTAACATTTTCAAGTTCCACCTCCATCCCCCCAACCCCCACATATACAACCCCAAGTACCAGCTGGCCTACCTTCATGTCACAGAAGCATTTGTGACCAACTGACCAGGCTTCAATGCAAGGAGCCCCTTTCCTTTATATAGCAACATTGGAGAAACAAAACAAAGGCATGGAGGCACATGAATGAGAGAGAAAGAGAGAAGGTTTGGCAATGCCATGTCTGCAGCAGCCAGCAGGTAGCATGCATGCTTGCAGACTGCAGAGATGGTGGTGGTGGTGGACTGGTGGCTGTGCTCTCAGCTCAGAAAGAAAGCCACTCCATTGCCCATGGGGGCAGGGCAGGGCAGGCATTTTCATTGCCAGAGTGCAGGGCAAAAGCTCTTTTTACCAGCTGTAAGGCAGGGTGCAATGTAAGACCTGCATTAGATAGTGGATGAGGCCAGAAGACCAACTTTAGGGTTTAGGGTTTTATCATGGGGAGGGTGAGAGAAAAAATAATAATAAGGCAGTGGATGTACAGATATCATCATTATTGTACCCATGAAAGTTGCAATATTCTGGGCATGTGTGTGTTCATCTTTCTCTGCATGTGCATGCTGCCACATTGGTAACCTTCTTGTTCTTCCATTTGACTAACGTATGGGAGTTTGTGTTTGAAATAGTTTTCTTCTTTGAACTGAAGAATTACGATAAACACATGGTTATTGGGCCATTCCTTTGCGCCATCTTGGTAGTTGCCTATGTAATCCAAATACACCTTATGATATAGTTTGAATTGATTGGATATTATATAGGATGGATTAACAAATATCAAGTTCGAGTAGTAACACCCCAACCAAATACATGAGTTAGAAGTCACATCACCATTGATAATATTTGGGCAATTATTGGCAAAAAGTGCTGACCTTGGTATCTATCCAGTACATTAATACTCCCATTCATATGCAGCACTTGTTTTCTTTCCAACACAAGTGCACATTGTAATGTGGTGTTGCATGCTTTGCTCAGCATGGACAATAATGACCAAAAGGCCACACTGCACTTACTACTAATCATGGTTGACAATGCCTTTCTTTACGCACCGGCCATCTCTTCCTTTACATCACTGTGGAATGTGCAAGTGCTGTGCAACAGTGGGGTTTGGCCAAGATTCATCAAGCAAGCATGTGCTAAACTGGTTGCAATGTAACAGGGAAAGGGTTGCATTGGATCCTCCTTCCTGAAAAAAAAAAACAGAACAAGAAGCACTGGCATGGCCCAGCCAGAACTGAATGAGTGGCACTGAAAAACTGCAGCAGTCAGCAGAACTGATCAAGAAACCTACAGAGATGTTGTCACATTACACAGGCAGGCACAGCTTGATGCAATCTGATTCCATTCCTCAGGAACAAGAGGGGTTACACAAGTACACAGGGTTTGTTACAAATCAATGTAACCCTTGCAAGGGCAGAGTGAAACACCACTCTCAAATCCACTTGCACAAGTGAAAAAGGGAAACAGCTCTCTCTCGCTCTCTATAAACAATGGCAAAACCCTCATCCTCTCAGTGTTGTTACCACTTGTTTTGCATCTTCTCTGCAGCAGCAGCAGCAGCATCTCACCATATGCAATGCAGCATTGCATCAACAATGGTTTATCAAACAGTGCAACTTTGAAGTAAAGTTTCACTGTGAAATGTGCCCTGTTTGGGCACTGGCGGCATTGGGCTTATTAACTTAAGCTCTCCTCTCCATAGGAAAGCTCAGCCCTCTGCTTTGTTCATCTCTTCCACCTCTCACAAACCAAACCAATCCAATCTGACAACAGCCAATGCCAACCCATTGCAATGGCTCAAAGAACCTAAAAAATCTTTTCTTTTTTTGCAAACATATAAGTTAAAAAAATTTGGAAGGGAAGATCAAACCAAGCCCCCCTAGACATCTGGCTAAAAATTGTGTCCCCGGTGGTGCTAGCTTTCTCAACGGATGCCCGTCAGCTCCAGCCTGATCCGCTTATTCCTCGCCGTGGCAAAGGCGGCGGCGGTGTCCGTAACATCATCAACAACAAGAACAGAATGGTATGTACTAGTGGCAATCTCGTTGGATCCTGAACATGGCAATGATCTCTTGCTACCTCTCCTGTTCATGTCCCCAACCATCATACTGTAGCAGGCATGTACATGCTCCTGATCAGAGGAACAAACACATTCACTTAAACAGAAAAATGGTACTTACATTATAAACAAACAGAGAAATGGTAAACTGAAGCTCATCTAATCCAAGTTCATCCAGACAGAACACTCATCATATGGTCAAAATGCTACACAAGTGCTACAAGATGGATGGAAATGGAAGCAAGTGACTCACCTTATCAATAAGACAAGATGATGGAGAAAGGTAGCTCATCTTGGAACCCAGTGCTTCTTTGGTCAGCAGAGGTCCATAGGTTGCAGCCAAGATTGCAGCTGCAGCCACAGTGGACGGCCTGTGATCAAGCACGCTACCAGCTGCACGAACAGCCGAGCACCGAGCAGACCAGACAGCACTAGATGTCAGAAACGAGAGAGAGAGAGAGAGAAATAAAAGATTCGATCTTGATGTGTAAATATGAACCTTCAGCCGTGGCTAAGATGAAACCGATGGCCTTGAGGGAGACGTGGCCGCCGGCGCCGGCGCCGCCGTGCGGGTGGACTCGGGAGGAGAAGCAGGGGAGGAAGTCGAAGGGAGTGACGGCGCCCATGCGCCACCCGAGCGTGGACAGCACCAGCAGCTCCATCCGGCGGATAGACGCCGAGTCGAAGTCGTAGCCGACGGCGTGGAACTCCGACAGCGCCGGCACCTGACACTCCTCCATCTTGGCTGCCACGGACACGCACGCCACGGACAGCAGCTGCGCCGCCCACGGCATCGCCTCCCTCTGCAGTCACCAATGCAATGCCCGGCGTCATCACGCATTCATTCTCTTCGTGCGTTGGTCCCCAAAGCCAAAAGCAGAGGCTTTTTTTCAAACAAAAAAAAAACGCTTTTTTTTTTAAACGGCGGCGTGGATAGATAGATTACATCGACGCGTCGCCGGAGAAGGAAGCTATCGAAGTAGGCGATGGCGAGGTACGCCGTCCGGTGGCCGAAGCCGAAGCACCCGCGGGTCTGAAATGGGCGAACGAGATGTCATGTGAAGCCAATCTGATGGCGTCAAGGAGCCACCCAGAGCTAAGCTAATCGGGACTCACTTCAAGAATCCACTTGACGGCGGCGAGGCGAGCTTGGCGGAACCACTCCTCGGAGGCGAGCGAAGGGTATTCTTCTTCGTGTCCATCGCCGTCTCCGTCGCCGTCACAGTCGGCGGCTGAGTCGGAGAAGGAGGAGGAGCAGAAGCTGGTCTCCTTAAACACCAGCTGCTCCAAATACTCCTCTTCCTCCTCGTCGCCGGCATTGTAGAGCGGGAAGAACTCGCCGTCGTCTACGACGCCGTCGCCGAGGTCGGCGCAGTCTTCCTCGCATGTCAGCGAGAAGGCACACTCCGACCAGTCATCCGCCGCCGCCGCCGCCCCCGCCACCGGCATCATCTCGTCAGTCGATCTTCGCCACGCTTATATATAGTCGATTAGTTATAGTGCACGTCGAGCAAAGCAAGAACCATGCGCGAGCGAGCTCTGAAATATCTTGGCTGGATACGGTGGTCAGCGGCGAGGTGGCGGCGGTGGAGGCGGAGGCGGCCGTGGAAGAGGCCGGAGTGGAGGACAGAGTGAGATGGCAACCGAAGCCTCCTCCCTCTATTTAACTGCCTCTTGCTTTTTAACCGCTATTTATTTTTGTTTTTTTTGTGGTGTGTTTGTGTTCCGATGTTACCCTCTGCATTTGTGGAAATTGACAGTAGTGGTAAAACTTCGCTCTGCGATGGTATAAATTTTGACAGTTTTGGTAAATAAATTTTTTTCACCTGGGCTAAGAGTACTATACCAGTACGGACTACGGAACGATGTATGTGAGGTGCATTCATGTATTCGTGTGCATCTGTCGCCTTAATTTAGTGGTCATTTTTACTCTAAAGGGTGAGCCTAATCATGCTATGACCGTGCATTTGGAACTCTAAAAAGAATATAGTCTGTGTTAATACTCGTTATTGATTTTTATTTTCACTATCAAATATTCTCGTTAGTTGTACACCTCGTTACATTATAATATGGACGATTTGCCCTTGGATATATATTGAGCAATCACATCATGCATTCCAATCCATATTAGAATCAGAACCGAGTCTCTAGCAGCCTGTTTAGAATAGATGAATGTAAAATAGAGAAAAGAAAGAAAATACACGAATAAAAAAACTAGGTAGAAAACATAGGATTGAAAAAACACATGAAATCCTAATCATGATATGACCGTGCATTTGGAACTCTAAAAGGAATATATTTTGTGTTAATACTCGTCATTGATTTTTATTTTCACTATCAAATATTCTCGTTAGTTGTAATAGAACATACAACTCGTTACATTATAACATGGATGATTTGCCCTTGGATATATATTTAGCAATCAGATCATTCATTCCAAACCATTTAAGAATCAAAACCGAGTCCCTAACATGTGCAGGGCCTGTTTAGAATGAGGAAGTAAAATAGAGAAAATAAAAAAATACAATCCATTTTAGAACCAAAATCGAGTCTCTAGCCTGTACACGACCTGTTTAGAATAGAGGAATGTAAAGCAGAGAAAAGGAAGAAAACATAGGAATAAAAAATAAAACTAAGTAGAAAACAGAGGATTGAAAAAACACATGAATTTTATAAAATGGGTGTTTGGAACACAGGAATATAATAACAGGTTTATTCCCCCATTCTAGTAAACAAGGGCTTGCTCATTTTTCTCCATTCACATGTAAGAAAATTTTCCAAGAACTTGGAGGGGATGTGTTATTTCCTCCATTTCATGAAGGAAAGCAAGCCTTTTTGCTCTATTTATCAGCACTACTTTTCAACGAACGAACATATTTTTCTCATACAACAAATTAGTATAAGCATTTAACATAAGTCAAATTTTAGCAAAACAAATAGGGCCATATAGGAAAGGAAAACTTCATTCCTCCATTCCAAACACAATATGATGTAACCAAAACATAGAAATTGAATTATATTAAAATTCCTATAAAATTCATCCAATCCAGACAAGCCCATAGTGTAGTGGTACAAAAGGTTAGAGATTCATGTAATAATCGCACCATATGTTACAACATCCTGGAATGAGGACACATTGCTCTGACCTGTACTTTAATTCGGCTTTGGTCCAACCATATTTCAATTATAATCAATCTCAAGGCTTATAATAAATGCTATGCAGAATAAATGGTTAATCCTCATGGGAAACTAGTTGGAAGTTTATTCAATTTAAATGGGTGGCTATTGTGTGCTAGTTGAGTTGTGATGCGCATGGGCTCGGACTATCAAGCTACAATATGAATGTAATGCAATCTACCTTCATTAGACCCCAAGTCTTGACTCCTTATGTATGTTCATGTTTGATATCTGTAAAAGCGTGAAAAGTGAGGAACGACATTGTAGGGACAAAAAAACGATGGGTGATAGTAGGAGACAATTAAACGAGGGATTCACCCAAAAGACAAGAAGAAGAGAGGTAGAAGTGAGGAACAATGGGTGGTGCGATAAAAGCAAATGTATTGTAGTTGACCTCCAATTCTTGATGTGGGATTTATGTTTGACACCTATGAAAGCACGAGATGAGTGAAATTATAGGAGTGATGAACGATGAGCTAAGGGACAAAAGAATATAAGTGAGAATGGAGGAGAACGCAACGAGAGACAGGACGGAATAAGATAAGTGATCATGGGAGACAATGGGATGAGGGACTCGTCCCAAGGGCCAGAAGAGAATTGAGTAAATATCGACATTCAAATAACCCAAAGTATTTAGGGCCTGTTTGGAACGCAGGATTTTCACAGGAATTTCACAGGAATCAGTTCATTTTCACAGGAAAAACGCAGGAATGGGAAAAAATTCCCGCGTTCCAAACAGGGCCTTAGGTCATGCAGTTTGTGTAATTCAAAATTTAGATATTGCAAACTGATAATCGATTTTTGTCCCGAGCAAATAATACCTGATAATTTAGGTACCCAAAGATTTAGGTCCAGGTATACCCAAAGCATCTAGATTTGACAAAATGAGCAAAATGGACAAAAATTTAGTAACGTTTTAAAAATGTAGTCGACACTAATAATAAAGAAAAATATATAAGTAATCACACGGCTAGCAAATACCAGAGTTCCAAACAACATATAACTTCAACAACTACACATATACATCACACATACATACTCGAATTAAATTTGGGTATCTATGGTTACTATCCAAAATTCTAATTCGGATTTCAGGTTAGGATCTAGATAATTCTAGTTTGGGAATTGATTGTTAGGTTATGTGCCTACCCCTAGAGTTGAGAGTAAGGACAACAGGTCGACAAACAGATATAGAAATTATCATTCTATAATATCAGGTATATAGGATTTGTAACTAGCCATAGGGATTGATTAGGCATGATGCCAAGATGTTTGAGTTTGCGACACAATCTCTAAGAAGAAAGAAGAAAAATGCTTAATAGGATTTGTAACCAGCCATAGGGCTTCATTAGGCATCGATGCGAAGGTGTATGAGTTTGCGGCAACTCTAAGATGAAAGAAAAAAAATGTTCAACGATGCAAAGTAGTATTATTTTGGAGTTTTAGTATCGTAGTTTTGGAAAGCTGAGGTGTTTTAACGTAAGAAATCTTAGGTTGTTGGATCCTTTTATTTAGAAGAATTAAAATCTACTAAATAACTTAGGCTATTTGGCTCAGAAGTTGACATTTCATAACTTCCCAAATTTCACATATAAGCTTCATAGGGTAAGGGATAGAAATTGATTCTATAAATCGTCATGCTTGAAAGGATCAAGATGCCCAAGAGGGAGGTGAATTGGGCTCTTTTTAATTTCTAAACAAGAATTAAACCTATAAAGAGCCAATTAACCCCCTAGTGCCTACCGCTTGTGTGTCCTAGCTAGAAAGCGGTAGCAAGTTAATGGAAAGCGAAAACTTCCTACACAATTCTAGTATGAATTGAAAGACAAGTGCGGAAAGTAATACGGTAATAAAGAGCTAGGGAAAGAGATGCTTGACACGGCGATGTTTTGCTGAGGTATCGAGGAGTCGACACTCCCCCCTAGTCCTCGTTGGAGCACCTCGCAAGGTATAGCTCCCCCTCAATCCCGCACAAGGGATGAGTGCTCTCTACGGCTGATTCTTCGCCACTCTGGCTCGGTGAATCGCCCACAACCGATCACAAACGTCGATGGAGAAGGGCCGCCGACAATCTTCCGGCGATCACCTTCCTCCGAACACCACCGGACCGTCTAGGTGATGTCGATCACCAAGAGTAACAAGCCTCGATCTTCGCTTGACTCACTCAAGCTTCACAACTAGAGGATGCACACTTGAACTCTTGGATGAACTAGAGAGAGGATGGATGGATTCGCGAATCACTCTCTCTAGGGCTCTTGCTCTCTTCCCAACCTTCTCAACAAACTCAGCAACTCAAATGAGCAAAGGCAAGGTGGGAGAGAAGTGGGAGGGGCTATAAATAGACCCTCTGAAAACTGCCTCGGCTGGCATTTTAAGTTGGCGACGGACGCTCTGTCGACTAGGCGACGGACGGTCCGTCGCATGCCCAACGGCTAGTTTCTGTTCATAATTGAGGCGACGGACACTCCGACGCCTAGGCGACGGACGGTCCGACGCCTCTGTCTAACGGCTAGTTCTGACACACTGTTCCCAGCGACGGACGCTCAGCCACAGCGTCCGATGCTGAATTCTGGCTAGGGTTGAAAAACACCCTCTCTTGAAGGTCGACGGACGCTCTTCGCAGCGTCCGACGCCTGACCGACGGACAGCGTCCGACGCACCCTGAAAAACTTAGCCAGAAAACAACCTCTCTGGAAGGCCGACGGACGCTATGGACTCAGCCATCCAGCGTCCGGCGCCTTTGTCCGACGCGACGGACAGCGTCCGGCGCCCCTGCCAGGAGCGTCCGACGCCCAGAAAACGATTTTGACAACTCCGTTTTTCGTCGCGATGAATATGGAAGTTGTTCTAGGCTATCTTACGGTCACCATAGGCTTGCTTAGAGCTAAGGAAGTCAAGTGTGCACCATACCTAAACATGAAGCTTTTCCTAAGTCAAGCTATTAGTCTCAACCCCTCTTAATAGTACGGTCAAAGGTAAAAAGAGAAGCCCTATTTAATTCTAAGTGCCCTTCGTCTCCTTATGGCACCTAGCCTATCATTCTAGGTCTTCATCATGTCTCCTTATCAACCGAAACGATATCCATCTTGGGGGCTAAGTGATGACCTTTAGAGCCCATTCTCCTTGATCACTATGGCTAAGCTACGCATAGCCTCTGCAAAACACACGTTAGCCATAATAATCTCTAATTGTCGTTAATCACCGAAACCAACTAGGGTCATGATTCTTCAATGCTATGTTTCTACTCTACAACTATAATTATCTTCCTTCTATGACTAACAATAATATGCCCCTTATATGGCTAACTATAATTATTAGAATAAATTTAATTTCAAAGATCCAAACGGGGTCTTATAGTTTTTAGAACCATGGTATTACCAAAACCGCAACATTTCATGAGTTTCAAAAACTCAATTCTAGACCAATTTTTGGAGTTTCTCAAAAGTTAAAACTATGGTCATAAGCAATTTTATGCTCTACATGCCTTTCGATATCTGATGTATTAAAAAAAATAAGCGAAGGTAGTCGTTCAACTTCACCGGATTAAGAAAAGAGATCCCCATCACCGCGTTAAGTGGCAAAGCTTCATGATAATTCCATAAAGACCAAGTTTAGAAACTAAGCTTAAAACTGACTTTGTTCGGTGTTTTTCCTAGCACGTAGGAGAGGTGAGGCTTAATATCTACTCAAGATAATTTATAAAGGGGGGGGGGGGGGGGGGGGGGGGGGGGGGGGGGGGGGGGGGGGGGGGGGGGGGGGGGATGGCCACCGTTGGCCCCCAAGGAAGCTCCCTCATTGACGGTGTTCTTGCATATTTTTTTTTTGAATAATCAGCAGGAGCACTGCTATATCATTTAAGAGAGAAGCATGAAGCCAATTTACATCTTAAATATCATTATACACAGCTAAACAACTCAAACTCAAAAGGCACGTAGTATAAATAAAAGAAAGGACTCATGTCGGTAACTGTATTTTTTTCAATGCTCTACTGAAAAGGCCCAGCTCTTCCTTGATCAGCCCCAGTACTTGCATATTAACTGTAGCAGAAGTTCTTTCCAATCCACATTTTCTTAAAAAAAATCTCTATTCCTCAAAAATATTGCCGTCTCCCTCAGACCGGCTTTAGCTTTCATACAAAATGATCATACATGCAAGATTTATGGTTTAGCATGCAACAGTGTGCATCTAACTATCCATATGCTCATCTCAAAAGGAGAAAAAAAATATAGCAAAAACAATATCCACAAGTACGCTCCAGCTGACAAGGCATGCTTACCCCTGAAATATTTTTATTCAGATAAAGAATTATCTGTCGCGGGGAAGCCCTAGAATCTAGTGTGTGGAAAAGGCAGGCTGCAGGCTCTCTGTATATAAATATACGTATTGAAAAGGAGGGTGGATTCGTTTGAGAGACCAATCACCAATCCCAACTACTTCCCTGCATCATCTGTCCCAAAAAAATTCTTAATCACGCATCCAAAAAAATACAAAAAATAAATAAAGATTGCAACGCTCCTCCTGCAGAAATGTACACGCGGTGAGACAAATCACCGGGCCGGTTTGGACACTAACCCCGTGTGGGCCCGCGGTGGCCACAAATCCAGAAAGCAGAGCCATCTGAAAGCGAGCAGGGACATAATACAGACACAGCGTGGTATCTGCTCAGGAATCATGAGGCTAATCTATAGCATCTTGCCACACCACCCAACACAAAAAACCCATCACAAAATTCAGAAGCTTTATTATCGATCTCAGCAGCACTTTTACATACATACATACAGTTGCAGTCTAGTAAAGTTCAAACCTTGTGAAAATGAGCTGAATCATTTTAACCGAAAAAGATGGTGAAATACAATGGAACAGAACCTTGCAGTAGGTGTCCAAAATGTCCATTTGCATCATAGGAGTGCATATATTTTTCCATGCTCGTGATCTAGGGCAAGCTGTCTGCAGAAGTTGCTGTCATACCACATCCACAAGTTTTTATTAATGGGGCATGCATGAGATATATATACACACATATAGATAGATATACATATATATTATATATAATATATGTACAGTACATATATGAGGTCACATGACAGGGGCTGAGGGTGCAAAAGTGGTGGGCATGCAGTGAGCAAAACGCATGATTCAAGGGTCAGTGTTTTGGACTAGCTGAACAGTGCCAGTTCTACACGCATATATCCTCCAACGCGAGATGCGGATTCATTACAAAATACGCGAGGGAAGGTGACAAGATTTGGCCAGAGCTCAGCTCACTGAGATCAAGGAGCCATGGATGGATGGACCACCACCGCCCGGCGTTTGGTGATCGATTCAGGCAACAAGACGAGCGGGAATTCGCGCCTGAAAACGAAGGGTGCATGAGATGAGATGAGGTTCATCAGGAGTTTTGAGATCTGACCTGAATCCTTTGCTGCTTCTCTTCTTCCGATGAACCCAGCAGAAACCAGAACCAGAAACAGTGAACAATTCAGAGGAGTTCTTTGAGAATCCATCAATTTCAGTCAATTTGCAGTCAATTGAGACCACGAGAAAAATCATCAATATTTTGGGGGTGTTTGGTTACAGGGACTTATTTTAAATCCCTGTCATATCGGATTTCTAGACACTAATTAGGAATATTAAATATAGACTATTTATAAAACTAATTTATCAGCCGAAGACTATTTTACAAAACAAATCTATTGATATAAAATAGTCTATGATTTGACAATATAATGCTACAGTAAACATACTTAATAGATTCGTCTCGTGAAGTACTACTTGGCGCTGTAATTAGTTTTATAATATAAATTATATTTAATTTATTTAATTAGTATCAAACATCCGATGTGACAAGAGACTTAAAAAAAAGTCCCACAACCAAACCCCCACTTCATCAGTTCACTGCTGCTGCTGCTGCCGCAGCGTTGTGATCCACTGTGACCGACGGTCCTGCATGTGGAACCAGCACACAGCACGGTGCATTAAAGATTGTACAAGGCACCCTGCACAACAATGTCGCCTGTGACGGACAATTGTACATGAACGGTAGTACAAACCTGCCACCGCTATTTGAATTCGATTTCATCGACAGGCATTTATGGATTGCAAGCAAGCAGGTATGTGTCACGAATCCAGCAACCCAGGACACATCTTGTCAAGTTTTCTACATTGCCCTGCATAGCCCAGCCCTGAATTCAGGCTCCCCAGCCCCCACTGGGCCACACCCACACTAGAGAGAGAAAGCCAGAGAGGCCATGTTGTATTCAGAAAACAATTCAAGGATCAAGCCACAAGTGTTGACTCGCAAGAACCCATCACCAGTCTTCCAAACTGATAGTATTAGGCAAACCTAATGCAGATGAAACGATAACAGCAGCAACTAGCAGAGGTCTTCCTCTTCAATGTGTGCACCCACACCAACACCCACTTTGATGAAGCAAGGGTTCAGAAACTGCACTGACGCTGCTATCTACTGTGCCACTTGCAGATCCCCCCCCCCCCCCCCCCCCCCCCCCCCCCACTCGCCAATGTTTTCTTTGACCAATGCTTCAAACTTTTGGATCAAAGCATGATGAAAATAAACAAACGAAAACCCAGGTTTGGTCATGTCAAGGGGCCCTTGGCTTCTTGCCCCCCATCCCCATATTTCAATGACAGCAGGGGCTGTGCCAATCACTAGGGACACAATGGGCCTTTGCGTGTTACAATGAAGTAAGCTAAAGTGGGCACTGTGTGGATGGAGGTCTTGTCCACTAATAAACACACTAAAGTCACACAATGCCTAAACTCTACAATGGTGCCAAACTTGAGCATGCTACTTGTAGCATTTGCTTAGATTAGCCTTTTGAGTCACCAAAACACCAATGATGATATAGTATGAACTGTACAATATGAAAATCTTAGGTAGTAGTAGTAGAAGGAGCAATATCTGGTAGCCCTATATGTTTACCTTTTGCTTCCAGGCCTATTTGGGGCCAGCCAGTCTTGCTGGTTGCTGCCCAGAACCCAGAGACAAAACAATTGTTGATGATGCTGTTGTTGCTGGTACACGCAGTACCACTGCACTGCAATGTCATGGACAACAATACCTCAAGGATGGGTTGATTGGATAGCTCAGAACAGAGTGCCTGCCAGCCACCGATGCTGCATAGATCCAGAGATTTTAAAGCACGAGTACAAAAGTAATTTGGAGTAACAATTGCAAATAACTTTGATCCTTCAAAACAGGCAAAAAAAATTACAATGACTTCTTAAGCTGGTGAAAAGAAATAGAAACCAAAGCAGGCAGCATCCCCTCAGAGATTTATGGACCATTTTAGTGGACTCTTTAATTGATATCCGTGTTGTTTATTCTCATACTCTGATGATTGAACAGCGAACAACATTTGAAAGTTTGAAAGTTTTGTCAAACGCTGCCAGAATCCATCAACATCAGCCATCAACCGGGTAGTCGGTTTTATAAATCCTGTTCCAACCATCAAAAATGAAAGGCCCTGTAGGCCCTTAGGGCCTTGGGGGGGCTTTGTATGCATTTGTGTTGCCATCATTGATGAAAAGCTGGATAAGCCCTTGCACGTTGGCTAAGATTACTGGCCAGGCTTTATGCCAACCCAATCAGATGAAAGGGGCTAACCAAAAGGTCTAACCTTTACAAGCTTTAACCTAATTACTTATATGATATAGGTTCCCAATGTTTGACCAGTGTATGGGCTCAGCAACACTGAGCAGTGCACATGGATGCAAGCACGCATGCGATGCATTTCACAAGAAAAGCCTCCAATACATATGTGCAAGATGAGACAATGACTAGAATCCAGGGGAAAAGACAGCCAAAGGTATAGTATAAAATGACCTGCATTCACAGGGATGAAATATAAGTTACATGATAATGTAGTGAAAAGCAAGTTGATAAGATAGTTGCACAAAGCAAAATGCAAGGGAACACTTATCTACAGGTATTGTACATTTGAATGTGATGTGCTTTGTTGTATTCTCGCTTTGCATTTTGAATTGGCAATAGGATGTGCATCGCTTCAGCGCTACAAGGGACAAAGATGCAGCACTTATATGTACTACGTCCCAAAAGCATCATCCGCATCGTATACAAAGGGTAGCCGATTATGACCACAGTACATACAGATATTATAGAGAAAATGAAATGTCTAAATCAGTGGATAAATTCATCTTGTTACAATGCTCGCTGGCAGAATAGCTGGCACAGTTGGAGAAATGAGACCAATTGATATGAAATCACATGTATGTGGGAAACATTCAGCTCTCCAACCTGTGTTGTTTTTATAAAACCAATCAGTGGAAACTTGCTGGCAACTGATGGTTTGCCTCATCACTATACAGATCCCAGATGAGTTTTGAGAATATCAGGAGCTGAATAGAGCAGTGTCATACTAGCAACACTAGTTTCGTCAGGGAAAAAAATGAAACACTGCTATCCATAGGTTTGGCATATGCCTGTGCAGGGCCCATTTAGAATGGGATGTCTTGTATACAACAAACAAAACATGTCAGTATAAACCAGCACTTGGGCATTCCATATGAATTAAACATTGTGACTCCATGAAATTATGCCATGGAATCAGAGATTAATGTCACTTTTCATCATCTTCGTCCAGCAGGTAGTCCGCTATCTGATCTCTGAAATAAACACTTTACCGTATCAGTGCACTTGAAAGAATGAACATGACATGATATTAGTAAATGAATAGATTGCCCAATATACAGAAATACACCCAACATGTTTGCCTTAGTAAATCTCTGATAACATGCACTAAATATACCCAGACAATGAGGCAGCCCGTAAAGAAAGATGCGTCAGCCTCACCTTAGTGAGCTATGGCTGGCAGATGCAGTGTCCACTTTCTCAGTCCAAAACTTCGGTAGCAGTGAAAAGAAATGTCCATACATATCTGTAGCTGCTGGGAGAATCTGAAAATGGCAGCTTTGACAACAATGAGCAGTATACAGATCAGTTTTCTTCTGAGCCTTGTGCTTTGTGTTTTCCAAATTCTGGAGTTCTGATTCACTGAACGGGCTTCCACATATCAGGCAAAGAATCTCAGAGAAAGTAGACTCGTTGGCATCAATGTTCTGAAACTTGGGACGAAGCCGTGATGGAAGGAAATCATGGTAGCCGTTTGCTGAGAACTTGTTAAAAGAGAATGGCTTAAGCTTCTGTGCAGTTCTTAAAATAGTATGCTCTCGAGAAGGGTTCTCTTCCTGTCAATAGAAATGAGAAAATGTTCAAAACTATGGCTTGTGCTGCCTCACAAGACATTCATAAAAGTAGACATCAAGCAAGAATACAGCTTCAGCTCAAATTTTAAGTCGCAAGAAAATGACATGCAAAGATCAAGAGGCCCTACCCTTAGCCTTGAAACAAAGGATGCAACTAAGCCATTGATGCCACTGCAAGGCCTACTGAGAAGTTGCTGTGTCTTCAAACTGACCAAAGAACCCATTGTTATAATAAAAACCACTGTGAGGATAACAGACAACTAGGCTAATAAGTGGGCGTTTATCTTACCAGTCAAGTTTACAGAGCAAGTTAAGCTCTTGGGCCAGGCAATCATGAAGTGGAAGAACCACGGGTACTTCCCACCGCGTATCAACATACTGGACATCAGCTGGTAAAGCGTAGCCTTGCCCCTGGGAAAATTAGTAATTCCATTATGCTCTCAGCACTATCTGATGTTCTTTTCAAGAATGATCAAATATCACCAGATCAGCTACATACCTTCACGGTTGCAGATAGCACATGACATGCTATTCCAGAAGCACATGTTCCCAGCATGATCTTGGTGTAGCCATGTTCCAGTGAAATCTGAGCAAAATATCAGACATGAAATTGTAAGTTCTACCTATATAAAGATAAAAAAAAACATGTGAAAGCATAGACAAGCACTGAAGGGAAGCACCTTCTGCAGTGAAAGCAAGCGCAGGCATCGAATAAAGTCGTCCCTACCCGTCTCATCATTGATCACGCCGACCAGCTCCTTCAGCCTGGCCGCCTTGTCATCTGATCCAGATGAGATCACGTCCTCAAGAGGGGCGATGTGCACTTGCGTATCCCCTGGTGACAAACTCGACACGATCGACTTGATATCTTTGATCGCGGTGTCAATTTCGTGTCCCGGACTCGATGAAAGAACACTCTCGTCGACGAATGCCACACCAAGCCTGAAGGCTGGCAGGGCCTGGGAGTTGCTAGTCTCCCAGCTTTGGATCGCCTTGGACTGCATCTCGTGTATGAATTGCAGAGCCACCCTATGTTTGTGCAGCAACACTTCAACTCAGTGGATCATAACAAAATCATTGAAATAGTGAATGAAGCTACATAAAAACAGCCTAACTGATTATTCTGCCACCCATTATACTTTGTAAACTGTAATATAAGGTTGAACACAACGCTACATCTATATGTGTTGGCCTTGTGCATTGATCCTTTGCTTTTTCGACCAGCTGTGTATCGATCTTTCGTCACTGTGCACAGTTTTATCCAAATTACCCGTCGGTAGAGAGAAGACCTGGAAATAAGGAAGGGGGAAATAGGGAGAACTGTGAACCTGGAGGCGGGACCGCCGGAGAAGGCGAGGAGGACGGCGTCTGTGGGGCGCACCATGGCGTTGCTCGTGACGGCGAGCTTGAACTTGCCGAAGAGGTGCGCCCGGAAGCAGTCGGCGCACATGCCGACGCCCCCGGCCACCGCAACCGCCGCGCCGCTGCCGTCGCACTTGCCGCACTTCGCGGCGGCGGCGGCGGCGGCAGAGATCGATAGGCCCTCCATCCTATCCGCTGGAGCATCCTCCTCGCCGCCTGCGGAGGAGGAGCACTGCGGACCGCAGCCGGCGCCGCCGCAGGCTGAGGCGGTGGCTGCCATGGCGGGCGCGAGGTGAGGGAGATGTGGGTCTATACTATTTTTATTTTTGATCAACCATATCTGTATTAAAGTTAACGATACAGTACAAAGACCAATACAGATAGGATGGAGTAGGATACAGAGTACAGCTGCACAACCATAATTACACAGAGTCCCTTAACAAAGAAAGAAATTACAAATAGGTCCTTAGGACATCTGTGCACCGAGGCTTCCAGAAACTACCACCAGCCACCGCCGGAGGCCACTAGAAGCCGAGGCCGCCTTCCCCAGATCGGACGGAGCTCCATCGCCACATGGCTTTGAGAAGAACCGCAGAAGACACTCGCCCTCATGGACGAGATGAAGGCAACGCCGAAGAACCATCGGTCGGGGACACGCCCAAACTCCATCGACCTTGGAACCAGACTCGCCGACAGCGACAGAAGCCACCGCATGAAGACTGAATCTGTTCCACTCTCCAAACTTCCCCAAGATCCCAAGCCGTCTCTGCATCTACCAAGCAAAAGGCCGGTGTACTTACCAAAGTCGCCGATGAACCATCTTCACGAGCTCGTTGAGGGCGCCGGAAAGAAACACCGTCAAGGCAGGAAGAACTTGAGAAGATTTATTCACCGACGCCGCCTCCTGCCTCTGTCTCGCCGACGACGCCTAGAAACACGAGCCGCAGAGGACCGCCCCCCCCGGCAAACCCTAGCTCCGCCATCGATGGCCGACGAGCATACCCTAGACCTAGGACTCGATCCTAATCTATGTACATCCGCGCGGCGATTCCCCGGCCATCCTCCCCTTCCAGTACCGAATTGGTGACCGGAGAGGAAGAAGGCCGGCAAAATCGCCGCCAGAAACCGTCGTCGCCCTCTTTTCGCCCTTGGCAACTGTAGCTGGGGAAGAGAGGCGAAGGGTAGCTTTTTTTGCTACTCCAGGTGTTGGTGTTGGGGTTTGGGGAATTGGGAAATTTGGAACTGGAATTCCCTTCTCGCCTCACGTGCGTCGGTGCGTGTGCGAGACGTTTGTTGGGCTTCGTTTTGGGCCCATCTGGAGCTGGGGTACCCAAATAAGGGCCGAATTAAGACCACAATTGATAGATAAAAGTGTATTCTACCTCCCTGAATTATTAGCATAGCGTGATTTTTCTCCTTAAACTCTAAATTTAGATATTTTTACCTCTATAAATTTTTAAACCGTTTAAATTTCTTGATAAGGTTCCAAGTCAAAAAATATCTCTAAGCATTTAAAAATTCTAGAAAAAAATTGTGTAGACACATTAGGATACACCAAATCATGAAAATATCTCTAGATGCATGCTTCAAAAAAATATCCAGTTTAATAAAATGGAAAATTAACAAAAAAAATCCGGCTTTAGAGTTAAGGATTAAAATCAATCTACAACAATAGTTTTGGGAGGTATAATAGACTTTGTGCACGATGATATGATACTTAATTTCTGGGAAAAAAGTGTATTATACCTCACTACTAAGCTATAACCGTAGTATGATTTTCCTTCATAAACTCTCTTGAGACTGTCCAAATTACCACAATGCTCTGGTTTTTAGTGGTTTTGTGTTTTTTAGTTAAAAAAAATGATAAATACTTGATAAGTTTAAAGCACAAAAACTTCTTTACGCTTAAAAATTTGATTTTTTTTAATAGACTGGGATATAGTAACTCCAAATGAAATATTATGGCTCATGATATTTGTCTCAATAAATTTAGAAAAAAAAATATCCATGAAATATAGAAAATTTAGAAAACATTTTAATCGGTGTATAAATGTGTTCTAAAACTTTCGCAAAATTACTTTTGTAGTAGTGCTACCATACCTTCCCCTCCCGATCTTTTTGAGGAGGAACTAGTGAAAGAAGAAATGAGATGAGTCCAACCCCCCCCCCCCCCCCCCCCCCCCCCCCCCCCCCCCCCCCCCCCCCCCCCCCCCCCCCCCCCCCCCCCCCCGTGCACAGGCATGACTGTTCCACAAGATTCATAATAAGCTTTAAAACCGTTCAAAACCGCAGGCAGGCACGAAAAGGAGAGATTTGATGAGCATCAATTTCAAACTTGTACAAGTGTCAAGGTCTTGTCAAAAGGTGTCTTTTCTTGTGAAAAGAAAAGAAAACGTCCCCTCCAATTTTGGGACTAAAACAAAACAAAACAAAAAATCGTTTCTTGATGTAAGCGTTTGTAGCAGGCAGCTGAGCATGCTACGACTTGTGTATCTATCCAGTATGAGTATGATCCCTCAGTCAGGTAAGAGACGCTGCGATCGATCAAATCATCTGTCCATGTTGAGATCGATCCCGATGTTTATCCTGTTATACGCGATGGGCGCATACATCCACGTGTCGTCGGAGCTCAGGAGCTGCAGGATCATAAGAACAAGGAGCTGTTACTGTTAGCGGGATGATGATGACTCTGACGATGAGATGAGATGAAACTAATCCAGATTCTGCACGCACGAATATCCTCCTGACTCACCCTGATCTGGAGCTGCAGGAACTTGACGTAGTGGACTGCTTCCTCAAGCATGGTGCTGATGTCCACCTTGGTCCCGTTGGGCACCAGCTTCTGCAGGATCTTCAGCCTCTCGTTGATCCTCTCCCTCCTCTTCTGCACACCCAAAGAAAAGAACAGCAGCAACGGTCCATGTCAGGTTCAGTTACAAATAGGAGCCATCGATACATCATCATCATTTCGTCAACAGATGAGATCAGGAGGATGTTCATATGCAGTAAGTACCCTTGCGTAGATGCTCTGGGGTTCAGTCGTCGCGCCACGGACTGCCCGGCCCTTGCCTTTCGGACGACCAGCATCAGCATCTGCAGACTCCAGAGAGGCATTGGAATCGCTGTCAGAGGTGCAGCAGCTGGTCGGGCTTCCATTCGGGATGGCCATGCTGGAGTCTTCGTCTCCACTCTTCTTGGCCTTCTTGCCTCGCTTAGCAGCTTCACCAACAGTCCTCGCGCTTTTCCGGCCCTGCATTAATTTACACGATTCCAAGCAACCAGCATTTGCATTAGAAATCCGACCGCTTAGCTATCTATGACATGATAATATGATATGAACAACATCACTGAGCAAAATGAAGCTGATCACCAAGACTTACTCTCGTTTGGGTTTGGCCATCGTGTTCTTGTGCCATGTGCTTCCTCTTGCTCTTCTTTGTAGTAGCGGCGCTTAGTGAGCCAACCATACTGAGACTGACGCTCATCGGATCATCCAGATCCTCACAGCTCGGATCACCATTCCCATAACAGTTGAAGGAATGGTTTGCAGTCACATTAAGGTACTCACCATGCTCCTCCTGCACCGACGAGCCCTGCAGGGCATCTGCTGGTGCAGTGCAGGAGCTGCTCCCATTCCCAAGGGCCTCATTTGAGTTGCTCAAAAAACAGTAGTCCTCATATGCAGGTGGGATACTGTCACTGTATGCATTGGAAGCAGCTTGATCAGGCCAATGCAGCAGCAGTTCATGCTGACCTTCCTCGCCATGGGAGGGGAAGGCACCGAGCAGCTGCGCCATCAACTCCGACGACTCCTCGACGTGCGACAGGAAGTCGAACTCGTTCCAACCGACCTCGGCGTCGGCGATCAACCCTCCAGCAGCCTCCATTGTGATGTGCAGCAATGAGGCCCAGAGATCAGAGGTGGTTGTGTTGTGTGTAGGTGTGGGTGTGGTGTCTGAGATGCTCGATCGCTTGCTCGATGAAGACTACTGCACAAAGTGCAGGTGCTTTTATACTGTTCAGGAACCGGAATTCAGAAATGTTGCTTGAGGCTGGCTGGAGCATAATCTTCAAGTTTAAAAAATGTGACTGATTAAAGAAATGGCGGTCCACGGCTGGCGGGATGAAGTAGTTTATGGCCATAAGTTAACGACTGGAATCAACCAAGGTTGGTTAATTACAAGATCAGAAAACTTCAACTGCTAGCTGGTAGAAGAGAGACAGTGACTTATCCAAGATTACAGTGCCGCGTGGCCTGTCTGCGACGACGGAGGTTCAGTGATTGGGGGCACTTCACTAATCATTGGCTCATCAATGGAATGGATGTGACAGGAAGTCTTGATCTCTGAATAGGGACAGGGTTTACCTCAGAAGATAGAATAGAATCAAAGAGTGATGCTGGTTTTGGGGAGATGGAATAAAGAAAACAGGATATGCAGAGAGAGGCTTGCACGAACATGGTGGAGGGAATCTGAACATTCTTTACAAACTCAAGGAGATATGCTAGCTAACGCCTCTCTGCTGAATGCTGATATAGAGGAACCATGATACATTCATTCTTCAATGTAGAATGTACCGTACCGACGTTCTTCTGTGGAACTCGCAAAGCCTCAATTATTTTCTCCTTCAAAGGGGGGGGGGGGGGGGGGGGGGGGGGGGGGGGGGGGGGGGGGGGGGGGGGGCCAGATCAAGGCTACATGACTACATCTGAAACAAAGGGCCAATCCAGTGAAATTTTTATGAACTAGACTTACATAGCGATGAGCCTGTGCCTAGCTAGAGTCTCGTTCCATGCCGTTCTAAATGCAATTTACACTACATCAGTATACAGGGAAAAAAAACTGAACGAATGCAAAGATGCTCTATAAAATGCCACCTTATGCCTTGTTTGAAAGCACGTGTATTTGTCTCAATCCACGTGTGTTGAAGTATATTGGGTTAAAATTAAACTAAGTTAAACTCCAATACACTCCAATATATATAGATTAAGATGAACATATGTGCATCCAAATAAGGCCCTAGTAAATACCAAACAGGCACCGGGCGCAGCAATGTTACCAAAGGCCTTCAGAAAACTCAAATCAGATTTTAAATTCAGATTCTGGCACATTTTGTGAATCAAAGAACATGTGCATCATCAAAATGGAGGCCACAATGTAGGTTTCCACATAAGGTGTCAGGTTTCCGCAATGCCCGACAAATCTGAATCTGCTGGAGATACGCTGCCGATATCCTCATCAGCAGCAAGTGCTCTGCATCCATCTGTTAGCTAGCAATTAAGAGCTGCACATGACTCAGATCCACCATGGTGTACAAATCAACTGTACTTCTGGCATGTCCGTCCTCAAAAGGGACTCTTCTTGCCACAGCAACAGCTAAGATGCTGGGAAGGAAAATGATTCCAAGGGAACAAGATGAAGTTTGTTTATGCCCATGATTCTTACCCTTTAGCTGTACGAAAGAAGCGATTCCTTCTCCCAATGTTATGCAGCAAACTGCACGGGTATGCATTATAAAATGTACCTAAACAACCAACAACATATCTCAATAATAGCATAGAAACGAAGAACATAATGTATGATCATTGCCTAGTAAGCACTTAAGTTTATTCTCTGACTTCGCAAAGTTCAACTTCAAAGCATGGGAAAGGCCAAATTGCTTGTGGCGTCACTCCATTGGAGATCATAAAAGATATTCTGTTCATAACCTGTAAACTAATCGCACAAACTGGTACCAATACATTATGCCAGCCGATAGCCTTGATCTGTTGTGCTTTCCTGAAGAACAGCTGCATTTTATGATGAGTACGTTTGCTTTCACAAAATAACTATGTCGAAATATGATGTTTCAAACATTTTTTTTGTTTTTCTCATCACACATTATTTCTACTTCAAAATATACAGTTTTTTTTTATTTTTCCCATCACACATTATTACTAAGCAAACTAAGATTTATGTCACATTCATTGACAACATTAATGTGGAATTGTTTTTAGCTTTGATTGTACCTATTTGACTTACACAATCGCTAATATGTTGTCATAATCAGAAGCCAAGTCCTATAATGTTGTATCTTCTAAACTTAACATAAAAAACAGTGGCACCTTGCAAAACTCATGTGAAGGAAACCAGTAATAGCTCGAAGACTCTAAGAGTAAACTAAGCTAGTCACGCACAGACTTTTCCTGTGACTGAACTATGTAACTTCAGGGAGAAAAAAGAAAGAATGCATTGATAACTTGGGCAAGAATGTATCAGTAACATTGGCGTGTCATATATTTTGTGAAAAACGATGTGTGTAAGTCTTGTGTTGGAACTGTGCGTTTTTCTTTTGTATCCGCCTTCTTCCTAATTGAGAGAGAAAAAACAGATGCAAATTGAAGGGGCAATAAAAATGCACCTCACATGTAAATTTGCATAAAAATACACCTCACATGTAAAATTGCAGGAACCAGAACAAAGTCACATTACTTCATGAAAACCATGTGTATAACTAGTCACACAGCCAACTGAAGTCAACTACATGAAAGAATGGAACATGCAGTTAAAAGTCTACCGTAGACCTATAGGTATAGGTTCTGCCGGTCTTCTCATTAAAATGAGATAAAAGAAGATATCCCCAAAAGATTCCTCTATTTTAACTGATGGAGTCATGACGCTCAGAGATTAAAAAGTGAACTTCTGCATGGTTTCATCAAATTGACGCCATTTTGGTTATCAGTAGAAACACAAATGAAGAAGGGTACATACATGGTGAGATTTCACAGGGATGGATATGCATTCAGAAACATAAAGCAAAGCAATACCAATACTTGGTCAACTTAATAATACAGACAGATCACAGTCACCCCACTGATCATAAGTACACAGAAAAAAAAAACCTACTTAGAACGAGCACCATCAGCTCATGCAAGGCAAAGAAGTCAAAGTAAACAGATTGACTCTCAAAAGATAATGGAGCAAACTAGAAGTCAAAGATCATACAAATAGAGTTCATAGTCAAACATAAAGATAATAGATGATTGAGGAAAAAATTCCTGAATCCATAACAATATTCATGTCAAATATGACTCAGGCAAAAGCAACATTAACCAGAACGTTCAGAAGAAATCAACAACAATTAATTTAAAAACTAAAAGCTGGTAGGCAGATAGCATTGTTCTCTAAAAGGTATAATCTAGTTAATGCAGTTCACTAGGGTTTACTTACGGAAATAATGATACTTTTTATAAAGCATACAGACTAATAGGCCTATTTCAGGTCACAAAGCTATTAGCAGAGTACACCAAGGACACCTTAATACAGACATAGGCAGAACACTCAAGTGTAGCAATGATGCATAGGCAGGACGGCAAAAGTCGGCGAAATATTCTGGTGCTATGAAAGCATATGCATTGCCTAGAACAAAATGCTTGAAGTAAATATAGTTAGTCAAGATTCAAAATCCTTCTCAGTTATGCAACTGTCTTCATGTGTTCAATTCTGTCTGAGGGATTCCAAAGGTTCAAGCTACAAACTGGTATAATCAAGAGTCAAGACTCAAGAGACCATGCTAAATGCCAGTTGAGATAAAGGAAATTGCAAAAATAATGTCCATGTTCATCAGAAAATATTCTGATTTAGAGCCCATGACCACCAGGGCCCTTAGCCTGCCACCAGCAGCATTATCTCCCAAAATCAATTCAGAAGCCCATCTCCATACACCAGCCATTATTCAATTATTATGATGGCAGCTTTGTTTCATCAATAGTTGCACCAAAAAAACAAGAAAGTAACATTACTAGAACAAACAACAAGCTCCAATCAGGATTATCCTTAATTGATGTGAATAATTAGCACTATTTTGACAAAACATAAGCCACAGTTTACAAGGACCAGCAATCATGTCTACATTGATAAATCATTCAGGGGATCACAATTTGGAATAAAACTTTATTACGCGTCAGCCAGAAAATAGCCAACATGGTAACATGGGAACTTTGTTGTTTCCAGGGAGCATCAACAGCGCCAACTCTAACTCTCTGAGAAGTCCCAAGTTATGCTCAAGCGTCTGCTTCGACAAGGACAAAAACTGGCCTGTCCCCAAGCTTGTCTCGGCCCTGAATACATGTTGTAGTTAGAACAGTAAACAACATAATTTCTCATGATAAGTAGTGTTAGGATTTTCCTAGTAGATTAGAATGAATGTTTGGAGTACAGAATTCCTGCGTCTATGATGGTTGGTAGTGCCATTGATCATACTTGAAAAATTAGATTAGCTGTTTTTTACCCTTTACTACTCACTGAAAAATTACAAAAACAAAGTTGTCAAGGTCTATTTGGTTCCAAAAGAAATTCCTAATCAGAGCATGAAAAAACTACACAATGGTATGCGCATAATATTTGTCTACAGCTAACCAGGTAAATTCATGTATCAAAGCAAAATATACCTTCAGTTCTGGCAATTCAATGACACAAGCACACTCAACAACCTTTGCTCCAACACGTTCTGAAAAGGAAAAGGGATATGGATGAAGTAAATAAATTATCATACAAAAAATCATAGGAAAGTGATGTCAAATGATACTTAGAATTCCAGAAAGTACAATTTCTTAGCTTGCCAAAGAAATGAGGTGGGGCAGGACATAAAATAAGATGGTTGTGTTAGCGTATAATTAAGATTTAAGTAGTGACACTAAGCATATCCTTCAACATCTTTTGGGGATTAGGGGTGCGTGGAGCGGCAGAGCTTCCAAAGAAATAAGGTGGGGCAGGACATAAATAAGATGATTGTGTTATTGTATAATTAAGATTTAAGTAGTGACACTAAGCATATCCTTGAACAACTTTTGGGGGGTGGGTGGGGGGAGAGTGGAGGCTGGCCAGCTGCTTCAGAGAAGCTCCTCCCCTGTAACAACAAATTGAATCATAAAAAAAATCCTTCAAATTTCTTCTTCCAAAGTATCCAAGTATAGCGCTAGAACTTTTTAAATCTCAGATCAGTTTTTTTTAAAAAACAGTGCAATGTTTACTAAAAGCTAGAATTGTGAAAGGGAACTGCCACCATAAATTTCTATGATAAAAAGGGATTTAGATAACTGTGGTAGGACATTGTATACACAGTAAAAGAAATACAACACAATATGAGCTCACCAATAAGTTTGACAGCTGCACAGAGTGTTCCACCAGTGGCGATAAGATCATCAACAACAAGAGCCCGATCGTTGGCCTGTACAGCTCCAACATGCATTTCTATCTTGTCAGTTCCGTATTCCAAAGAATATTCTTCAGAGATCACCTCGCCTAGTAGATACAGTAGATGAAAGAGTGTTAGGTATTTCATCCATCATGAACTCAGACGTAACGGTACATCAAAAACAACAGAGATACAAAGTTAATGATGGATATGCAGAGACCTGGCAACTTCTTTGGCTTTCTCAAAGGCACAAATTTTGCACCGATGGCTAAAGCGATAGGAGGACCGAAAATGAACCCTCTAGCTTCAACACCTGTTTGAACATGGCACCAAATACAAGAAAATGAGAATCGCAGAACATATTAGGCTGGCTACCCATCTCGTTGCTTATACAATTCTAAAGTTTTCTATTGAAAGCACTCATATATAGTCAGTGTCCAGAAAGGAATGACCATGTAACTACTATACATTACCCGCAACTACGGTGATCCCTTTGTCCTTGTACCGCTCGACAAAGACATCGATGGTGTCACGGAACGCCTTGGGGTCGAGCAGCAACGTCGTGATGTCCTGGAACATGATCCCTGCATAGAAACGAAGCAACGCGTGATCAATTGGAACGAACAGGCACTGTAAATCATTCCCACACACAGAAATGTAGATTGTTGTTTTGCAAGACGGAGCGGTGGTAACTTCGTGTGTCGTACTGTTGTGTCAAAGCCTCAAAGTGCTATTTGTTTGTTTGTTACAGGGCGTGGGAGATGTCTGTGCTAGAGTCCCCAGTGTGCAAGAATCGAGGTTTCAGTAGAGCAGCAGGCGCTTCGCACGCGAAAGGCAAATTAAAGTGCACTTTGAGGCTACCCTACTCCTATAGTTTTATTAGTAATGTATACGCAGTGACGCGAGTTTTATGCAGTTTATTTTACTATTTAAGCCAAGGAAAAGTGCTACTGTATACTCACTACAGTTTCAGTAAAAAAAAAAAAAGCAGTGACGCGAGAGTTTATGCAGTATAGTTAACAAAAAATCGGAAATCCCGAACACGAAGCTGACGGATCGAATCGACTCAACACTCATCCAGCAACCCGTCCACCCACGCGAACGATCCAGCAGGAGAGAGAGAGAGGAGTAAGGTGGGGTACGGAAGCACAGCACCCACCAGGCTTGGGGAAGTCGGGGATGACGCGGATGGAGGCAGCGATCCCAGCCAAGCGCGTGTCGGCGGACGCCATCGCCACCACCGCCTTCGCCCGCTTCCCGCCGGTGACTCGCACGCTCACTGGAGCCGCGGCGCTGACGCGGGGACGGAAAGGCGGCGCCGACGCGGACGGGACGCGAGGCTGCTGGCACAGGGGGAAGAGCATGCTATGCTCTGCTCTGCTCCGCTCCGCCCCGCTGCTCTTTTTATTTTTAATCTGGGCCTTCCCGCGGGCCGCGCCGGCCCGTGTCGGGTGGGGAGAAAAAAAAAGAGCCGTCTTCGTCCGACCGTCCCTGACACGCGGGGTCGAGCAGGCTGTCCGGGCCCGCGGACCCGTGCTCCGCGTGAGGGAATCGAAAACCTTCCTTTAGGTAGGCGTCTTTGGTGGGTCCCGCACGGCTTTGGGGTGGGGCCGGCGGCGGCGCAGTTCGTGCCTCCGGCAGTGGTAAAGGCAGGCACGGGCACCAACCGGCAAACCGGTCCGGAGTCGGAACGACGACACGCGCGCGTGGGGTTTGTTGGTCGGATGACATGTGGGGCCTGGCGGGAGTGGGTGGGACCCGCGACGCTAGGCTGCTCGTTTCCATGCGGCGGCCGGAAAGAGGGCCCTTACCCAGCAGCCGAGCTTTTTTACTTGGCCACTGTGTGGCGTGGCAGCACCAAGGAGGTCGCTAGTTCAGTAGTTCCATTTCCATCCCCAAAAGAAAAAATAGGATTTGGACATGGCCACATCACAACAACTATCATTTTTATTAAGAGAAACAGTTTGAGTACAACACCTTGTCGGGTGAGCCAGCTGTACAGGATTTTGGATGCACTTTACTCACACAAATTCAGGTGTTCAAGTGAAAATTTGTTATTTTTTCACTCAATAAATGTAGAGTGAGATAGATATGAGTGCATCCAAATAAAGTCTACCTAGGATCTGGACTGGACAGGTAATGAAGGTCTGCATAAACATGGCGCTATTTTGCATGGTAAAAACTGCACTCCAATTTCCACGTCTTCCTTTACATTATAAAAAAAGAAAGACGAAGACAAATATTCGATTGAACAACATCGAGTATATACACAGTATATTGTACAGAAGATGGGTTCAGCAGATACAAAATCAGCAAAAGAGGTTATCGGACTGAAATGGGTTCTAAGCAGTTCCGACTTCCGACTGTACTAGGAGATGCATGAGACTTGCACGTTGCTGTTAGCTGACGGCTAACTAGTTACACAGAATGTGCTATGTATGTACACTGGTTTTGGTGATATGTCAGTCCGCTGTGTCATCGGAAGGACGAAATGCTTGGTGATGTGTCCTGGCTGGGTGATCTCAATCTGTCCTCTTCCCCTGTGCTCAGAGACGATGAGTTGCTCCGGAGCTCCGACAGACGGGCTTTTTCACGCAATAGTTTGCACTGCATACAGCATACGTTGTAAATGTTAAGGAATCAGTCGCATGGAAACATTTAACATATGAGATTGACTTCAGACTTCGAAGTTGGCCATACATAACGGCTGCGTGTTTAACTGTTTATATCAAGTGGACACAACAAACCAGGCAAAGAAAAAAAAAAGTTGCTGTGTTCTTTTCAGGACCAAAGTACTCCAGTTATATCCCTCCCACCCAATATAAAGATTCAGTCAGTTCAATTCAGAAATCAATTACTACATCAGTAGCCACCAAATATGAAGAGTTAATCAGCTCAATTAAAAAATGAATTACCACATCATTGCGCACCAAATTTGAAGAGTCAATCAGCTCAATTAAAAAAATGAATTACCACATCATTACCTTTAAATTTAGATCCTCAACTTCGCCTTCCAAAGAAGCAATACGGCACTGGAGCTGATTTAAGCATTCCAATGGTTTCAAAAGACTGGCGTCGGATTCAGAGTTCATAACTCCAGCAACCTGTACAACAGCAGGATTAATGTTTGGCCTTGTAATCTAACAGACCTGCATCAAGTGCATGATCACATTACTTCTTAAGTTCCTAGTAAGATACTCATGTATACCTTCAGAATACTGGAGCATAAACTTGATAGATTTTCTGCCAATTGTCTTCTATCTTGTTCGCTCTCCTGTTCACAATCAGATTGTTTGTCAGTGCCAACAGTCTTCACACCTATTTTCCGTAACTATTTGACAAATAAAAAGAAGCAGACACACATCTAATTTCTTCCTCAGAAGCTCTTCCTCTTCTATCTGTTCGTGTGGATCTTTTCCATTTGAAACCCTGTAGCGGGCAAGATCTTCCTTTGTGCGGGTAAGGATGCCCCCAGCTGTTTCAGCTTTGCATTTAGCTCTTCGTTCTGCCTTTTCAGCAGGACATTCTCTTCCTGATCAGCGGTATGAAGATGCATAAGATGACCACACAGGGAAACACCAATGTTCACAAAAGCCAAATTAAGTATTAAAAATAATCATTACCTTTGTTTTGACATGGTGATTTATTCGAAGCTGAAGATTCTGTTGCCTGGTAAGGTTCTTCACTTCAGATTCCAGATTAAGGATGATAGTTTTGCAGTTTGAATTCTCAGCCTACAAATTACCAACCAACAGTAATTATAAAATATACCATAAGGAGAGAGGAATAAGAATGGTCCTTTCGCAATAGAAAAGTGAATTGATGTACCTTTAACAACTCTATTTCAGCTACCATAAAGTGTTCTCGTTGTCGTAATTTCTCTATAGTAATGCGTGCAGTTCCAAGTTCTGATTGTTTCTGGTTTATTTCGTCAAGCCAACTGTACCATAAAATCAACATGTCATCACTATGACCTATTATTGAGATGCTAAGAGGTCACAAAAAGTGAAGTATCTACCTCTGCCTCTCTTCAATTAATTCATCAAGCTGCTTCTTCAACTTCATCAGCTCATTGGACTGCTGAACATATATGTTAAAATAAATGCTAAGAAGGAAGATTAGTTGACAAAAACTATTATGCAGAACCTACCTCTTTACTTTCCTGTGCTTGAGAAGTAATCAACTCTTTTGTCTCCAGATTTTGCTGGTTGTCAGCTAGAGCCTGCAACATAATTGGTTTTATAACTAGAAAATCTTTTACAATGAATGAGGTACACAAATCCGTATACCTACCGCCCAAGTTGTCATGTTCATTTTAACCCCAAGCATATCACGAATCACATCATGCGTCATGCTCTCTGTTGTTGCTAATTTCGAGTTCAGCATAAATATCTTCAAACAAAATAACAAATATAGGTTGGCAAAATAATAAAAAGTAGAAAAAAAATGAAGTGAAAAGCAAGAGTAACCTCACCTCCCTTTGTCTACTAGCTGCTATGCCCTCGAGCTCCACAATACGTCGCTTTGCAGCACTAAGCTCTTCATCTTTCTCAGAATTCATTTGCTGTACAAAGCCGATGCCGATGCATTTAAATGGAGAACCTGAACCCGAGGTTTTGAGTTAATTTTTTCTTGTCTCCCGGAGCAAGCATGTGTTGATGGATTGTCTGTCTTAACCTGTTGTGCCATAACCTCCAGCTCCATCAACTAACCAGATCATTTTTCATTAGTTTTAATTTGACTATTAATAAGTTGAGTTCTTTAAAATAAAAAGGCAAACAAAGTGCTTACCTTGTGCTTGTATTCTTGTGCTGCTGCCTCAGCATGAATGTTTAGCTCTGATATATGTGCCTTGCACTGAGCAATCTATGAAGAGAAAAAAAATATACTCCTGAAGTCTACAACAAGGACTACACTTTACAGTAGTAAAACGACTGCATGAATGACTAATAAAACCTTGCAGGTAAACAATTAAAAATCTGTGATTACCTCTGATTCCTTCTCAGAAACCTCCTTTCCAAGTATTCTAATAGTCTCCTGAGCACATAGGAGCTCATTATGCATATCTGTTGGGTGCCTGCAAGAGAGTCAAGTTGAGTGGTAACTGTTTCTCTTACAGCTGTAAATATATATAGCTTGTACTGGCTTCTAATAGAACTGGTAACCATACAAACCTGGACGAGTCAGCTAAATCAACCATTCCATCTTCCATATATCTCCTTGCTTTCCCAGAGGGTGGAACAGCTAGCATTTGTTTCCTAACTTTCTGCAGCTCCACTTCTAATTCTTCTCGCTGCATTCTTTGCCGCTCTGCTTCTTCCTTGACAATGTACACCTTAGGAGAAAAAGCCAAAATTAGTGTCAAGAATACACTTCCAAAATGATGACTAAGAAAACTAAATGGTTAATCAACACTTAAATAAAAGAAGCAGGGCAACTTACTTGGCTTTCTAAAGTACATACAGTATTTTCAAGTTCTTCAATTGACTTCTCCAATACCTTTACTTCTTCATCCTTCCCTTCAGCATATGCCTTATGTTCCTCAGCTATCTGCAATTTTCAATGGAATTGGAACAATTATATTCACAGAAACAAGAATTTAAAACCATTTACATCAATTTAATAATAATCAAATAAGTTCTAAGCACCTGCCGACATTCTGTAGCAATTGCTTCACTTTCTTCTGCAAGTGCCTGAGCCATCTCTAGCTTTTCTTTCAAAATAAGCAACTCAGTGTCACATGATGCCTTTTCATCTGAGAGTTTGGAGAAATCATTTTGCAAGCTCTGAATAGAGACATTCCTTTCATCAATTAAAGTTCTCAATTCGATCAACTTTTCTTCAAGTCTTCCAATGACTTCACTTTTATCAGCTAACTCCTCCATAGTGCAACTAATCTCTTCAATATGCTGGAGCTGTGATTTTAGTTCAGCATTCTCCATAGAAACTATGTTTAATTCATCAAACTTCTTTCCCAGCTCCTCCTCTAGTGCAGCAACATTTTCATTACACTTCAAGATTCTTGCTTCTAATTGTTGCCTATCAGAAATAACATCATCAAGTTCAAGCGACTTAGATGCAAACTCTTGTTCCAAAGATTTTATTACTTTCCTCAACTCTGCAATCTCAGCTGCTTGATCTTTTGCTACAGATGCAGACTCTTGTAACAGGCTAAGATCAAATGATAAGCCCTTTGTTAATTCCTCTTTCCTGATTAATTCAGATTGGAGAAGAGAATTCTGGGTGCTTAACTCCTGAGCTGATACTTCAATGATATCTAACTCATTGGATAACTTGCTCACCATGTTAATTTGCTCAGTAATGTAATTGTGTACATGATCAGTAACCAGTTGCAAGCGGCCTTCAATGGTGACAAATAACTTATCAGCTTCAATGTTAGGCATTAATTCAACCATGCAATGATCCTTCCACAAAATATTTCGAATTTCCTGCTTCAACTTTTCATTTTCAGAACTGAAATAGTTTTCTCTAGTACTACTGAGATTCATGGCATCAGTTTTCAGTTCCAGTTCCCTACATATGGTTGCATGAGAGCATTCCAACTCCATCAAAGCTTTGTTTTTTGCATCCAATTTTGTTTGGAAGGATGTGATGCGAGATTCTAAGGAGGCAATTAAATATTTAAGTTTTGTGTTTTCCTCGTTCATGGCATGCAGATTTTTCATAGATTTTTCAGAATTTTGCTTCAGATTCTCCAAATCAACCCTTGCATCATTGTTCTCCTCATGTAAAGTGCAGATCGCAATATTCTCCAAGTGCTGGTCCACTTTCCACAAAGTTGCTTCTGACATCAATTCTTGAAGGACATCAGTAAACATAACTCTTTGTTCTTGCACCTGTAGTTTGTGTTGCTTCAGTTCCAAAGCCAAAACAGTAAACTCAATATCCTTTGCAATAATACTGGTCATCACTAAATCACTTCGATAATCAGAAAGTGAATTGCACAGCTCAAATTTGTTACAGCCTTGAATATTATTTAAAGGTATGCAGTTATTTGTTTGAAGCAGATTCAACTCTACAAGCATTTTATCCTTCAACATTTCACTGAGAAACAAAGCTTCATCCAATTGGTGGCGCAATTCTTCCTTTTCTTTGGATTCAGCTGTCAAGGCACTCCTATTTGTAGCATCAATCTCTTCAATCAAAATGGAAAGCTCACTGTACATGGAATTTGACCGTGCCACCATTGCTTCTTCTTGTGCTTGCAACTGCAGTATCTTCTTCTCAAAAGAATCTAATCTTGAGTTCAACTCGGTCGCTTCTTGTTCCTTCTTTGCAATACGACTGAAACTATGGTTGATGTCAAGTAATAACTTCCCTTTGAGAACACTGCACATTTCGAGTTCATTCTTGGCTTTGTTGTTGTGCTCTCGCAGTTTAGATATCAAAGAATTAGATTCACAGAGCCCGCGCTGAAGGAAACCATTTTCTGCATTCAACCCAGTGATTCTCTCCAAAAGAATCCCCATGTGACAGAGGTGCAACACAGAAATAGCACAATCTTTGCCAATTATCTCCAGCCAATTCTCCTCTAACCATTTTCTGGTCAACTCTGTAAACTGCTGGACCCTTTCCTTCATCCACTCAATATCAGAAGAAACAAACTCAAACTTCTGTAGTAACAAATTCTGCATAAGTCTAATGCCATCTTCCAGCTCAAGAGCTAGCTCATTTGCTTCAAGCAAGCCTGACTGGAATTTCTTTTCCATAAGCTTGTAATTTTGTTCCTTCGTATCCAGCAGAATCTTCAGACTACTAATTTCACTTAACATGTCTTCGCTTTTAGCAATAAACAAAGCTTCCTTCTCTTGATACTTTTCTGCTTCAAGTTTTGCCTTTTCATTTGCTCCAACAAGTGCCTTCACCATAGAGTCTGCATCGCTTATAGTTGCTTGCGCTTCCTCAAACTTGGCTATAAGAGTTGCAGACTCAAAAGATTTCTGGGCTACAATAAGTTTTGCCTCAGAAACCTCAATTTCAAGTGCCTGAAAACAATTATGATGTGTGGATATGATCAGTGGCAGTGAGGAATCCAGATCAATTAACTCAAGGAAAGATAAACCAAGTCTTCATCATCAAACGGAGACTTATAACTGTTATATATTTATATCCATAAGGAAACAACATTCATTGCCCATCATGTCTTTTAGAGCCAACACATTGTAGTGCATAAATATCCATAATTAACATCAGATAACAATTGAACGTTTGCAATTCTGGTCACAACAGTATGACATATGTACCCTTGAGTTCTTTAACACTTTTTGTGAACAAAACATGGGCGAGTGATGATGTTTGAAACCAAATGTAGCAAAACCAGGTGACCCAGAGGAGCTATTTTACTAGAAATAATATTAGATATATTAGGCAGGTCTAATCACACTAGACCTGCCTAATATATCTAGCTAATCACAATAGACCTGCCTAATATATCTAATAAATCCCACAAAGCATCATAAATCATTCTACTTTTAACTTCTACTTCTTGCACATCATCATATTCTACATGTCAAACAAGAGAGAGAGAGAGAGAGGCACTTTTGCAAGGAAGAAAAAAGGCTAAATATGCTAAATTATTACCTAACTGAAAGGGAAGATAATATGCTATTCACCAAACCACAAAGTTTTTTAGAAACAAAATACTTTTACGGAGAGAGTATGATGGCCTTTCAAGCACTACCTCCTTTTCTTCATTCCACGAAATAAATGATGCGTCGTTTTCTTGTATTTTTGTATTCAGCTCTTTCAATTTAGCTTCATAGGATGTTTCTTTTTCAACTATTTGTGAATTCAATCGGAGGACCTCACTACTTAGATCTTTAATAGTTTTTTGACTCTCAAGATGAAATTCCTTCGCCTTTTCTTTTTCTTGAAGAAGTTTAGCCATTTGAGACTGCATTATTTGCATTCCTAGAACTGCAAGCTCCATTTCCTTGCTAAGTTGGCCAAGAACCTCAATATTTTGGTGCCCCACAGATTGGAATGCTTCATTGGCCCTAAAGTCGACCTACAACATGGATTAAAATATGGTCATAACCTGAATGATTAAAGATTACCAGTATAAATTGACATAAATTGATGAATGTGAGGAACTTACTGACATATAACAGTGGATTGTATTGTTCACCTTGATACCAAATAACAAGAAGCATTAGCTTACCCGATCCTCCAAGTTCAAGTCTGAATTTTGACAGGTCACCTCCCCAGGGCTCATAGAAAGGCTTGACTGCAATGTATTGAATCCAATTTGAAGCTCGCGTACAATGCCATTTGCCTTCAGAACTTCTGACATCAGTCTTAACAAAACATTGAATTCTTCATTTTTTAATTTCCCAATAGACTGTTCCTTGTCCTGAGTCTGACTCAATAAATGAGAAAAATGTACCTTTGACTGGTCTAATTGTGACTCCAGCCGATGAATCTCTTCCCCATTGCTTTTTGTAAAGAAACATAATTCTGTTCCAGAATCTCCTTCTGCACAAATTTCTCTATGGATTCATCCAACAAAAGGTTTATTCTGTGAATTTCTTCTAAACAGTGATGGTTCACAAGTCCTTGTTCAGATATTTGTGATCTTAGAAGATATATTTCTTTTTCTTGATCACATTTTTCCTGCTGATGCTCTTCATTTACAGCCTGCATTGCTCCTCTTAAGGACCTTAACTTCAAGTCTAAGTCACATCTTATATTATCTGCCTCTTTCAACCTGTTCTGAAGCTCTTCGAGTAGCTCATCTCTTTCAGATATACCACTACACATTTTCTGAACTTGTTTTTCGATCCATCTTCTTTGAGATAAAGATTTGGAAATAAAGGCAGCCTGATCAGAAGCTTCATCTAAAGCTGTATTTCCATCCACAAGACAGCTCCAATGTCAGCAGCTAATCTGTTCCAGTCAGTGGTCAATAGTTCATTTTCCTCTTCTTTTTCCTTGATCACAGAAGAAAGTGTTTCATTCTCTTTCAACACCTCAAGTAACTTATCATTCAACTGCTTTATTTCTAGCTGAAGTTCATTTATGCTTTGTTTAGCTAACAAGTCATTTTTGTTGCTTGCATTTAGTTGCTGTTGGAGTGATACCAGATCTTGTTCTAAGCATTCAATCACCTTAGCTGTTTCAGTCTCCACCTGTCTACGAACTTCATCCATTTCTTTCTCAGCAAAACAGTGTGATGCCTGATCTATTTGATACCTTGTATTTAAGTTCCGTGCTTTCTCAAGTGAAGCTTGCATTTTTTTAATCTTTCTCTGCAAAGGTGAATCTTCTTTATCAAAACACTTCAGAAACCTTGCTCGGGGCTCCTCTTTGGTCAAGTAATCCTGTCTATGGTCGAGATCAAGTTCATTGTTCAAACTTGAGATTTCAACACACCTCTTCTTCTTAAGTTCAGCTATTTCATTTATCAACATAATCTGCTCTGATTCAAGAGCTTCAATAACAGATCTTGACTCATTCAATTCGCTTTCCATGGCCTCACAATGCTTACACGATTGGAGGATATGCCTATTTTCTTCTTGCAGTTTATCACCTAAACCAGCTGATTTTTCCTCAACTTCTGCACGGGCTGTTCTCTCTTCCACAAGATCAGCTATTTCCCTGTGAAGTGATTTACTTGCTTCAATAACAGTTCTTCCAACCAAGAAAGTTCTTTTTTTTGCAAATATACAATTACCTTGTCAGTGCTCTGTTTGATTCTAAAGAAACTTGCAAGTCGCGTCTACATGTTTCTAGTTCTTGGCTGGTCCTTTTCAACTGGACATAAAAATAGAGATTTAAAAAAGAAATATTTTAATACATCACATGGAACAGTAGACTTTTAGTCAATACAACTACAAAGAAACAATTAGTGCTCCTCTAGAGGGCAAAAGGATACCTGCATATGCAAAATTTCAGGATCACTTGCTGGAGCTAGACCAGTGCAATGCTGTTGGCTGTCCTGAAATGGTCCAAAAAGGGAAAAAAAACTGAGTAAACTTGTAGGGAGAATAAATGTGCACTGAGAACTAAATGTGAACTTAACCTTGGTTTTGTCAGAGAAGATATTTTGTTGCTCAGTTTCTATCCTCTCTTCAAGTATTTGTGAAACCTGTCAGGGCAAGGAAAGTTGAGTAAAATAAATAGTAGAGTGCGCCTACTAGAATTACAAAATAAGGTTTAATAAAGACCTGATTTCGAAGCTCAGAAATTTCATTCAATAGAAAATCCCTCTCCCCTTCGTCGGAGAAGTGCTGGGACCTATAAATACACCAAAATATTTACTCAAATGCAGCATTTCCGTGTCTGCATGCAAAGTAGAATCATGTGCTGATGTGCTTAAAGTGTAATATAATTATATGTGCATACTTCTTCAGTTGGCTTGAGAGACGAATATTCTCTAGTGCAAAACGAGTTACTTCTGGATTTTTATCAATTCTTGCCCTGAGAAGTTCAATTTCTTGTGACAAGGTTTTGTTTTCTTGCAGTAGATATGATTCTGCTGGCAATTTGTTGTTCATAAGAGCATCCATTCTATGAATCTTCTCATCTCGAAACTTAACCATCATCTTTGCCGATCTTGTGTCATCTTCTCTTTGTTTAACCTTTGGACACATCCAGAAGAAACATAATTATGTCACCTTACAATTTTTTATAGGTTGGTATTGCCAAAAAGTATTTTGTTGTCACCAGAAATTACCAATTCATTCAGCTGCTCAATTTGAAGTTCAAGTTCCCTTATAGTATTTTCTGCAGTTGATTCTCTCCGCAATGCTCCAGCTAGTGCTTCTTTCAGTGATCTCACCTGCAATAAATTTATGTATATATAAGCGAACAAATTTCTACTATAATTGATTTGCGGCGATGCAAAGTAAAAATAACAAGACCATGTAACTAGAGATGTGTTTGCTTGTTTATGCTCAATAATAATAAAAACCTCATGAAGCTCGAAATAAATGTTCAACTATGACAAACAATCAGCATGTAAAACTGTAAAAGTACGTCATGAGATCCAATGGACAAATATCAAATGAGCACAGCTTACCTGCTTATTTGAAAATCGTATATCTTTCAAAAAGTGTCCGTTATGGGCATCGTTATCATTCTTATCATCCACACTCATGTTTTCACTACCATCATCAATATCACCTTCAAAAACATCGGCAGAGAAGGATAAAGATCTAGTGACATGTTGACGCTTGAGGAAAGCAAGCTCCTCCTGATAGAAAAACATTATTTTTAGTTTAGGATCATGACATATGGAACAAAAGGTAGATCTAAAATTCTCCATACATCACCTTTAGGAGACGTATCTGATGTTGCAAAGCTAACGCATCTCCTGAAGCGTCTTCATTAACAACCGCCTTAAAATTTGAATGAGAAAGAATTGCTTGTGGTTAGTAACCTAAGATGTTTTAGAAGATAAACATACTGAAATGGCATATACTAACATTGTTCTGAATGAGCCTTGCACGCTGAGCAAACTTCAGGGTACTGAGTGTTTCATTAGCAGAACTGTACGAAGGCACAAAAAGGAGATTTCACAATATTTAACAAGTTCACATACATTTGTAATTATACCAGACATAATAATCATTACCATACTGAAGGGCTGACATTTGCAATGATCATAGTTTTCGAGTTGCCTCCAAGGGAATCCTGCATATTGTAAATGAAATAAAATAATTTCAAAGATCAAGGGAATTCAGGAATTCAGATATATTGAAACTTAACATGATGTGTCAAGATTGTTACTTGGAGTAGAAATGTCAATCTTGAGTCCCTATATGGAATGTGTCTTTGTTTGCCATGCGCTAGATCAACTAAACTCATTATCACAAGACTGCAATGCAAAATTCATGATAACACTTGTTGCTAAGTGATCGAACAAAAACTTGGCATGCCATAGAATATTATTCATCTAAAAGTTCGAGTGGCAAGTACAAACCCAAGTGTTGATAACGATTTGTTAATATTAACAGCTTCCTTCAGCCGCTCACCTTCTGCTCCAGATGTCCTCTGCCTGTTTCAAGTGGATTATCAAGAACCATGATTGAACTGAGCACAATATACTGCGACACAATTGACAGAATAGTCTCCTACCTTTCAGACCCAGCAAGATCAACAAGATTTAGTCTTGCAAACCGTAAGTTAGATGCTGAATCCTTCTCCCACCTACTCTCAATGATACAGGTGAAAACACTGTGGGAGCGGCTACTCTCACGGTTCATATTTGTAGCAGCCACTCTCCTGTTGGCAGAACCCTGAAGCAGGTTTTGACCAAGCGGAACATTTTGAATATGATCAGTTTACCAGAAAAAGATCAAAAAGCAAACATACTTACCAGCATCAGGAGTTTTATTATGTCACTGACACAGCCAACTTCGAATTCAGTCAAATTTTCAACGTACACTCCATTCCTTATATCTTCTCGGAGCTGCACATAAAAAAAGGTTAGTACATACCATGGTGTCACGTCGAAAGGTCATGTCAACTTGAAGCGACAACACGAAAGCTTACTGGGAGATTTGTGGCAGAAGGATCGAGAAGATCTGTAATTTGTTCATTATATATCTCCAGGAAAGAACACTTGCAACTGTATTTCAGCTTCTCATCTTTTCTGCTCTCTTCTTCCTATCAATTTCAGTTTCACATAAAAAATGCAATTATTATAGCACATACAATATTTTTTTTACGCAAAACTGCAGGAATTCCCCACAGTGCCTTTTCATATGTATTATGAAAACAAGGTACGGTGAAAAGTGGTACATCCATACATGGGATACATGCTCATCTAATCAGTAATAGTTAATGAACTATGTATGTTTCAAACTACCAAAGAGACAAAAACAACTTTATACCGCTTTAATTCTAGCAAATAAGAACTCAAATATGCGTGGTGTCATCCCTCGTTCTGGACTAGGCCTCACTTCCAGATCGCTTATTTCACCAAGCATTGTATATGTTTTTCCGCTTCCAGTCTGCAAAAAACTTACAATTCAAAGGAGGGAAAGCATTCCTTTGGCAACGAGTAAATCACAAATAAATTTGGTAGGGACCTGTCCATAAGCAAACACACAGCTGTTATATCCTGCCATACAGTTCTCAACCATTGGTAAACCAGCAACTCTGAAGAGCACCTCCTGGAAAAACAAACTCAGCAGTTAACAACAAACCAAGAACTATAACCCAATTTATCAAAAAAAAAAGAACTAAAACCCAATCACAACTCAAATTGGATTCCAGCAAACCTGATCCACTGCTTCACAAGCAACATGGTCAAATGTAAAACGAGTTTCAGGCTGCCCAATCCAAGTGATAGTCTGCGCACTTTCTTGTTTCAAGCATCGATAATAACTTTGCAGGTTCTTCTCATTATTATTTAGCGGGCGCACACGGATGACAACCTGGAAAATGAACCATGAGCTAAGATTGTTTGCTGAAGTTGACTCCCCAGCATATGGACGTGTTTAAAACTCAAAGATCAAAGAGACAGGAAAAGTAAATAAAACTAAGCAATTCATCTTTAGGATACCCACGCAATCAGTAACTAAGGAACATCTATACTATTCTACACAACCATGACCAAATCAGCCCAAGTGTTAGTGTTGGTCCATTGGATGCATCACCATTTTGTGTACAATAATAAGTCATGTATATACCAAAAAGCACAATCCCTATGTTCCATCAATTGTGTAATTTGGGACCGATATATACACATGCATCAAGGACAAACTTCACGAAAAATCATGAATTTCCCAAGATAGCAGCAAGAGATGTGCAGTAGATGTAGTTCACCTGCACATTATTGTCCATCCAGAAGGAGGGGTCCTCTCGGAGCTCAAAATGAGGCACCTCCACGGAATTGACCGCCGTGGGTGGACCAAGTGACATCGGCGTCCCCCTCCCCGCCATGGTGAGCCCCAGGCCAAACCCCGCCCCCCTGGGCCCGCCACCGCTCATGGGCGGCCTCGACCCGCTCATCCCAATACTGTACGCCGGCTTCGTGACGCTCTTGGTAGGCGTGGTGTGCGTGGACCCGCCCTCGGAGGTCGCCGACGCAACCGGCACCGCCGCCTTGCCGCGATGCGCACGGGGCGTGGTCATCGCGCTGTGCGGGGTGGCCCCCACGCCGGCCCGCGGAGGGGCCTCGTCAGCGCGAGGCGGGACCCAGCCGAACCGGCTCCGTCCGGCGGCCTTGTCGGGGGTCCGGAACGGGAGCTTGGAGGGCGTCGGCGCCGGCGACTCGGGCTTCCGCTTCAGACCTGACGCCGGCGGCTGGATGGCGAGCAGCGGAGGGCGGCCGGGGTCCGTGGCGGCGACGGCGACGGCCGCCGCATCTGGGACGTCTCCCGGCGCGTTCTCGTCGGCTTCCGAGGCGGAAGCCTTCGCCGGAGTTCGGCGGAGCGCGGCGTGAGCGTGATCCCTCACCATTCTGCTGCAGCGCTAAACTTTATAAGAGCTGGCAGGTAATAATTGGTAACAAAAATCCCACCCGCCCGAAACAGGAAACACAATCGAAGCAAGCTGTTGCCAAAAGCGAAGTGCTGAGAAGGTGAAGCGGCGGAGGCACCTGAGCGGGACGGAGCAGGCGGAGGAGGAGGCGGTGACCAGGAGAATGGCGAGGCGGCGAATGGTGGTGTACTCTATCGGCTGCCGCCGCGGCCGCTTGCTGGAAGCTGAACGAGCAGGAGGAGGAGGTGGAGATCCGCGTCAGAGGAGCAGGAGATTTCAAATTTTGGGGTGGAGAAATTCAGATCGCGCCGCACTCGATTCGAACCACTTGGGTGGAGTGGAGGAACGGCGGAACGAGCGGCGCCGTAGAAGGCGCAGGTAGAGCAATGGGAGCTGCCACCGGCAAGAAGTACGCCCTTCTAGAAGGCTCTAGAACCCTTCTTCCCTCGTCTCCCTCCCCCGTCTGCAGCGTGAAGAAGGGGTAGTGGGAGTGGGAGGAACAGACGAACAGTTGCGAACGCCGCAGTGTATAATGCGGTGCCTTGCCCGTTGGTCGAGACGGGTCCCGAGTGGGGCCCGCTGGGAGGCGATTTGAAACGAGGCGGAGGCATTCGAAACGGACGGCCGAGATCTTATCCGCGGAGGCGGTGGACGGCTCGGATGGGATCACGCGTTGGGCAGTGCCCCGCGAGGAGGGTTCGAATTTGGAGGGTCATCAGATCAGATCAGCCCGGAGACAAATGAGAAATCTTTGTTTAAATTTGACAGCGTTTACCATCTTTGTAAATTATTATTATGTCCTGTCTGATCGAAATTAGTGGTGGGCTCCATGGGGCAGTGAAAAAAATTTACTCGTCGTATTATATAGGAGCAGTCCAGAAGCATATATGGCAAAGTTTACATGCTGCTAATATCATTAATTTTACCGATAATGTTGTTAGTCCAGGAGCATATATTGCTTTATGTGGTTTCATAATTCATAAAACGATAGAACTTCGGCCACACGCCCACACAGATAAATAAATATATACGAGTACACACATACAGAGTGTAGTAAAATCTATACTTGAAAATGCTGTTTACCAAAATAATTTGTATATATATATATATATATATATATATATTCATATATTTGAGCTACCTTGTTTTGACTTCTGAGTATAGTATTTAAATTTTTATATAGCATGAGTAAGGTTTTTTTTTATCACACTGTACATACACCCATAACCAGACGCCTACTCTCATCTTTGTAAAGTATACATGCGAATTGTACCCTACGAGCACCTCTGAAATATTAAGCCAACCAATCATGAGAATGGAAAAATTCACCATACACTCCTTTTGTAGACAAGCACTTTACTTAAAGCTAAAAAAACATGCCTGGATAGTTCGGTTGTACTACAAGAATAAATCTAAACAACTAAATTGTACTTAGTTTATAAGAATTTAATTTGTATATAAACTTTTTAATGATCAAAATGTGCTCATTATCATTCCTAGATGGTGAAATTATATGCTGAGCATATTTGGTTTTCGCCCAAACGAGTCATGCACTAGCCAAGCCAAAAATTGACACTAGTCAAACTTTGGCAACCGAATCTGCTGCCATGATTTTGGCCAGCCTTAGCCACCATTGAACTAGCATAACCAAATGGGAGGACCGGCAAGCCAATTTTTTGCACCTATAACAAAATAAAGTCCAGTTTTGGTTAAAATAGTCTAAATTGGCTTGACACACTTCCGGTGGCGGAGCTTGACTAAACACTTAAAAGCTCCAGCAAAATTAGTTCTGCTTGACGTACGTGGGTCGTGGTTCAGGGGATCCAACTTAATTTCTGAAAAAAAAATGTTCCGGATAAAATGCTTTTTTTTAAGCTCGGATAAAATGCTTTGGCGTTGGTCAGAAGATGGCACATACTCAGCTGCATGGATCACGTCTGTTTTCTGGACTTGGTGTCCGCTATTCAGAAAATCTGTCTATCATTGACGCTATTCGAATGGTCATTCTTTTTATTATCTGTTAGTATCATTTTGGCACGTTATTCGTTATCATGTCTTCATTGACGCACAACCAAATGCCTATCACTTTCTGCAGTCACAGTTGTGAGGTTTTCACCTGGGGTACGGTACACATGTAAGGCCATGCATTATTATAATGGTTTTTTGTGAAAGAATATTATAATACTATATATGCTTTTGAATTGTACTACTATCTTGTACTTCGAAGGTGCTCATAGTGGTAGGGTTTGTGTGTGTTCGTAGGGGCGAGTGTGCGTACGTGTTGAGTGTCTGCGTTGTACCGTGTAATCTCAAAAAAAAAATTATTGCCCTCTTAGCAAAAGGCCGGGTACGTACCATATTTTTTTACAAGAACTCAAAAGTTATATTATCACAATAACCATATTACAACTAAGTCCACCAAAGTAGACCGAGTTGCAACCAAGTCCTGCATCTGAAAGAAAAGGCAGCAACATCTGCTGCGACGATGGTGAAGACTGATCTGCCGGCGGGGGGGGGGGGGGGCGTAGGGGCGTCGTAGACGCATGCACTCAGATGAACGGACCGCGCAAAACGTCAGTTAAAATCGGGATTGTTGAGCCATCGGGGATGGAGCACAGCGGCGACCAAAGGATGTTGTGTTTGCCGTCGCCGGAGGTTGAAGAAGCTCAATTCTAGATCCTGGTGGAGGCAAATTTGTCGATCCAACACCAAAAGAGGAGTTGCCTTGATGTAGAAGGGACCAGCTAGACCGTAGGCTGCTGTGAAATGAAGAACGCAAACTGCGAAAGATGCAGATCAGGTGGAGGTGGATCTCGGTGGTGCCCTTAGATCTGCAAGTTCGGTTGACTTGTTTATTTAGCTCTAATCAGTTTAGACCTAAACAAGTTTGTTCGGTTGACTTGTTTAGAGCTAAACAAGGTAGTCAACCATCATCGATTTGTTCAGTTGACTTGATTGGCTCTAGAATATATGAAAAAAATAGTCTAGAATTATGGTTTGCAAAGTAGTAGTATACTATTTTTCATGTAATTTACGTAGTAGTGACGGCAGGAAGTCCAACGGCTACTTGCTTGTTTTGAAAATAAAAAAAAATGGTTTTTTGAATTCGAGACCTGCCCTATGCACGGTTGGGCTATTGGCCTATTGCTTGAACCCTTTCTAAAATCAAATCAGTTTAACACACAGACATATATAAAATAACTTATTTTTTAGCCACTTTAAGTTACGATAATTACTATAGTAATTGATGAGATTTAGTAACTACTTAATATGTATTTTACTATAACATTATGGTAAATCCCTCTATATGTTAAGTACCACATCTTTCGTAAACATGTATTTACTTTATCAATAGATTTGACACTGAATATTTGAATATATATATATATATATATATATATATGTGTGTGTGTGTGTGTGTGTGTGTGTGTTTGTTTGGACATTTACTTACGATGTTTAGTTGGACTCTGCTACCACATATTTATACCAAAAGGACGTAGAAGCCGGATGTTTGTAGAGTTCAAGAGCCTGCTTGGTTGCAGGCCACACTCGGCCACAATAAGTGTGGCGGCGTATTTGGCCGCCACAACTGCAGGAAGAAATGAATGGAAAAAAGTTGTGGCGGCCATTATTAAAATGCCAACCAAACACTGTCCTGTTGTATGTGCGTGGGTGCCGCACTTTTGGTGTGGTGGCAACCAAACACGCCCCAAGTTCTATTTGCAAATATCCAAACACGCATCACAGCTCTAGGAAGAATAATGTGAGACATGATACATGCATAAAAAATCTCCAAGTTGCGTGTATAAGAGTCTAATTATTAATCCTAAATTACGAAAACGGAAAATAGACACTCTTATAAACCGTTAAATCTGTTAGACCCTAAACTACGAAAACGGAAAATAGACACTCTTATAAACCGTTAGACCCTAAACTACGAAAACGGAAAATAGACACTCTTATAAACCGTTAAATCTGCATACATTTAGTCCTATGGTTTTAAACAGTAGAAGTACTAGAGTTGAGTACTACTTCCTCCGTTTTAAATTATAATTTTTTTGACTCTAAATTTAATCACTCGTCTTATTCAAAAAAACTATGTAAACATAGTCAAATTTAAACTATTTTTATAGATCATTTATTAAATAAGTAAGTCTAACAAAAAAGTGATATTTTGTACAAAACTTTTTAATAAGACGGGTGGTCAATTCAGGCTTAAAAAGGTCAAACGAACTATATAATTTAAAATGGAGAAGGGAGTACTACGTAACAAACACACAATATATACAGTACAGTACTAGAGCAGAGTATATCAAACGATGTAGAGTACTAGAGTTTGAGTATATAACAAACAGTAGAGTATCTTATTAATTGAAGAAACAAGTACATCAGTAGCAGTACATCGTCACGTACACGAGCGTGCAGTGCAGTGTCACAGGAGCAGGTGCGGGGCGCTGCCGTGGTGCAGTGCCGGCGCCGCCACGGCGAGCTCCTGCCACAGCGCGGCGGCCGGCGGGAAGGGGAACACGCTACTACTAGCGTCTTTCCACGTCGTCATCGTGGTCTCGGCGCGGTCGCCCTCCAAGATCGTCGCTGTCGTCGCTGCAGGCCCCGGAAGCGGCCCGGCTGCGCCCAACGGCAGCTGGTGGTGGTGAGCCATGTCGGCGACAGCTGCCCCGGCGTCACCGAGGCCGAGGTCGAGGTCGAAGCCGAGACGGCCTTCCAGCAGCGGCGCTGAGCCGAGCGCGAGCAGCGGTGATGGCGACGCCGACGCCGACGCGGACACGGAGCCCGCCAGCAGCAGCGAGCTGAGGAGGAGGCCGCCATGCATCGTTGCTGGTGCAGCGAACAGGCTGCCGCCGACCGATGCGGCGGTCGTTGCTGTCGTCCGCGTGGCCGTCACGGCGTTGACGGCGGCGGCCATGCTGGCGCGGGTGGAGCCGCGCGCGTGGCGCGGGCGCTTGCGCGTGGACCCACCCACGGGGACGTTGCGGAGGGACCCTCCGAGCGTCCAGTAGCGGCGGCAGGAACGGCAGAAGTGGCGCGGCTGCGCCGTGTTGTAGTTGTTGTAGTAGCAGAACTTTGTGTCCCGTGACGCGCACCGCGGGCACTGCTCCCGCCCCGGCCCTGAGGGCGACGACGACGGCGCCTGCTGCTTGTTCCCGGCGGCGCCGGCGCCGGCCATCATCAGCGCGCGCGCCGCCACCGCTGCTGTAGCAACGACGACGCGTCCTGCGCCGGCGGCAGCGGCTGCGGTGGCACGTGGTACTGGTGGTGCAGCGGCGCCTCCATGGTGGTTGTGGATATATATAGCAGGTGTCAGTCGGACTGTCGCTCGGTCGCTCGACGATGCCTTTGCCTTGCCTGCCCTGCCCTGCCGGTGTGGCCGTGCCCCGTGCTGCTACCTAGCTGCTTATATATATAGCGCAGCGCAACTGCGCAAGCCGGCCACGGTGGCGCGGTTGGATGATGGCGGTGTGCAGTGCCGCTGCCGCTGCCAGTGCTTGTCGAGCGGAGCGGAGCCGGAGCAGAAGCAGAGAGGGACTGGTCGGCCGGGGCGCACTGCGGATGGTGGCAGCATGCAGCAGCCATGCAGGAGAGAAGAGGTATAGCCAGCTATGTAAGGTACATAGGGGGTCGTAGGGACGAGGACGACAGCAGGGGGGGGGGGGGGGGGGGGGGGGGGGGGGCGTGGCCACAAAGGTTACGTAGCTTTCTCTTGCAGTTGCAGACACGAAGCAGAGAGGATCGATGGAATTGAATTCCTGAATTCTGGCATCTTGCATTGCATGGCATCAACAAGAATGCACATGGACAAATGCAAAGAAGGCTCTTCACACAACTGTTTCCTGGTCTCATGCATCTCACCCTGCACCTGCTGCTGCAGCTGCAGCCCTGGGTCGTGGCCGGCCGGCCTGCTACAAGCGCTCAGGCTCATCTGCTGCACCTAGCTAGCGCCGTCTAGCCGTCGTCAGCTGGTAGCTCAACAAGGTCCTGCTTGGAAGCTCGAGAGCGACGTGTCATGCTCATGCAATGCCGCCCCGATGCCCGAAACCTCCCCCACAGGATTCCTTTGAATAATAAAGAAATTCTCTGCCGGGTTGGGGCTTGCTTGGCTTCTTCCCTGCAAGGTAAATGAACTCGTCTATAAGAGACAAGCGCCATGCCACCGGCACCGCTAGCTAGCCAACCAGAATATGATAGTTCTCTTACACAAGTTAATTCCCATTTTCTTTATATTTACATTTCTCCGGCCTAGGTGTCTAACTTTTAAGAACATAGTTATGATTTTTTCGGTGATATACCAAGTTAGCAGAACGTGCAGCAGAGGAGAGGATGGCACGCCCAGATCTTGAGGATAGCTTTAATGATCTTATGCGAAGATCAAGCGTCTAGCCCAGGCAATCAAGAGAGAAGATCTCTTTGCCCCTCCGTCTCCATAGATCACTAGTTCACCAATAAGATAGGCACTTAGGTTATATTTTCCAATCACTTAGGTTTATTTCCTAATTATTTTGTTTATTTCCATTTCATCAATGTAATGTGTACCTACAAAAATTTGAATTGAATGAAAATGTTTGGTTCTGTTGGTATTTTGCCCAGCAGAACCTCTGCATTTGATGTTTCTTTGTCACTGAATTCAGCATGCTGCGAAACAAGTATGGGGGAGGTCGGTCGACACTCCAACTTGTCAAAACACTAGAATAACCACTGAATCATGTTGTACACATCCATGACACGTTCCAGAAAAAAATTGGACCAAAATGACCACTTTTGTGCATCGGCCGATGCACTTTGAAGGCCAACATTCAGAATAGACAGATAAATGCAATATTCAGAGGTAAGGGATCTGAATGCAGGGTTCGAAGTGGCCAAACAGCCCCAAGGGGCGGTCGGCCGACCGCACATGTAGGGCCTGGACCCACCAGCCATCATCCTTTCGACTTCAAACACCTATCTCGACTGGTTTGCAACATCTCTCCCCCTTTCCTCTATGTTTTTATATTTATTCACTCATTTTCTCTTTTAAAAATAAGAACAAAATAAAATAAAAATAATTCCTTCATTCACCACTTAGTTTAATTTCCTTTTAATATTGAATAAAACAAGAGATCACATCCAAAATTAAAATTTTGAAAAGTGACATGATCTACGACATTTGAAGGGTAAAAGCGTCATAAAGACAAATTCTTGCTTTTTGATTATGCTAGTGGTAAAATACTTTGATAGGAAGATCATATGAACTAAGTGTTAGAGTTAGATCTCTTCCCGTTAGGCCCAACGGACTAACGGGCCCTAGGTCACGCCCTGATCGGGGGCGTCCAACCCTGTGGTTGGTGGGCCCCGTCGCACAGTGCTATATAAGGAAGGTGGGGGCCGGGGCGCCAGGCACGTGAACCGAAGTTCACCTGCGCCGCCATACGCCCCACCGACATTCCCTAAACCCTAGACCGATCTAGAGGGTGCGCTGCCAGCGGCGGGAAGCTCCACCGACGCGCCGGCGAGCACGGATGACGACCGACACGACTACGGACGCGACTACGACGCCCATGGCCGACGGCGGGATGAACTCTAACGCCGTCGCCGCCACTGCTACTCATCCGGTCGACGGATCCGGTCGGTAACCTACCTCTACCTTCTCTCTCTCTGAGCAGGAGCGGCGCGGGGAAGAGAAAGGGGACGGGGGGAAATGAAACTAGGGTTCGGGGTTTGGCCGACGGCCGCGGGTTTTGATCCTGCGAAATCTGCGCCCGGCCGTCCGATCGGCGTTGACCGCGATCCGACGGTCCGCGGCCGTTTCCCTGCTGATGGGCCGCTTTGAGCCCAGGCGGGCATCCGCTTTCCCGGCCCAGGCCCACGTTGCGGCCTGGGGGGAGAAAGGGAGCCCGAGCGCGTGAACAGATGGGCCACATTGGCCTCTGGGCCGATTGGCTTGACCGAAATCCGAAAATGAACAGTGACAATTTCTATTTTATTTCCAGAATTAAATTGAATTTGATATTTGAATAAACTTGAATTGAAATTTGATGAATTTTCTATGTAATCCCGCTTGGTTTTCAGGGCGCTGCCCTGAAACCCGCGGGGGGCCGTTGCTATCTGTCATAGCGCCTAGAATTTCCAGAAATAGTTATGAATTTCCTTTGTATTTGAATTGAAATTTTAATGAATTTTCTCTATACAATTTTATCCAACGATATTTTGTTTAGAGAACAATTCGACCTGACATTTTTGGAAAATAAGATTATGAACAATTTTAATTGTTTCCGCTACGAAGAAAATATTGAATTTGACTCTAAATTAAATTTGAACCAACGGGATAATTTAATTTTGAGTAAATTATGATTTTTGATAATTTGTTGAGATTATAATATTGTTATTTTCTGACCAACGTTGTTAATAACATTATTATAATGAATTGCTATGCATTAATTTTTACTTCTGCCCAACGGTGATGTATAAATTTTTGCATAGAGAAATCGTATGTTTTAATTTTGACCAACGTTAAATTAAGGCATGAAATTTCATGATGAATGTTTCTCATTTTTCTTTGGATAAATTTCAGGAGTTAAAGGAATGGTCAACATCAATAACATTCCTCCGCTCAACGGTACCAACTACCGTGTGTGGCGGGACAAGTATGAATTAGAACTTGCACTGGCAGAGATCGATCTTGCCATAACATCCCCGTGTCCTACTATTCCAGAGGAACGGAGAAAAGAACCGATGAAACTGACGAAGCTTTTCACGCCCGAAAGCGTGATTTTGCAGAAGTCAGGATGAAATATGATATTGAACATAGGCGTTGGATTCAATCCAACAGAAAATGCCTATTGGTGGCGAAAGCCACCATTGAAGAACAAATCCGAGGGTCAATCCCAGAATGCATCACCGCCATTGATTATCTTGAAAGGGTAAAGAGCCAGTTTACTGGGTCTTCTAAGGCCACAGCAAGCACAATCATACAGAAACTTGTAACTGAGAAGTACAATGGTGGTGGTGTGCGTCAGCACATATTGAAAATGAATACAATGGCAGCAAAATTAAAGCCTATGGATTTGGGGATCAATGACAAGTTCCTCATCCACTTGGTCTTTCTTTCACTGCCAAAAGAATTCGAAACTTTTGCTGTGAATTACAATATGATGCCTGAGAACTGGGACATTGAAAAGCTCATTGCAATGTGTGTCCAAGAGGAAGAACGAATCAAGTCCGCACAGGGTGAATCTGCTCATCTTGTTAAGGACAATAAAAGAAAGAACTTTTACAAGAAACCACAGGGGAAAACCCAGTGGAATAAAGGCTCTCCCTCCAAGCCACAAGAACACACAAATGCAAAGGGAAAAGAAAAGGACTCTCAGGATGAGGACTTTACAAAATATGGCAATGCTGAGAAAGATCAGTGCAAGGAATGCTTCAAGAGAGGGCACTATAAGAGAGATTACCCTGTCTACCTGAAAAAGCTACTAAAGAAAGGTGATGACACTATCACATTTGTAGATGAATCCTTGTTTTTATGTTATTCGAATACCTCTTGGTGGATTGATTCAGGTGCAACAATTCACGTTTCGAATTCTTTACAGGGGTTAAGTGGGAGGAGAATCCTGCAAAGAGGCGAAAGAACGATTAAAGTCGCGAATGGAGTACAAGCTGAAGTTGAAGCCATTGGACATTTAGCTTTAGAACTAAAAGATGGTTTTATACTTAAGCTCAGAGATGTACTCTATGTTCCCTCTTTACGTAGAAATTTAATAAGTGTATCGAAACTCGATGATGTTGGATTTGGATGTCATTTTGGTAATGGCAGATATGAACTATTTGATGATAATAATAAATGTGTTGGTCTTGCCTTCCGACAAGACAAACTTTATTTGTTATCTCTTGCTGAAAATGTGAATCATGTTATGAATGATGTGAATGTCTCCCAATCTACAAATGAGAATAAGAAGCGGAAGAGAAATGATAGCGACTCTTCGAAATTATGGCATTGTCGTTTGGGCCATATTTCGAGGGGGAGAATAGAACGCTTAGTGAAACAATCAATTCTTCCGCACTTAGAATTCTCCGATTTAGAACAATGTGTTGATTGCATCAAAGGAAAATACGTTAAGAAAATAAAGAAAGATGCTAAACGAAGCACGAGAGTATTAGAAATAATTCACACAGACATTTGCGGTCCATTCCCAACAAAAAGCGTGGATGGTTATGATTCATTCATAACATTCACGGATGATTACTCTCGTTATGGATATATTTATCCAATTAAAGAAAGAACAGAAGCATTGGATAAATTTAAGATATTTAAAGCCGAAATTGAAAATCAACACAACAAGAAGATAAAGATAGTTCGATCAGACCGTGGTGGAGAGTATTACGGGCGACATACCCCGTATGGCCAAATTCCATGTCCTTTTGCAAGGTTCCTACAGGAAAATGGCATAGTCGCTCAATACTCCACACCGGGGAAGCCTCAGCAGAATGGAGTGGCTGAAAGAAGAAACCGTACCCTAATGGATATGGTGAGAAGCATGATGAGTTACTCCACACTACCGGTTGGTTTATGGATGGAGGCACTGAAAACCGCCATTCATATACTTAATCGAGTACCAAGCAAGTCGGTGCAGAGAACACCGTATGAATTATGGACAGGAAGAGAACCCTCACTTAAGAACTTACATGTGTGGGGCTGTCCAGCTGAGGCAAAAGTATTTAACCCAAATATTGGAAAGTTAGACTCCAAGACCGTCAGCTGCCATTTCATTGGCTATCCAGAAAGATCGAAAGGATATCGATTCTATTGTCCTGATAGATACACGAAATTTGTTGAAACAAGACACGCTGTGTTCTTGGAGGATGACATGATCAGGGGGAGCAAAGTAACACGTGAAATTAGACTTGAGGAGAAGCGGGTACATGTACCTACTCCGATGGTTGAAGAACCATACTTTACGTTACCTGCTGCCGATGTTGCACCAGCAGTACAAGATAATGTGGTGACAACACCTGTTGTGAATTCTCCCATAGCAACAATGAATGAACAAGAGGAACCTGTCCATCAGGAGCCTATAGAATCAGATGTTGCTGATGAGGAAGAACAACAACAGCCCATAGTGGAACAAGTGCTAGAGGCCCCTAGAAGGCCTCAAAGAACTAGAAGGTCAGCTATTCCAGATGATTATGAAATCTATGAAACTGAAGAATATCATATGGAAGATGACCCTCTAACTTTTGAAGAAGCCATGAGAAGCGAACACTCATCGAAGTGGCTTCAGGCTATGGAAGATGAGATGAGATCTATGAATACCAACAAGGTTTGGGTTCTAGAAAACATTCCTAAAGGAGCTAAGAAAGTAGGATCCAAATGGGTCTACAAGACGAAATATGACTCCCAAGGGAATATTGAAAGACACAAAGCGCGACTTGTGGCTAAGGGTTTTACCCAAAGAGAAGGGATCGATTACAATGAAACTTTTTCCCCAGTTTCTTGTAAAGATTCTTTCAGAATCATTATGACACTTGTGGCACATTACGATCTAGAATTACATCAGATGGATGTAAAGACAGCATTCCTAAATGGGGATTTGGATGAAAATGTATATATGGCACAACCAAAAGGTTTTGTCGTAAAAGGAAAAGAGAATATGGGATGTCGTATGAAAAGATCAATTTATGGTTTGAAACAAGCTTCGAGACAGTGGTACTTGAAGTTTGATAAAACTATAAAGGGTTTTGGGTTTAAAGAAAATGTCGAGGACAATTGTGTCTATGTGAAATTCAAGAATAAGAAATACATATTCCTGATCCTGTATGTAGATGATATCTTACTTGCTAGTAATGATGTCAACCTACTATTGGAGACGAAGAAATTCTTGTCCTCGAACTTTGATATGAAAGATCTCGGTGAAGCTTCGTTTGTCTTGGGAATTGAGATTCATCGAGATAGAAGAAAAGGGGTATTGGGATTATCGCAGAAGGCATACATAGAAAAGGTTCTGAAGAGATTTAGTATGCATGCGTGTAGTCCATCTCCTGCTCTGATTGTCAAGGGCGATAAATATGGGGAACATCAGTGTCCCAAGAATCAATATGAAATTAATCAAATGAAAGCGGTACCGTATGCTTCGGCAATTGGAAGTTTACAATATGCTCAAACGTGTACTCGCCCTGACATAGCTTTTGTTACCGGGTTACTTGGCAGATATCAAAAGAATCCAGGAATTGAACACTGGAAACTAGTGAAGAAAGTCTTGCGTTATTTGCAAGGTACGAAAGGTCTCATGTTGACATATGAAAGATCTGATTCCTGTGCATAGAGGGGTACTCAGATTCTGACTATGCTGGAGATGAAAGAAAATCCACATCAGGATATATATTCACTCTTGCTAAAGGAGTGATATCGTGGAAAAGTTCGAAACAAACAGTGACTACATCCTCGATAATGTACGCCGAGTTTGTAGCTTGTTATGAGGCCTCGGGGCAGGTAAATTGGTTGAAGAAATTTGTACCCGGACTGAGAATAATTGAAAGTATAGAAAGACCGATGCGGTTGTATTGTGATAACAACCCAGCGGTTAGAATACGCTCACAACAATAGGTCAAGTGGTGCTGCCAAACACATTGACATAAAGTGCTATGTTGTGAAAGATAAACTTCGGGATCATATCATAAATCTTGAGCATATACGAACAGAAAAGATGCTAGCGGATCCGCTCACAAAAGGCCTCCCACCCAGTGTATTCAGAGGACACATAGCCGACATGGGTTTAAGGGAGAGCCTATGATTCCCGAAGAATAAGAAGGGCTCAGAATGATGAAAAGTTTATTTCCAAAATAGAAAGGTGTGTAGTAGCTATGAGTCTAACGACAAAAAATGTTGTGATGATGAAGCATGCTCTATATACTAATCTATGATGGAATTGAAAAGAATTGAAATATTGAACTTGAAATGGAATTGAAGAATCAAAAGAATTGTATGAGATCTAGGGGGAGAATGTTAGAGTTAGATCTCTTCCCGTTAGGCCCAACGGACTAACGGGCCCTAGGTCACGCCCTGATCGGGGGCGTCCAACCCTGTGGTTGGTGGGCCCCCGTCGCACAGTGCTATATAAGGAAGGTGGGGCCGGGGCGCCAGGCACGCGAACCGAAGTTCACCTGCGCCGCCATACGCCCCACCGACATTCCCTAAACCCTAGACCGATCTAGAGGGTGCGCTGCCAGCGGCGGGAAGCTCCACCGACGCGCCGGCGAGCACGGATGACGACCGACACGACTAAGGACGCGACTACGACGCCCATGGCCGACGGCGGGATGAACTCTAACGCCGCCGCCGCCACTGCTACTCATCCGGTCGACGGATCCGGTCGGTAACCTACCTCTACCTTCTCTCTCTGCACATGCATATGAACTGCATCTACTACTACTACCCGAATCACTATCTATCCACTGGATCCGCTCCTTAGACGATCCTAGAAATCCATCACTAAGTTGTTGATTAATGTGATCAAATTTCATCTCCCGTACTACAAATTTAAGACAGACTCATAGGTGAATTTAGGAGAGTTGTGAAATTCCAAGCTAAATAGCATAGTTTATTAATTAGATTATGTATTCATTCGATCAGCCAACGGCAACACCACCACCATCACGCACCGATTTATGTCTCTCCCATTCTTCTCTCTTTCCAAAATCGGGCCAGTACCGTAGCAGGGGAGCCGATCGAGGGAGACGGAAATCAGTAATTAAGTTTGAGAATGGGAGAGACGGAAATCGGGCCAGTAGTACCGCCCCTGAAAACTTTTTTTTTTCAAAACTTTTGTCAGTTCTTGTATTTTTGTTGAGAATTTATGTTCTTGCCAAATTTTGATATACATTTTTTCGTTTCAAAATTCATTTCCCGTTGGTGCTGTGACTATATATTTCCGAGCGAATGAAAAATCGCAGTCACCAGCATTACAATTTCATCTACACGACGTGGGGTATTGGCGCGGCGGGCATGCACGTAGACGTAGCCGCGCAGAGCAGTGCCAGTGGGGTGCGTGCAACGGGACACGGGCTGGGAGGACCGACCGGGGCGCAGGGACCGACCGGGGCGCCCTGACCTAGCTAGCTAGCTCCGATCCAAGCGGAAACCGCCAACAATAAGGCCCGCACGTACGTGGCAGGCCAGGCACAGGCTGGGCAGCGGACGACGCCGGACAATCGCTAGCTGCGACTGCGAACGTTGGCAGACCGACCGATGACCGCGATCGATCGGTACGTAGCGAGCCGAGCCCGAGCACGGACGAGACGCGGCAGCGTCCGTCGATCGTCACCATCGGCATCGGCGCCGCCCGGACCGGACCGGACCGGACGGGGTGGCGCTGGCGTGGCGTGGTGGGTGCATACTCCGTTTTGGAAGGGCGCCGGGTCCATCCAGCCGGCAGAGCGGATATGCGTCGGCGCCATGCATGCGTGGTCGCGGCGGCCATTCAGGGACGCCAGTCGGTCGTGGCCGGTAGAAGAAGCTAGGTGCGCAGGTATACACTATAGCTAGAGCCCAAAATGGGATCACAGGGGAATAAACTGTGAAAGTGACACGAGTTGTTGGTGCTATTCGTTCTCTCGTTTATAGGAATTGGAATCTCGTCAAATGAATTAGGCTATTTCGTACGTTTGGAAATTGTTATTCTCCACTCCACAACTATATTTTTCTCTTTTGTATATATACGGCTATTCAATCTCACAGTGGGCGGCCGTGGGCTACCAGACTTGCGCATTCTAGGCTATGCCCTCAGGCTGCGCTGGGAATGGGCGCGGCGCACAACACCTCTGGCTGCCTGGGCTCGGCTGCCAGCCAAGTCCGAAAGCCAGATGCAGGTCATGTTCGCCGCGTCCACCACGTTCTCCGTTGGCAGCGGCGATCTTGCCCGCTTCTGGACGGATTCCTGGCACCCGGACGGCCCGACCTTGCCCCGCTGGTCTATCTGTCCGTGCCGCCCAGGAGACGACGACGGTCGGTGAAGGAGGCCCTGGATGGATCCATCTGGGCTCGGGACGCCGTGGCCGCCACCACTCTACCATACATAACGCAATTCATCCAACTTTGGACCCTCCTCGACGAGGTGCACCTCGACCAGGCGGTGCAGGACCGCGCGCGCTGGAGGTGGTCGCCCGATGGTGTGTACTCCTCCTCCTCGGCATACCTCGCGTTCTTCGTTGGCAGGACCTCCCTACGGGGAGCCAAGGAGCTGTGGGCAGCCAAGGTGCCACCTAAAGTGAAGTTTTTCTTCTGGCTCTCGCTGCATGGGAGACTATGGACAGCGGAGCGACGGAAACACCATGGTCTACAGCAAGATGACTCCTGCGTGTTGTGCGATCAACAGCTCGAGCACGCCGATCACCTATTCGCAGGCTGCGTCTTCACCCGCGAGGTCTGACACCGCATATTCCGGCGTCTCGGCCTATCCATCCCTGGGCCAATTTACTCTGACCGGCTATGCAACTGGTGGCTCCTCTCGAGGACGCGCACCACAGGACAACTTCGAATGGGCTTCGATGCTATGGTCCTGCTTGTGACCTGATGCATTTGGAAGGAAAGAAATCGACGGACCTTCGACAACAAGACCTCTGACCCGCAAGCCGTGGTGCCGAGAATCTGGGACGAAGCGGCCGAATGGACTACGGCGGGGTTCAGGTCCCTAGCGACGCTCGGCACTCTCTAGTCTGCTGCTGCTACCGTCCTTCTGCGGCCAATTAGTTTCATCCTAGCAGTACAACGACCTAGCAGCGCCGTCTGAGCCGGCGATCCATGTATTGTGTGCTTGACCTTCGGGTGTGTGGCAGCTCGCCGTCGCCCGGCGGTCTGTAATCCAAACTCTAGCTTCTCTTAATACGACACATGCAACGCACGTTTTCGAAAAAAAGAAGATAGAATTTGATTTTATGATCACCATGCTATATTTGTTTGTCTTTTCTAACTATAATTTTCTTCCTTGTATAGTTAATAATTAATAGTATTCAAATATATATTCCATGTACAATATTTTAGCTTATCTAGCTACATCTAAATTTTTAGAAGGAGTTTGATTCCAAAGATCCAAATGGGGTCGAGATGTATGAATGTGTCGATACTCGCTACTCGCTACTCGCTACTGTAAAATCATTATTTTAACCACTGGCCCGTGTTGCTTGCGCACAATCATATCGGCTCCGGCCTCCGTCTACCACTGGCCAACCCCCTGTCCTCCACCGATAGCCAACCACCGGTGCTTTGCTCCTCTTACCCTATCACACCAAAGCTTGGTTGATACTATATATAGCTCTACGTTACCAGTGAATTGAAGTAGTTTCTTCTTTTTCGATTACTGAGGTGAGCATCTTCACCAGGGGTGAAGCTATTTTTGAAAAAAAGTGTTTTGTATAACAACTTTTCATGGTTTTAAGAAGCTACTCCCTCCATTCTAAATTATAAGACATTCCAAAAATCTTGGAGAATCAAAATATGTTAAGTTTGACCAATAATTATAGAGAAAACTAATAAGATTTATGACATTCAATAGATATACTATAAAAATATAATATATTGATAATGAATCTAATGATACTTAGTTGACATCATAAATGTTATTATATTGTCATATAGGTTTGGTCAAACTTGAGATACTTTGACTCTCCAAGATTCTTGAGATGTCTTATAATTTAGGATGGATGGAGTAGTATTTTAAGCTTTTAATTTATCTAGTATTCACCACTTGTGAGATGAGGTTTTAAGAAGCTCTATCATGTTCTATTTTAATCCGTTTTTCAGAAGTAGCCCCAGATAAGGGTTTTTAAGCCATCATCATGCCGCCCCCAACATACCTTACCTAACCGGCCTATCACAGCTGTCATTCTTCTCCACAGTGATGACCATGCTACGGTACGATGCCATCTCATTTCTCCTGCCTCCTATACTAGGCCAGCCTGCAATCCTAGCCACTGGCGATCCTATAGGATACATCGCCCTTGCCAGGTCCTTTGTTTTTCAACTTTATTAGATCTTATTATTACGTAGCTCATATATATAGAAGATTAGACCTACTGTACTGATTAGCCCACTAAAAGTCTAAACTGCCTGAGCTCCTAAAAAAAATTCTATATCTACCACTTTCTAGGTCCACAAGAATGGACGAATTCTCACGGTTAAAGAAGTCAAACAATTCAAATTTTGACTAAAATTATATAAAAAAGTACTATGCCCATGAAAAAAAATAAGTACTATTAGATACGTTATAGAATATTTATTTAGAGATGTATTTAAGTGGTAATACTATTTACTTTGAATTTGGTTAAATTTGAGTTAGTTTGATCGACATAATTCTCGTAATTGAATTCTTTTATGGACGAAGCCAACAAGAGATTTGTATTCCAACTACGTGCCTCTGGGGAAAAAAAATGGAGCTTGGTGTGCATGATGCACGCACCAACTGACGATCCTATTCACGGAAACGGACAGCTCAGTGCCTCAAGTCTCTATCTGCTGGCTGCCTCGATCGCTGCATGCATCATCTGCACTGAGCCACTGAACCGGGGGCCGGCGCATGCAGGCTAAGCTGCGATCGATGCATCGCCATCTACTGTACTGGTGCACTTCCTGGTTGCATTAGACGACCGTACCTACATTAATGCCTCATGATGTGTGTTCAGCCAGGTAATTAAGCTACTTGCTCCGATCGATCAATATCTAAAAACTACACTTCCATACTCCGTACGATCATCTGTTCCAAAATATATGTTTTGAAAGTTTGTATAGCCTTGACGGCTTGACCAATAAGTGAATTAACGTCGTCGACTACAACTCCCAAATAAATGAACCGTATTTAGGGTTTAAAAGATCTTATTTAATTTTAAATGACGTTTGGTGTATTACTCGATCGATCAAAGATAGGTGAACTCTGTGTATCTTGATGGAGTACTCCCTCCATTTCAAAAAAACTTTAGTCAAACATTTCTATTTTGACCATTACTTCCTATAAATTTGTATAGTTTAAAACCTCAACAACATGTGAATTACATATTCTGAAAGTTTCCTTTATTTGTGATGAATTAGAAACATAAATCTTGTGATGTTCAATTCAACTATATATATGAATAGTATTTGGGAATTTATGATAATAAGAAATATAAACGTTTGGGGTTTGAACGTAAGCTAGAACATTAATCTTTATGAGAAGGATCATGAAGTATCAAATAACCATTATTGGTGGCTCAAATTGGGCCCGTGGCTGTTCTCTCTCTGGGCAAACCGGGCCCAATTATTTGTGAACCTGGACCACATGTTAGGTTGCGCCCCATAGGCCTCGAGCATTCCTCTGAATATGCTTGGGCCAACAACTGAGAATACCGGCCTTCCGAATTTGTCACGCGACCAACTGGGCCCAACTTCCCTGAGCTCGTGTCCTTTACTCCTTTGGAAGGAACGCAACTGAACCTGGCCTCACTTCTGTTCTGAGCTTGTTGAACGCCTAGGAGGATGCTGCTGCTAGTCGTGTAATAGTCTGCCTGCTTGGCTTCGATGTGCTTTTTGGTTCTGCCTTGCATGGCGGGCTATCTTTGTATTCTGCTACTCTCCCATTCCCATGGGAAAACATGAAGAAGCTGAATGCATGCTGAAACCATCTAGGGTGCAATGCCAATGCCAGAATTGCACCCAGGACTTCAGAGCCAAGAATCTTGTACAATCTCTTGTACTGTTCACGTATGGCTGCTTCTGCAAACTCTGTCGCTGGTTCCGTGCAATCTGTTGAGTCAACTCTCAAAGCTCAATATTCAGAGCTGGTACAGGTCTCATCAGATCATGACCGTGATCCAAAGCTACCCAGCGTGATCCACAGAAAGGTGTAGTATCAGTACTAAAAACACCACTTTCATTCATCCTGAATTCCTGATGCTGTTCATGGTGAAGACAATCATATAAGGAAATCAATTCCATCAGTAGTTCAGTACCATCGGTCATGTTCAAACAGGGAATTTTTTTTTGTGACTGTAGCTATCTATTCCTATTCGCATTACAATGAAAGGACGAATTAAGATCCACTGATCAAGTGCATTACATTACATACACGCAGAATCCATTAGGGCTTGTTTGGATGTCTATGTATTTACCTCAACTCACATGTGTTGGAGTGTATTTGAACTAATTTCCACTCTAATTTATTCCAATCCATGTGGTTTGAGGTAGATACATACGTCCAAACAAGGACTTAGCTAGTCGATAATCCCAGCTCTACCTATGTGTGGAGCAAGCCGAAATCGATATTTACAAAAGGATTAAGCTTCTATACAGTAAATAACATGATTCAAACACAGCAGCTCCGCCTCACACTCACACGGGACACTGAAACTGAAAACGGAGTCAGCTAACCTGCACTTACAGAGAAACCCAAACCGGTTCAGAGTTCTGACACAACAATACACTTAAGAAAGGGAAGACAGGGAGTACTCCTTGATCATTGTCTTCTTGCTAGCACGGCTTCAGCCTTCAGTCCCGATCTGCTCCTGCCAACATCTGTAATTTCCTCTTGTAAGCGCTTTGCCTTGAGCTCCCAGCGCATGCCACCCAACTGACAGCCTTGTCATTCTTCAGAAGCACATCGATCAGTCCTGGCATGTGCCATCATATTGTCTGGTTAGGTCAGCAAGGGCGAAAGACATGTTTCCATCAACTCAAAGACTGAGAGTGGGCACACCGCACACGAGTCGATGCATATATACATAACCTCTGCAGAGTCTGAAAAAAGAAGAAACAATTAGTTTCTAGAGGACTCACAGGGAAGCAGTGAAACAAACATTAATAGCATCAAGCCTTTTGGGGCTATGCCACATTTCTATCTAGTATTTATTGTACAAGTATGCATATTGAGCGCATGCAAAATGCATATATGTATACCAAGCTGAGAACAAATAGAGATGAGGAGAAGAAAAGGAAAAGTGTAGCTCTTGTGAACCAATATAGCAAATAGTGGTGATATAACACGAGCACACGACATGTAATATGATTTTCTGAGAAAATAAAAGGCAGCATATAGTCATGTACTGATATCTCAGCTGTGCAATTTTCGCAAGCAGAAGAAAATAAGTGTGGGTTCCTTCAAAAACGAAACTGTGTGGACATGCCATAGAGAAACAGAAACGTCTTACCTAGCCATCCTTGTTTGCCTTAGAATATGATGCACTGATCTGCCTATTACCGGAACCTTAAATTTCGAATATGTGAGACAAGGTGCCAATCCTCCCCCACACCTTCCTTGCAACGCCTAATCAGCTCAGGGTTGTAGCTTATAAATAATTCCTTGAGAGCAGTAAGGCGTTGTATGGAGCGGGGCAAGGATGTAAGGCCACTGCAGCTCTGGAGCCAGAGGTTTTGAAGTGCAGAGAGTTCGCCTAGCCACTCCGGAAGCTGGATCAGCGTGCCACAACGAAATAAGTTGAGAGTTCGAAGTGAGGTGAGGCGCTGCATGCTCTCGGGAAGGCAAGTCAGGGAAGGCAAAGAGATTATGCTGAGGTGCTGTAGTGAGCAGAGTTCTCCTAATTGTTCAGGCAGCTGCAGGAGAGCATCACATGACTGTAAGTTCAGACTCTGTAGAGATTTCAGTTCCACAAACCAGTCTGGTAGCACACGAAGATTAGCACAATGTTCTATAACCAGTCTACGGAGGCTGGTGATACAGTGGATGCTCTCAGGTAAATGCGTAAGGTCTGTGCACATGTATATGTTCAGGGTATGAAGCCCCGTGAGGTGCTGCAGCACGTCCCAATCAGATGACGATCCTTTCAATTTACCGAGGCTTAGACTCTTGAGGTGAGTACCCGTCACATCCATGATACAGGAGGAAGATGAAGACTCATCACCATGAGCATGAGCTGCATAACAATGACGTGGCTGGAAGAAGCATCCTGAAGAAACCAACTTCCCATTGCTTCCTTCTAGTGTTAAACTCTGTAAAGACAGCGGAAAGTACGGCTTCACAACCAGTTTCGGGCAATCGCTTATTACTAGAGTGGATAGATGATGGAAACGACATTGTACTTCCACTCCTTCCTCCCCAGTTGTTGCTAAACCGGTTGTGGTCGTAAGCAGCTCTACCAACTTAGACATTCGTCTGAGCTTAAGGATCTTTATCAGAGGCAATTCCACAAGTTCCGCCAGATGCTCCAAGTTTGGTAAGTTGTCAAATACTAGATTAGTGAGATGGGAGAATTCAGGTGGATTTCTTTGCATTGCTATATGCATATCATCGGATGGACCACAAGAATCACTTTGCTTTGTCAACCAGTGTGGCAATTGCGAACCCCGGTAACCACGAAGTCTCAGCTTCTCAATTTTTGAAGGTGGTTCAAGACTATCGAGCAAATGCAATTCCTTCTCCATATTTAATGGTAACTCTTCTTCCATATCATTTGGATGAATCTCCCCTTTTGAATACCAATCCAATGACAATTTCTGTATGCCATTCTTTTCCTTCAAACGAACCTTGTCTACTTCACCCGGATCTTTCACATATTTAATGTTTTTAATTTGCAGTTCGCCATCTAACTTATCAAGATTTTCAAGCTCAGAGATCCTTGCGTGCTTAGTATTATCTCCAATAACAAACAAGCTCAACTGCTGTAAACGAGTTAGTTGCCCACAGCCAGCTGGTAGTCCACACAGTTTTTTGCATTTTTTTAGATTCAAAACTTTAAGGTTTCTTAAATTCCCTATACCTTCAGGCAATTCAACAAGATAATAACAATATCCAAGGTCCACAGATTCTAGATGAATCAAAGAAGTCATGCACTGAGGTAGGTTTCGGAGACTAGAGCAACAATTTAAGGTGAGCGTTTGTAAGTTCCAAAGCTTCCCAAGCGATTCTGATGGCAGCACGTTTTGCAAATTATGGCATCGCACAATACTAAGGATCCTTAAATTTTCCACTTTTTCCAAGGATTTTGGTATATCTTTGATTTCACCACAATCATCTAGGTATAAGCTTCGAAGATTATTGCAATCGCCAATAGACTCTGGTAAACTCTTGATACCCGGAACATTATTCAGTTCTAGAGTTCTAAGCTTGTTAAGCTTACCGATAGCTTCAGGCACAACTGCAAGTCTTGTGCATTTTAATACATGAATGGCCTGCAAGTTCCAACAATGCGAGAGAGCTTCTGGGAGTGCCTCACAGTTAACATTGGAAATTTCAAGATATCCCAGGTATTCAAACTTTGAAATAAACAGAGGCAATGAGTCAGCAACTATATACTTCAATATAATAGTACGGACACAGCACTGCTTGTTCATTATCTTGTCAAATGTGAGGCCACGACCAGAAACATAGACTGCACGGACCTTGCCACATAATTTGTTGTCAAGCTTCCCAGTGCATGAAATCAAAGATAGGTATCTGCATCTCGTTATTTGATCGTCTGATTCTATCTTAGACACAAATTCATCCTTTAGAATTTGTCTAGCAAGATCATGAATCAGGTCATGCATTTTACATGTTACTTCACCATACCAACCTTGGTATCGATCCTGAAGGAACCCCACTTTAAGAAGGGAATCAAAGTAGCCAATTCCAACATCTTCCGGGTGTCGAGCTTGGTTTGTCGGAATAAAGCCATGAGCTATCCATTGAGAAATCAAATGACGACTGTTGATTATATAGCCTCTTGGAAATATAGAGCAATGTACAAAACAAGGCTTTAGATGATCTGGTAAATGAACAAAGCTCAACCATAAGCATGAAAATACTCTATCTTCGTCACCCTGAACATCTAATAAATTACTATTGCTTATGGACTGCCATTCTTCAATTCCTTTCATTCCATGGAGGACACCTGCAATAACTTTAATTGCAAGAGGCACCCCACCGCATTTGTTCACAATCTCTATACCGACTTGTAGGAATTCAACATCTAGAGATTTCATGGCAATTCCAAAACATTGCTGAAACACTTTCCAGCTATCTTCCTTAGACAAGAATGGTAGGTCATATGCATAACTAGAATCCACCGCTTCGGCAACTTTTCTGCTACGAGTAGTGAGTAAAATACTACTGCCAGGTGCACCACTCTTTAAATGTACCATGAATTGCTCCCAATCAACACGATCCTCTGTCCAAACGTCATCCAAGACAGCTAGGAACCTCTTTCCAGCTAACTTGTCTGATATAGTTCTGCTCACATGCTGCGGTGGGAAGTCGTCAGGTTTGTCACCAGCAATAGCTTCAAACAACTTCTCCACAAGCTTTTCAACAACAAATTCTCTTGACACATGAACCCACAATACAACTTCAAAATGGTTTATAATGTTACCATCATTAAATACTAGTTTCGCGAGAGTAGTTTTACCAGAGCCACCTAGCCCAATGACTGACACTATCTTTATTCTTTGTTGGTTATTAGTCTCTATAAGCTCAGATGTAATCTGATTCTTCTCTTGGTCCCTGCCACATACTGATGTCACGTCCACAATAGTATACAATGACACCTCTCCAATTGTCTTTCTTGTATACTGAACAGGATGATCCACTGGCATGCTATTTGCTATTATGCTATAGTCACTCCTTCCTTTCACAATTGCATCAAATCTGCTCTTTATTGTCTTGATCTTGTGCGCTATCTTAAATTCGGACACAGCTGATTTAGGTTTTGTCAACAAGTATTTGACCAAGGTATTCTTGCCACCAGTTATTTTTATATCTCGTTTTTCAGCCTCTATGTGGCACTCATGGACTAAATCTTCAGCATCATAAGCAGCTTCTTTCAATTTTTTGAGCCATTTAGATGATCGGCCATTTATTATCGCTTTATCACCTACTGTATGCAACCAATCATTGATCCCCTCAACTAGATCCTGGAGTTCCTGAAGATCTTTGGCTACACCTGCTTTAGATCTGAACTCTTTGATTGCAAGAGGAGCTAACTTTGTCCCCACAACCTTCAATACAGCTGATACTAAGGCAACTTCCATCCCACTCATATTTCTCAAAGTGTCTCCCTTGCTAGTACCCTGCAAAATAAATTTGCCAAGAGCAGCAACCTTAAACAATTTGCATAAATGAGCTACAACAATCTTTGTGTTAGACCTAATAAACACTGTAATCCGTTGTTACACACAGTACGTATCCACCTGAATTCTTGATTATTTATTTATTTTCTCTGTTTGCTAACTCTCTGTCATGTATGATTCGTGGACACAATGATCTGGTGTACCCTACAAATTAAATTCGCCAAGAGCAGCAACCTTAAAAAATTTGAATAAATGAGCTACAATATGTGTTAGACATAATAACCACTGTAATCTGTTGTTGCACACAGTACGTATCCACCTGAATTCTTGATTATTTATTTATTTTCTCTGTTTGCTAACTCTCTGTCATGTATGAATCGTGGACACAATGATCTGCTGTCACAGAAATGATGTGCATGAATTGGTGGATGGTAATAGTGATAGGCGTCTGACCTGGGAAAACACCCTTTAGACTTCACGCTCTTGAGGTGTTCCTTTCCAAGAAAATTCTTACTGTATGTTCTTCTTGTTTCTAACATCACCAGAAAATTAACATGAATGAGAGGAAACACATTCACATGTATATCATTACAACCTCCTCTGAACTTTTTTGCTGGCAACACTTTTACCAAAACCTATAACACAGAAGGATAAAATTCTATGTTATTTTTTTACTAATTAGATGTTCAGTACGTCGCAGTGTCTTCCTTGAGAAGAGGCAAAACGAATGTAAATTTAGTTGCAAAGAAAATGGCTGATGCCATAGAAGGAAAATACGAGTATGACCTGAGCAAAAACCAAACAAAGAGGATAATCTGGTTTAAAAGGAGGTAGATACCTTGAGATCTCATCAACAGCTGTGTACCCTGCAATCTCCAAACATCTTTGCATGGAACACTGAGTCTGCAGGGTTTGGGCTGAAGAAACTTTTTAGGCACAACTTAGCTAGACTGCAGGTGTGCAGTGAACTTCTTTGATTTTGGTGTTTCAGTGGTTGTAACGCGGCATTGAAATCTATCTGTACGTTCTCACTTTAACTCATTCACCATAATGAAATGATAGGCTTTTCTCAAACAGACGTATATTATCCTCAACGAAAATTCGAGGAAGGGATGGGCGATGACTTGGAAGAGTCATCAGGTCAACTAAAAAGACAAAACAAGAGGGTGAGCCAGTCACTAAGAAATTCAGGCGAGATGAGGAATCTCAGACAAAACAAAACAGAAGGGATGGTGCTATTGTTAAGTAAGCCGCAAGGAATTTCCAAAGAGGGGTGAGGAGAACTGAAAATACAGGCGCCTTTCTCCAGCAATAGCACCACTGAGCCTGCAGCAATATCTGCAGGTCGAACACGTCGGCTAAGACTGCTTCTGCTTGAGGACATTTCCACGAACAGGCTGTGGGCACGATCGAGCGCGTTCGTTCCATGTCATGGCACTGCACTAGACTCGCACGGCCGTGCCTTTTCCCTACGTCGCACTCGCACGCACAATCAAGACCGTCTCGACTCTCGAGGACGCACGCGCGACAGAAGAAGCAGAAAGCGCTCGCTCACCTTTGCTTGATAGGGGCAGTCAGCCTTGGTTCAATGTGCCCCGAGCCAGCGACTGTCGCTGTCCACCGTCGTCCATCGCTGGCGAAGAGGAAGAGGTGGCGGCGCCGGCGGGGTTCGGCCATTCGGATGCGGGCCGAAGAGGAGTTTTTTTTTTTTTTTTTTTTTTTTTTTTTTTACACGAGGAGGCTCTGTGCGTTCGTCTCAGTCCACTCCCCATATTGTCTGGCCAACTAACTCTGTCCGGCTCCGGCCTACTAGGCAGCTTCGTAACTTGAACAATGGATATCCAGCTGGCCCAGCCCATGAAGAAGACAAAACAGCCCTGATAAGCGACGCAAAAGGGAGAATTAGCTCTATGACCTTGAAAATAAATGGGTCTTAGGTTTATGGGTTTTTTTTTTCTGAACTTTGTTCTATGGTCCTAAAACGAATTTTCTTTTGCTCTATGATCTTCCATCTGTTTTGGACAGCTAACAGTGTTAAGTCAGGGATAAAAAGACTGTTTTACCCTAGTGAAAAAATAAAATGCGAAGTTTTATTTGTTTGTTGTATATTTGGAGTAATATTAATAAGCAAATAAATTCACACATAACCTACATGTGGTTATGTGTGAATTTATTTGCTTAATATTACTCCAAATATAAAAACAAACAAATAAAATTCCGCATTTTATTTTTTATTAGAGGGTAAAACGATCTTTTTACCAATGACTTAACACCGTTAGCTGTCTAAAATGAACGAAAGACCATAGAGTAAAAGAAAGTTCGTTTCGGAGTCATAGAGTAGAGTTCAAGAAAAAAAAGGGGCATAAACCTAAGACCCACTTTTTTCAAAGTCTTAGAGCTAATTCTCCCACGATAAAACGTTCGAGACCATCTGAATGGCATGTTTGGGACTGAAGTGAACGAAGAAAGCTGAAACCAGCTCCACTAGGCACCTGCGCAAGCTGCGATCTACATGTTGAGACGACACGGGGAGGTGGGACCCAGGGCACCAGCTAGCGCGAGCGGCGTGTGGCAAGGCGGCAAGCTTGCATTTTTTTTTATGGAAAAGGCAAGCTTGCATTGAAAAAGAAGAGTAAATGCATGTAAAAGAAGAATAAATAGAGGGATGTTTTTATAAAATAAAAACATAAACAAAGGAATATAGACCTCCGGTGCACGCCATAATAAGTTACCAAAACTGCATTTTAAAAGGTGTTGGACCTAGGTGACACGGAGCAAAAAGTTACTTTCTTTCATTTGTGATGAATTAGAAACATAAATCTTGTGATGTTCGATTTAACTATATATATTAATAGTATTTGGGAATTTATTCTAAGAAATATAAACGTTTGGCATTTGAACGTGCTAGAACAGTAATCTTTATGAGAAACCATTATCAAATTGGGCCCGTGACTGTTCTCTCTCTGGGCGAACCGGGCCTAGATTTTTTTTTACAGGTAGAGTACCTCCGGGCCCAGTTATTTGTGTGACCACATGTTTTTTTTTCGACGAAAAAAGAATTATATTATATAATAGTTGGGTAAATCAACAAATTACAAACACTCTGAATTTATATCCAAAAACTGATTTTCATCTAAAATATACCCACGTCGTGAAAACCAAACATTTTTGACGCGCTTCGTATAGATGACCGCACATACAAATACTCGGCACCAGCAATAGCGGCAAACCTGAGAACAGATGCCCAACGAACGGCCAAGGTGGAATTGAGAATCTTTTTCTTTTTGATGGTGTCTTCCTTCTTCTTTCTGCCACCGAAGAATGAGGAAGACTGATCTGAAGGATATTCTACCTAGTCTTTCTTGTGGCCAAATCTAACCACAACAAAACGAAGAAAAGACCGGCGAAAAATATTCCATGGCGGCGACATCATCTCCGCCTTGATGCCGCCGTCCGAAAACAAAGATCTCTATGTCGTCATGTCGATGAAGATGGTGACGCCGAAGTTGTCGCCCTCGTCTTCAACGAAGCCGTCATGGAAAACACGATTCCACCCTTCTCTTTCACCATTGCCGGAGAAGAAGGAGGAGATAAAACTCCAATACCAATAACTTTGGCATGGAGAAACCCTAACCCTAAGGACTCGATCTACTGAAGAAATTATTAAAAACAATAGATTGCCGCTCCCTTCAGCCCCGGTGAGATGCCGGAGGGGAAGGGAGGGGACAAGCGGCGACGACGAAGGGCGGCGGCGGCCTTGCGGGTCGCGACCTTTTTTTTTCTTTCCCGTGGCGACACTGCTCCGTATGCGTACAGCCGTACAGGGGAGGGAGGGAGGTTAGGCCGACACTAACCACATGTTAAGTTGCGCCCCATTAGCCTTGCCGCATTGCTATGAATATGCTTGGGCCAACAACTGAGAAATACCGGCCCGAGTTTGTCACGCGACCAACTGGGCCCAACTGAGAATATGCAATCTCTTGTACTGTTCACGTATTGGCTGCTTCTGCAAATTCTGTCTCTGGTTCCGTGTAATCTGTTGAGTCAACTCTCAAAGCTCAATATCCAGAGCTGGTACATGTCTCATCAGATCATGACCGTGATCCACAGAAAGGTATAGTAGCAGTACTAAAAACACACATTTCATTCATCCTGATGCTGTTCATGGTAAACACAATCGTACAAGGAATATTAGTACCACAGAAAGGCATGTTCAGACAGGGTTTGTTTTTTTGTGTGACTGTAGCTATCTATTCCTATTCGCAATAAAATGAAAGGACCAACTAAGATCAACTGATCAGGTGCATTACATACACGCAGAATCCATTAGCTGGTCGATAATCTCAGCTTTACCAATGTGTGGAGCAAGCAGAAATCGATATTTACAAAAGGATCAAGCTCCTATACGAGGAATAACATGATTCAAAGACTGCAGCTCTGCCTCAAACTCATACGGGAGAGTGAAACTCAAATGGAGTCAACTAACCTGCACTTACGGAAAAAACTGAAAACCGGTTCAGAGTAGTTCAGACATAACAATACCATTCAGAAAGGGAAGACATCCCCTCTCTGAATCTTCTCCTTGATCATTGTCTTCTTGCTAGCACGGCTTCAGCCTTCAGTCCCGATCTGCTCCTGCCAAAATCTGTAATTTCCTCTTGAAAGCGCTTTGCCTTGAGCTCCCAGCGCATGCCACCCAACTGATAGCCTTGTCATTCTTCAGAAGCACATCAATCAGTCGTGGCATCTGCCATCATATTGTCTGGTTATTTCGCAAGGGCGAAAGACATGTTTCCATCAACTCGAAGACTGAGAGTGGGCACACCGCACACGAGTCGATGCATATATACGTAACCTCTGCAGAGTCTGAAAAAAAAGAAACAATTAGTTTCTAGAGGACTCACAGGGAAGCAGTGAAACAAACATTAATAGCATCAAACCTTTTGGGACTATGCCTGTTATCTAGTATTTATTGTACAATTATGCATATTGGGTGCATGCAAAATGCATATGTATACCAAGCTGAGAACAAATAGAGACGATGAGGAGAAGAAAAGGAAAAGTGTAGGTCTTGTGAACCAATATAGCAAATAGTGGTGATATAACACGAGCACATGACATGTAATACGATTTTCTGAGAAAAAAAAACAGCATATAGTCATGTACTGATATCTTAGCTGTGCAATTTTCGCAAGCAGAAGAAAATAAGTGTGGATTCCTTCAAAAACGAAACTGTGTGCACATGCCATAGAGAAACAGAAACGTCTCACCTAGCCATCCTTGTTTGCCTTAGAATATGATGCACTGATCTGCCTAGTCCCGGAACCTTAAATTCCGAATATGTGAGACAAGGTGCCAATCCTCCCCCACACCTTCCTTGCAACGCCTAATCAGCTCAGGGTTGTAGGTTATAAATAAATCCTCGAGAGCAGTAAGGCGTTGTATGGAGCGGGGCAAGGATGTAAGGCCACTGCAGCTCTGGAGCCAGAGGTTTTGAAGTGCAGAGAGTTCGCCTAGCCACTCCGGAAGCTGGATCAGCGTGCCACAACGACTTAAGTTGAGAGATCGAAGTGAGGTGAGGCGCTGCATGCTCTCGGGAAGGCAAGTCAGGGAAGGCAAACACATTATGCTGAGGTCCTGGAGTGAGCATAGTTCTCCTAATTGTTCAGGCAGCTGCAGGAGAGCATCACATGACTGTAAGTTCAGACTCTGTAGAGATTTCAATTCCACAAACCAGTCTGGTAGCACACGAAGATTAGCACAATGTGCTATAACCAGTCTACGGAGGCTGGTGATACAGTGGATGCTCTGAGGCAAACGAGTAAGGTCTGTGCACATGTATATGGTCAGGGTATGAAGCCCCGTGAGGTACTGCAGCACCTCCCAACCAGATGATGATCCTTTCAATTTACCGAGTCTTAGACTCTTGAGGTGAGTACCTGTCACATCCACAATACAGGAGGAAGATGAAGACTCATCACCATGAGCATGAGCTGCATAACAATGACGTGGCTGGAAGAAGCATCCTGAAGAAACCAACTTCCCATTGCTTCCTTCTAGTGTTAAACTCTGTAAAGACAGCGGAAAGTACGGCTTCACAACCAATTTCGGGCAATCGCTTATTACAAGAGTGGATAGATGATGGAAACGACATTGTACTTCCACTCCTTCCTCCCCAGTTGTTGCTAAACCGGTTGTAGTCGTAAGCAGCTCTACCAACTTAGACATTCGTCTGAGCTTAAGGATCTTTATCAGAGGCAATTCCACAAGTTCCCCCAGATACTCCAAGTTTGGCAAGTTGTCCAATACTAATTTAGTCAGATGGGAGAATTTAGGTGGATTTCTTTGCATTACGATATGCGTGTCGTCTGCTGGACCACAAGAATCACTTTGCTTCGTCATCCAACAGGGCAATTGCGAACCCCGGTAACCACGAACTCTCAGCTTCTCAATTTTTGAAGGTGGTTCAAGACTGTCGAGAAAATGCAATTCCTTCTCCATATTTAATGATAACTCTTCTTCCATATCATTAGGTTGAATCTCCCATCTTGAATACCAATCCAATGACAATTTCCGTATGCCATTCTTTTCCTTCAAATAAACTTTGTCTGTGTTACCTGGGTCTTTCACATATCTAATGTTTTTAATTTGCAGTTCGCCATCTAACTTATCAAGTTTTTCAAGCTCAGAGATCCTTGCGTGCTTAGTACTGTCTCCAATAACAAACAAGCTCAACTGGTGTAAACAAGTTAGTTGCCCACAGCCAGCTGGTAGTCCGCACAATTTTTCACATTTCTTTAGATTCAAAACTTTAAGGTTTCTTAAATTCCCTATACCTTCAGGCAATTCAACAAGATAATAACAATATCCAAGGTCCACAGATTCTAGATGAATCAAAGAAGTCATGCACTGAGGTAGGTTTCGGAGACTAGAGCAACAATTTAAGGTGAGCGTTTGTAAGTTCCAAAGCTTCCCAAGCGATTCTGATGGCAGCACGTTTTGCAAATTATGGCATCGCACAATACTAAGGATCCTTAAATTTTCCACTTTTTCCAAGGAATTTGGTATATCTGTGATTCCAACACAATCTTCTAGGTATAAACTTCGAAGATTATCACAATCGCCAATAGACTGTGGTAAACTCTTGATACTCCTAACATCATTCAATTCTAGAGTTCTGAGCTTCTTAAGCTTACCGATAGTTTCAGGTACAACTGCAAGTCTTGTGCATTTTAATACATGAATGGCCTGCAAGTTCCAACAATCCGAGAGAGCTTCTGGGAGTGCCTCACAGTTAACATTGGATATTTCAAGATATCCCAGGTATCCAAACTTTGAAACAAACAGAGGTAATGAGTCAGCAGTTATATACTTCAATATAATAGTACGAACATAGCACTGCTTCTTCATTTTCTTGTCAAATGCGATGTCACGGCCAGAAACATAGACTGCACGGAATTTGCCACATAATTTTTTGTCAAGCTTCCGAGTGCATGAAGTCAAAGATAGGTATCTGCATCTCCTTATTTGATCGTTTGTTGTTATCTCAGACACAAATTCATCCTGTAGAATTTGTGTAGCAAGATCATGAATCAGGTCATGCATTTTGCATGTTACTTCACCACTTGTGGACCAATCTTGGTCTGGATCCTGATCTTGAAAGAACCCCACTTTAAGAAGAGAATCAAAGTAGCCAATTCCAACATCTTCTAGTTGTCGATCTTGGCTTGTCGGAACGAAGCCATGAGCTATCCATTGAGAAATCAAATGACGCCTGTTGATTACACAGCCTCTTGGAAAGATAGAGCAATGTAGAAAGCAAGGCTTTAGATGATCCGGTAAATGAACATAACTTAAGAATAAGCACGCAGATACTCTATGTTCGTCATCCTGAACATCTAATAAATTACTATTGCTTATGGACTGCCATTCTTCAATTTGTTTCATTCCATGGAGGATTCCTGCAATAACTTTAATTGCAAGGGGCACCCCACCACATCTGTTCACAATCTCTATCCCGACCTGTAGGAATTCAGTGTCTAGATCTTTCATGGCAATTCCAAAACATTGCTGGAACACTTTCCAGCTATCTTCCTTAGACAAGAATGATAGGTCGTATGCATTACTAGAATCCACGGCTTCTGCAACTCTTCTACTACGAGTAGTGAGTAAAATTCAACTACCAGGTGCACCACTCTTTAAATGTACCATGAATCGCTCCCAATCAACACGATCCTCTGTCCAAACGTCATCCAAGACAGCTAGGAACCTCTTTCCAGCTAACTTGTCTGAGATAGTTCTGCTCACATGCTGCGGTGGGAAGTGGTCAGGTTTCTCACCAGCAATAGCTTCAAACAACTTCTCCACAAGCTTTTCGACAACAAATTCTCTTGACACATGAACCCACAATACAACTTCAAAATGGTTTATAATGTCATCATCATTAAACACTAGTTTCGCGAGAGTAGTTTTACCAAAGCCACCTAGCCCAATGACTGACACTATCTTTATTCTTTGTTGGTTACTAGTCTGTATAAGCTCAGATGTAATCTGATTCTTCTCTTGGTCCCTGCCACATACTGATGTCACGTCTACAATGGTATACAATGGCACCTCTCCAATTGTCTTTCTTGTATACTGAGCAGGATGATCCACTGGCATGCTATTTGCTATTGTGCTATAGTCACTCCTTCCTTTCACAATTGCATCAAATCTGCTCTTTATTGCCTTGATCTTGTGCGCTATCTTAAATTCGGACACAGCTGATTTAGGTTTTGTCAACAAGTATTTGACCAAGGTATTCTTGCCACCAGTTATTTTTATATCTCGTTTTTCAGCCTCTATGTGGCACTCATGGACTAAATCTTCAGCATCATAAGCAGCTTCTTTCAATTTTTTGAGCCATTTAGATGATCGGCCATTTATTATCGCTTTATCACCTACTGTATGCAACCAATCATTGATCCCCTCAACTAGATCCTGGAGTTCCTGAAGATCTTTGGCTACACCTGCTTTAGATCTGAACTCTTTGATTGCAAGAGGAGCTAACTTTGTCCCCACAACCTTCAATACAGCTGATACTAAGGCAACTTCCATCCCACTCATATTTCTCGAAGTGTCTCCCTTGGTGTACCCTACAAATTAAATTCGCCAAGAGCAGCAACCTTAAAAAATTTGAATAAATGAGCTACAATATGTGTTAGACATAATAACCACTGTAATCTGTTGTTGCACACAGTACGTATCCACCTGAATTCTTGATTATTTATTTATTTTCTCTGTTTGCTAACTCTCTGTCATGTATGAATCGTGGACACAATGATCTGCTGTCACAGAAATGATGTGCATGAATTGGTGGATGGTAATAGTGATAGGCGTCTGACCTGGGAAAACACCCTTTAGACTTCACGCTCTTGAGGTGTTCCTTTCCAAGAAAATTCTTACTGTATGTTCTTCTTGTTTCTAACATCACCAGAAAATTAACATGAATGAGAGGAAACACATTCACATGTATATCATTACAACCTCCTCTGAACTTTTTTGCTGGCAACACTTTTACCAAAACCTATAACACAGAAGGATAAAATTCTATGTTATTTTTTTACTAATTAGATGTTCAGTACGTCGCAGTGTCTTCCTTGAGAAGAGGCAAAACGAATGTAAATTTAGTTGCAAAGAAAATGGCTGATGCCATAGAAGGAAAATACGAGTATGACCTGAGCAAAAACCAAACAAAGAGGATAATCTGGTTTAAAAGGAGGTAGATACCTTGAGATCTCATCAACAGCTGTGTACCCTGCAATCTCCAAACATCTTTGCATGGAAAACTGAGTCTGCAGGGTTTGGGCTGAAGAGACTTTTTAGGTACAACTTAGCTAGACTGCAGGTGTGCAGTGAGCTTCTTTGATTTTGGTGCTTCCGTGGTTGTAACGCGTCATTGAAATCTATCTATACGTTCTCACTTGAACTCATTAACCATAATGAAATGATAGGCTTTTCTCAAACAGACATATATTATCCTCAACGAAAATTCGAGGAAGGGATGGGTGATGACTTAGAAGAGTCATCAGGTCAACTAAAAAGACAAAAGAAGAGGGTGAGCCAGTCAATAAGAAATTCAGGTGAGATGAGGAATCTCAGCCAGAAGGTGTATCGTGTTGATTTAAAACAGATTGAAGAATTAAACCACAGCCACCCATGTCATTTTCACCCTAGTGAGGAAACAGAAATGAGGAAATGTCCGCATGTGCTCGGTTGGTGCAAGTTATTGTTAAGCCAGAACCAGAAGTAAGCCGCAAGGAATTTCCAAAGAGGGGTGAGGAGAACTGAAAATACAGGCGCCTTTCTCCAGCAATAGCACCACTGAGCCTGCAGCAATACCTGCAGGTCGAACACGTCGGGCGTTCATCCCTAAGGGCTAAGACTGCTTCTGCTTGAGGACATTTCCACGAACAGGTTGTGGGCACGATCGAGCGCGTTCGTTCCATGCCATGGCACTGCACTAGACTCGCATGGCCGTGCCTTTTTCCCTACGTCGCACTCGCACGCACAGTTAAAAGCCGTCTCGAGGACGCACGCGCGACAGAAGAAACAGAAAGCGCTCGCTCACCTTTGCTTGACAGGGGCAGTCAGCCTTGGTTTAATGCGCCCCGAGCCAGCGACTGTCGCTGTCCACCGTCGTCCATCGCTGGCGAAGAGGAAGAGAGCTGCTGGTTTCAGGACGGTCAGCGAGGTGGCGGCGCCGGCGGGGTTCGGCCATTCGGATGCCGGCTCTTCAGGAGGCTTTTTTTTGGGGGGTGGGGGGGGGGGGACTTCCGATGAGGGAGCTCTGTGCGTACATACTACGGTGGTGTTTGTTTCAGCTCAGGCAACGGCAACGTGAATTGGAACAGAAACCAGCGCCAACCTTTCCATGGCAAGAGTTAACACGACTTGTTTGGTTGGACGTGATGACGGGATAGCCGGGTCTGATTTTGCTGAGCCTTCTTGACTCCGAAAAGGAATCGATTAGCGCGGGGAGAGGAGGGGCAACCATTTTATACTAGGGTGTTGTTTATTTCGATCGTTTATGAGCGTGATCTGATGCCGCCGTGAACCGATCACGTTAGTTTCCGTTTGTTTAAGGTGCAACGTAACTTGGTGCCGGGGCAATGGGTCCACGCCTTCAGAAGCCAGGTCCCACTCGATTTGAAGAGGTAACAGGTCACGGGAATAATTTAGACATCTCGCTCTTCAACCAAACAAAACTATTAATCAAATTTTGGCCCCTGTTATTTAGTAATGGAGTTGTCTTCCAGTTCAAAAAAAAAAACTATTAATCAAACGTTCCCTTCCTGTTACCCTCTGGTATTCATTCCCTTTACGTTGCTATTACCGTTTCTACAAACAAACAACACCTAGGTTGTATCGATTCACGCTGCGACCTGTTACTGGCCGGTTCTTCCAAACATCTAACAACGCAATCTGTTCCCTCTGTGAAGCGGTGACGGGCTCAGTTCGTCCAACCAAACAGCACCTACGTCTCAGTCCACTCCAGTGTAGTCTGGCCCACTAACTCTGTCCGGCTTACTAGGCAGCTTCGTTCCTATTTCCTTCCCTTGAACAATGGTGCACTTTTCCTCCTAGTGTGCCATTCATGACGTGTAGTTGTAATTTTTACTTTTCTCGATCTTAATACAAAGATACGCAGACCTTTTGCGTATTCGAGAAAAAAAAATATTTATTTTGAAAGTTTGTAGCCTTGACCAAGTGTATTACCGTCTACAATGCAACTCTCCTAAATAAATGAACCTTATTTACGGTTTAACAAAACTAATCTAATTTAATGTTAAATGACTGATTGGTGTATTAGTCGATCAAAGATTGGTGAACTTTGTGTATCTTGATGTAGTACTCCCTCATTTCAAAAAAGTTTAGTCAAACATTTCTATTTTGGCCATTACTTCCTATAAATTTGTATAGTTTAAAACCTCAACGACATGTGAATTACATATTCTGAAACTTTCCTTTATTTGTCATGAATTAGAAACATCAATCTTGTGATGTTCAATTCAACTATATATATATGAATAGTATTTGGGAATTTATGACAAGAATATTTAAACGTTTGGCGTTTGAACGTAAGCTATAATTATTGGTGACTCAAATTGGGCCCGTGGCTGTTCTCTCTGGACGAACAGGGCCTAGTTTTTTTTTTGGCATAGATAGAGAACCTCCGGGCCCAGTTATTTGTGAACATGGACCACATGTTAGGTTGCGCCCCATTGGCCTTGCGCATTCCTCTTAATATGCTTGGGCCAACAACTGAGAATACCGGCTCGAGTTTGTCACGCGACCAACTAGGCCCAACTGAGAATACTTGGAGACTGCTGCTGCTAGTCGTGTAATAGTCTGCTAACTGCTTCGCTTCGATGTGTTTTTTGAGAATCTTCTGCAATCTCTTCTACTGTTCACGTGTTGGCTGCTTCTGCAAACTCTGTCGCTGGTTCCGTGTAATCTGTTGAATCAACTCTCAAAGCTCATTCAGAGATGGTACAGGTGTAGTATAGCAGTACTAAAAACACACATTTCATTCATCCTGATGCTGTTCATGGTAAACACAATCGTACAAGGAATATTAGTACCACAGAAAGGCATGTTCAAACAGCGTTTTTTTTGGGACAGTAGCTATCTATTCCTATTCGCAATAAAATGAAAGGACCAACTAAGATAAACTGATCAGGTGCATTACATACACGCAGAATCCATGAGCGGGTCGATAATCCCAGCTCTACCTTTGTGTGGAGCAAGCAGAAATCCATATTTACAAAAGGATCAAGCTCCTATACGAGGAATAACATGATTCAGAGACAGCAGCTCTGCCTCAAACTCACACGGGAGACTGAAACTGAAATGGAGTCAACTAACCTGCACTTACGGAAAAACTGAAAACCGGTTCAGAGTTCAGACATAACAATACAATTAAGAAAAGCCATCCCCTCTCTGAATCTTCTCCTTGACCCATGCCTTCTTGCTAGCATGGCTTCAGCCTTCAGCCCCGATCTGCTCCAATAACTGCAATTCCTCTTGTAAGTGCTTTGCCTTGAGCTCTCAGTGCATGCCACCTAGCTGACAGCGTTGTCATTCTTCAGAAGCACATCGATCAATCGTGGCATCTGCCATCATATTGTCTGGTTAGCTCCGCAAGGGCGAAAGACATGTTTCCATCAACTCGAAGACTGATAGTGGGCACACGAGTGGATGCATATATACGCAACCGCCGCAGAGTCTGAAAAAAAAAAGAGACACAATTAGTTTCGAGAGGACTCACAGGGAAGCAGTGGAATAAACATTAATAGCATCAAGCCTTTTGGGGCTATGCCACATTTCTATCTAGTATTTATTGTACAAGCGTGCATATTGAGCGCATGCAAAATGCATATATGTATACCAAGCTGAGAACAAATAGAGACGATGAGGAAAAGAAAAAGTGTAGGCCTTGTGAACCAATATAGCAAATAGTGGTGATATAACACTAGCACATGACATGTAATATGATTTTCTGAGAAAAAAAAGGCAGCATATAGTCATGTCCTGATATCTCAGCTGTGCAATTTTCGCAAGCAGAAGAAAATAAATGTGGGTTCCTTCAAAAACGAAACTGTGTGCACATGCCATAGAGAAACAGAAACAGTCTCACCTAGCCATCCTTGTCTGCCTTAGAATATGATGCACTGATCTGCCTAGTCCCAGAACCTTAAATTTCGAATATGTGAGACAAGGTGCCAATCCTCCCCACACCTTACCTGCAACGCCTAATCAGCTCAGGGTTGCAGCTTATAAATAATTCCTCGAGAGCAGTAAGACGTTGTATACTTGTATGGAGCGGGGCAAGGATGTAAGGCCACTGCAGCTCTGGAGCAAGAGATTTTGAAGTGCAGAGAGTTCGCCTAGCCACTCCGGAAGCTGAGTCAGCGCGCCACAATCACACAAGTAGAGAGTTCGAAGTGAGGTGAGGCGCTGCATGCTCTCGGGAAGGCAAGTCAGGGAAGGCAAATACATTATGCTGAGGTCCTGGAGTGAGCAGAGTTCTCCTATTTGTTCAGGCAGCTGCTGGAGAGCATTACATGACTGTAAGTTCAGACTCTGTAGAGATTTCAGTTCCACAAGCCAGTCTGGTAGCACACGAAGATTAGCACAATGCGCTATCATCAGTCTACAGAGGTTGGTGAAGCAGTGCATGCTCTCAGGTAAATGTGTAAGGTCTGTGCACCCGTATATTTGTAGGATATGAAGCCCAGTGACATGCTGCAGCAACTGCCAACCAGGTGATGATGCTATCAATAGACCGAGGTTTAGTGAAGGACCGAGAACGGCGACCAGAGAGGGGGTGAATGAGAGCCAATTCAAAATTGAACTTTGAATGCTTTGGCTCTTGTCCCAAAATCACGTCCAAAATTCGAGTTCGAGAAAAACGACTCGCACACGACCCAACACGTGGGTGGACACCTTATAAGTGCAGCGGAGCAGTCGGAGACAATCGAAAACCAAGCCACGGAAAAGCTGAGCCAATACAAGAACTCTGCTCTTTCCTGGACTGTCCGGACCCCTGGGGCGGACTGTCCGCGGGTCAACTCTCGGACTGTCCGGGGAAACTTGCGGACTGTCCGGAGTTCACGGACTCAGAAACACACGAATCTGGACAGCCCCTGCTCAAGTCTCGGACTGTCCGGACTTACAAGGGCAGACTGTCCGCAGGGAAAGAAATGACGAGCAACAGGAACTGAACCGATTCTGTACGCCACACGAAAATGAACTGCGGGACTGTCGGGGGTCAGGAGCGGACAGTCCGGCGTTCAAACTGGCGAAAACGAACTTCGGAAACAGATTCTTGACACCCCTCGCGAAGTAGTTTCGGACTGTCCGCGACCCCAGGCCGGACTGTCCGCTCCTGGGCACCCGAGGGGCTGCTTTTCGAGTTGCGAACAGTAACCGCAGACTGTCCGGGGTTATATGGGCGGACTGTCCGCAGTATGGGATTTCAGCACGAACAGAGGTGCGCGAAAATCGCCCGGATCAAAGAAAAATCCATAACTCAGCCAAATCAAGTCCGATTGGCACCAAATTTTGAGGGAATGATCATCACACTATGGAGGAGCTATCCCGAAGAAATCATCGCTCAATTTGGATCCAATCAACAAGGACAAAAGAAATTCGGGAAAGAGGCTCAAGAACAAGAACACGAGAAAGAAATCGCCCGATCTATGTGCTCGTGAGGAATCAAGGCAAATCCTTTGGTGCAAAAGTCCTTCTCACGTCCCCGCACAAAATGGTTCAAACGGAATCAATCGAAACGGCCCGTAGCCAAAGATCTCAAGCCATGAACAATTTCGGGAGAAAGGGGCAAGAACAAGAACACAAAAAATCAAGCACAATCGGAGACACAAATCACGAAATTGAACTACCCATGCTTTACGGAGGGTAAGGCCTCCGATTCCCGAACACAAAGGTTGCAAGTTTTACATGAATCGACTACACAATCAACCCATGGACCTCTAAGCATGAACTAGGGTTTGGGGAGAGAGAGTGATGAGGGGGAAAATGAGAGAGGTGGAAGAGGTGAAGGGGTAAGCACCATTCATCCACTACTTAACGACGTTCGGACTATTTCCAAAACGCCCCCTAGATACATGACCGAATTACCTAGTCCTGAGACACTGTAATCCAAATCGCAGATATTTTCCTTGAGTTGATTGGACGGCCCCACTTCCTGCCTGGAGTTGTCGTCGCCTCGACGCAACCTCCAGGATTCCGCCACGTGCCGCCCCCGCTTCCTTGGAAGCTCCGCCCAGGTTTTGAGGCCCAAACCCGCGAAACCCGCCACCGATAGCTTCCGGCTCAACTACCGAACCCCGAGTTTTGAGGCCCAAACTCGGAAACCGTCCACTGGTGGTTTTGCGGCCCAAACCACCAAACCGCTCGACTCGTGCCGCATCGTCCTCGCCCGGCCCAGCTCTGAGTCCCCTGAGCCTCCTGCTCGACTCGCTCGCTGACCGTCTTGGCTTGGCCAACATGGTCTACCTCCATGTCTTGTCGCGCTCGTCGGTGCCAAGTACTAGCCACCACAGCTAGTCCGCCGGCACCCATGGTCCCTCAGTCCGAGCCCCGCTTCCGCCCTTCACCGCTCTCAGTCCATCGGCACGGCAAGCCTCTACTCGACCTTCTCCACGCCATTGACCACTGTCACTAGGCATAGCACCTGCACACCACAAGCCGATAGACATGCACACATTTGCTTTCGCAAAGGATTAGAAGTAAGTCACTCAAACTGAAACACTCAAGTGTTGATCGAGCACTCATCATAAAACTGAACATACATGGGTACTTGTCAACCATGTGTTCGCAATCTCCCCCTTGATGAGTACATTATCAACACAAGTGCATTTCAGATTTGAGCCACAAGGTAAAACTCTCCAAATGACCAAAAAGCTAAGAAAGCCAAAAACGGGGTCACTTGAGAGAAGCAAAACGAGTCCAAAAACTTGGTTCCGAAAGACATGGGCAACGGCTCGACGCAACCAAGCAAATCAAAGCTAGCCCTCAAGAAGAGGCACAAAATGGGCTCAACACCACTAGCAAGCCAAAGATACCAAACGCCTTACGACAAGAAACTCTTCAAGATACCAATTAAAGCACATGAAACTCAAAATGTCAATCGAAACATGTCAGAGCCAAAACACAAGCTAAACCCTCCAGAAGAGGCAAAGGCTCAACACGTCTAGCAAAAGCTCCCCTTGGGCGAAAGCACACTCAAGATACCAAGAAGGAAGAAAAGAGCCAAAGAAGCAAGATTTTCACAAAATACACATTTTCTCGCCCTTGACCACAAATCTCTCCCTCTTGGATGTAGATGGAGTGAAATGCACATCTCTCTCCCTTGTTGACACATGAAGCTCATCAAAGCTCAAAACTCAAGATAAGGTCACACATGCCGTGAAATGCAAACTTCATACTTAGAGCTAAGACAATGAATAAATGCTCTAAGTGATGTGATCCTGTGAGAATAGGAGAGTGTGGTAGGTTACACAAGCGGCGGCGGTGGTAGGTGATGAGCCTAGGCCTGGGACTAGAGATTTGGCGTTGTGGGCTGTGTGGAGGCGAGGCAGGCAGGGGTGGTGGAGATGGGGGAGCAGCAGCAGGCGGTGTAGGGAGAAGGCGGGCGAAAGCCGCAGCAAGGCCCAAGACCAGGGAAAAGGGCAAGGTAGCAGGTGGTGGAACGGTGGGTTGCGCAGAGCCGAGTGGGTCGAAGGCATACTGGAGGAAGTGGGAGCTTGGGGCAGGGTGGCGCGGAGGGTACATCTCACTGAAGTAGTGAGCTTGCTGGCGAGTTTGCTGAAGCTCGCTCAGAGGACCCATTGGCCCCAGGGAAGACCCCGGAATCGGCGGAGCAGGCGGCCCGAAGAAGCGAGCGAGGTTGCCGCGGCTGTCCAACTGATATTCGTGCGGCCAGACACGGAGAGGCACGATTTTGGCAATGGCGCCAAAACGGCCAACACCCTGTCTGCACGTGATGCGAATCTCCCTGGGGATATCCAAACGGTCGTACACCTCCAGCAGCAGCCGTAGCTGGGCAAAATTTCCCCGGTAAGGCATTCCGGGTCAATCTTGGCCACCGCACTGAAACTGCTGAAAACGTCCCGGATCTTGTCTTCATACTAGTGCTCATTGGGGAAGCCGATGACCACAATGAAAGCGAGCCAGGATGGTATGCGATAGAAGCGGTTGGAGGTCTCTTTAGGCTTTTGAAGATGGAGTTGCGAGCTCCCCCAGGAGATCGGGCTGAGGATGTGTAGGTTGTCGCGGTCGGCAGGAGAAGCACATCGTAGGAGCATAGCACCATGGGAGGAGGGGAGCAGGTCGACCGGGGTGAGGGGGACGACAGAGCGTTAGAGCGTTGCGGATGAAGGTGCTGACGTCGAGCATGGGCACCGGGGGCTCGATGAACGCGAACAGAAGGCGTTCATTGAGGGCGTCCGCCCCGGCGAGACCCAGGCGTCGGCATGCCTAGGGCGCCCCTCCTCCCAGGAGGAGCCGTCAGAGCTGCCGTCAATGCCGTCCGAAGAGCCATCGTCGAGCTCGTTGTCCGAGCTAGGCGGGTCGGCGATGGCGGAGACGCCGCGATCCGCATGAGATGCCAAGGCGGTGCCAGCAGCGGGCGTAGGACGTTCACTCGGCGCGGCTGGAGGTGCAGGTTCGGGCACAGAGCGGACGATGGAGGCCTCCGTGACCGGCTTGTCGACGCACAGAGTCTCCGGTGGTCCCGACAAGCCTGAAGGGACCATGTTGGCTGGAGCGTAGGCCTCAAGAGATGGGAAAGTGAAGGTCCCTGCCGGGGATTCCAGGGGGACTCGTGCACAGGTGACAAGGGGGCGTTGGTGGTCACTGGTGGGGCAGAACGTGCGCGAGCCGCGCGGGCTGCAGCAGGGGTGCGAAGGCGGTGCGCGGCGGCGCGAAGGAGGCGTTTGCGCGGCATAGTGCACTCGTGGCTGCGGTGGCCGGAGGAATGGCAAACGCAGCAGCGGACAGGGTCTCTGCAGTCGCGCACGAGATGGTCGGATGCCAGACAACGGTAGCAGCCCTTAGAGGGGGATAGGGGTTTAAGGGTTTTCGAAGGAGTGTGCTGTGGGGGGAGGGAGTTAGGGCTGCCTCGAGGTACGACCTTGGTGGTTGAGAGTTGAAGGCGTTCTCAGGCGGTTGAGCGTGCGCAGCTGTCGCGGCTGTCGCAGCTGTCGCAGCTGTCACGGGGCGGGCGACAAGACGTGGCGCTGCGTCGCGCACAGGCGACAGAGTGTGGGGAGCAGGAGGGGGGAGGGGAGCAGTTAAAAGATTTTGTGGGAGAGTTCCCAGTTGGATTTTGATGGGGACGGGGGTGCGGCGTAGGAGCAGACGCACCAGGGTCAACTGAATTGAAGACGTTAGGTATGCCCTGGTATGGCGCACTAAAAGCTGGCAGCTGGCTCTGGGGGGGAGGAGGTAGACGTCTGACGGCCATGGTCGTGGCGGCGAAAGAGGGATGGAAGAGGAGGTGTAACATCCTAAAAAATTGAATTTTTGAAATTGATTTAATTTTGAATTTTTGTGCTCATGAAAATCTAGGAAACTAAAAACTTTTTATAAAATTAAAAAGTAACCTAGAGTTTTATAACATGTGGTGCATTCATGCCTCTGCATATTTTCTCTTGTATTGCTTGGTTATGCAAAGCTCAAAAATATTTCAAAACCATTTTTAAAAGCAGTTTGGAAAATCATTGCAAAAGAAAAATAGAAAACCCTTCCCTCCCTCCTGTTTTCCCTTCCAGCCCGTCGGCCTGTTTGGCCTCGGCCCAGCCCGCTTCCTCCTTACCCTCTCCTATCCGCTTGGGCCAGCCGCTCCTTCGCCACGGCCCAGCAGCACAGCCGCAGGCCGTCTTCCAGCCCACGCAAGGCCTCCCCTCTCCTTCTCCTTGGTGCGGCTGACAGGGCGGTCCCGCCTGTCATCCCCGAGCTCCCCTCCTCGCGTCGGACTCAACTGTCGCAAACCGACCGCGCGACCTTCGTGCAGCACGGCGTGCGCGCCCCGGACTCCTCCCTCAGCCGGCTATAAATAGCGCCGAGCACCGCCCTACCTTCCCCATCTGCTACTGCTATCGCCTCGCCTCGCCTCGTGCCCCCAGCCATGCTGCTCGCGTATCGCTCGCATCGCACGCCGCCGAGGAGTTCCGCCACCGGGCTTGTTTTCTTGTCCATCGTCGCGGGTAAAGCGCGATTCGAAGCTTCGTAACGCTCCTGCAGTCACGCCGAGCCCATCCCTTCTCTCTTTCGCCTTTCGTTTGGCTCACCCGAGCTCGCCGTCGCATTTTAGGACGAACCGAGCCGCAGCTTCCCGTCGCCAGCCGTCTTCGCTCCGCTCCGGACTCCGCAAGCAGCACCGGTGAGTTCGCCTCGATCTCCTGGTTTTCTCGGTGCTCTCTCTTCGAAAAACCGATTTCTCCACCGAGGGACAGAGCCCCGCCGCCGCTGTCGCTCGTGGTGAGCAGTCGCCATGCCTCTCCGGTCCTCCTAGTCGCCTCAGATGAGATCGGTTTCTTCCCCTCTTTCTCCCGGTACTCTCGGAATTTCGAATGGTGGACCGTAGGCCCGATTCCACTCGCACCAGCAAAGCTCACTGCTCCGGCAATGGAGTCAGCCGTGCCGGACCTCCTTTCCCGGCCGGTCATCCCCTTCCTCCCTCTCGATCTCTTTTCCACCGTCCGATCTGAGATCAAGGGCCAAGAAAATAACATACCCCTTCGTTGGCATATATGTTAAAGAGCCCCTGCCTTTTCTTCTTTTCAACCCGCCATCCATCATCAGATGCAAAATCCGATTTTATTTATATTTGTTTTAAATCGAAAACGGTTTTATCTATTTACAAGTATGCCACTGATTTAAAAAGCTTATAAAATCTTCGTTTTAGCTCCGATTCGATCCATTCCAGTTGCGTTAGATTCGTAATTTCAAGATCTATCTAGTAGTATAGTTTTCATCTATGTTAATCACTTTTGAAAATAAAGTTTAGATTAGTCCTTTTTAATGAATTAATCTTGTATAGAAAATCATGTTAACTTCATATCTTCTCCGTTTTAGCCGTTCAAGTTGCGTTGGTTTTGTAACAATAAGATCTACATGTTAGTAACAGTAATAAACATGTTTTATTCTTTCAAATAAAATGATAATCGATTAATCTATAAGCAATGGTTTTTCCAATTAAAACTAATCTATGTTTTCACCTCGATGTTTTCCTAAATAAAATAAATTATAAAACTAATTACAAAAATCATAACTATTTTACGAGACGAATCTATTAAGCTTAATTAATCCATCATTAGCATATGTTTACTGTATTATCACATTGTCAAATCATGGACTAATTAGGCTTAATAGATTCGTCTCGCAAAATAATCCCAATCTATATAATTAGTTTTATAAATAGTCTATATTTAATATTCTAAATTAGTATCCAAACATTCGATGTGATAGGGAGTAAAGTTTAGTCCGGGGTAACCAAAACAACTCTGATGTTTTTTTAGAAAATAGCTTCATGAACATCTCTCTAGGTGAAGCTGAGCTATTTTGAAAAAAATGTTTGGCAAAACAACTTCACCAATATGCATGGATATGAGAGAGAAAGAGGAGAGAGAGCTATGATAAGCTACTATTTTCAGTTTCATCTCACTTCATATCTTTGTGAGGGGAAGAAAAACAGCTTCATGAGTGAAGCTGTTTTGAAAAAAGATGTTTAACAAAAAAAAACAGCTCATAACATGAAACTTCATGAAGCTGTTGTGAGCTGTACCAAACAGACCATAAAAGGTCATGAAAGAAAAACAGTTTCATAGAGGAAGCTTCATAAAACTGTTTTGAGCTGTAACAAACATCCCTAAAAGGTATGGCACTTTACAATGAACCTAAGTGGAATGCAGACTGCAGTGCTAACGTACAGCAAAAGTTTCTCTAAAAAAGACTGCTTACTTTTGTTATATGTATATACATGTATGAGTATTTACCTAAGTTATAGGGTGCTCTCTGCAGTTTTTACATACTATTTCCTCTTTGGGAGCTTTGGAATACATTTTTTTTTGTGACCAGCTTTGGAATACATTGAGTTACATTCTCTAACAACATTCAGAAGGCAACCAAAATGCACCAATTTAACAGCAGACGATAATTGCAGCAAGATGGCATCCTCAATACACAGCATATGTGCTACGAACAAATAAAAAAATGATAAAAATAAAGCTCCAGATTTGAAATGGTATCAGAAACAACCCAAGTGATGGAACGTGAATGTCTTTTTTCAGACAACGAGAAATGCTTGTACAGCAGTGCATGGTCATAATACAATTTGTTTCCTCATGTTCCTTGGCTGAAAGTTCGTTCCTCTCGTCCGGCATTGCTCCCTGTAAGCTGCCTATTTCCCAGCTGAAGAAACCTGTTGTATTCCCTCAATCTGTTGAGCAACTTCTGACATTGCTGGTCTCAATGTGGGGTCCTTGTCACAGCAATGAATTGCAAGTTTGAGAAACTCAAGCAGCTCATCCCCTATCCCTACAACAGTGTTTTCTGTAAGGAGCTTCTTATCGAATGCTTCCGTTACCCAGTCCTCACTGATGAGTACTAAAACCCATTCGAGCAAATCTGGCTTGAGGACTGGTGACTTGCCTGTGAGCATCTCAAGCAGTATGATACCAAAGCTGTACACATCATCCCTTTGTGCAATGTTATTGCCGGTAACTAATGTTGGGTGAATGACAAGAGTTTTGAGGCCGTGTTCTGAGACACGTGCCTCATAGCTCTCTGTAAGAAGAATGTTGGAGGAGCTGAGGTTGCCATGGGACGCATTAGTTGAGTGGATGTAGGTAACAGCACGAGCTACAGAGAGTGCAATGGCTGATCGAGCCTCCCAGCCTACCCGCGCCGTATTTTTTCCTGGAAAAAATATTAATCCAGTGTGAACAAAGCATAATCTTCAACTACATCGTGGAATAACATAAACTACATAGAGAATATTTTGCAACACAGCCTTTTGCTGAAAGCAAGTACATTATAAACTAACAATAGATGCAAATTTTCTTGGTGATTTTTATTATGAATCTTGACATGTTGCTGCATAGTTACCAAAAGCAAGGCCTATTTTTGTGGATCCAACTCATGAACAGTATATTACCATGAAGATTTGAAGCTAGGCTACCATTGGGAAAATAATCATACACCAGGAACTTCTCATCCTTGCTGTAGTAGTACTGACGCAGTGGGGCTACAAGCTCATGCTCAATTGTTCCTATTGCTTCTATTCGTCCCTTGAACACTGCCTCTGGCCAATATACAATCTTCAGTCTCTTTACAATTAACGTGGAACCATCATGCAGTAAAGTCTTGTATGTCGTTGCATATTTGCCTTTCCCAAGAACCTCGGCAGATCCTTCCAACAGCTTTTCTAAATCTATCCCTTGCGATGAACCAAAGCTGAAAAACCCTGGACTCCCTTCTCTCACCACTGTGACATTATGCACATCTCTATCTACTTCACTGACTTTCTGTGCTTGTATCTCTGCTTTGATAACTTGATTTCCATGAAAGTGTTTCTCAGTAGGAACCATATTTTGGGGCGGTTGTTTGCTTCTCCGTATCCAGCCAAATAAAAGTACTTTTTCTTGTGACTGATATTGAGCTTTTCTAAACGTCCGAAGGCTTTCTGCAACATCTTTCATTTCTGGACGTTTCTCTAGGTCCATTGCTAAGCATTTTGCTGCTAGTTTTCCAATTCCATCAAGAATCCTCAAATTGTTCTCATCTGCAACCTTTACATCATAAAATTCCCGTATCTTCTTTCGTTTTGCTAGAGCTTGAGTAAAGTTTTCAGTAAGGCTAATTTTATCACCATCAACAGCCTTTCTTCTAGTAATCAGTTCCAAGAGAACAACTCCAAAACTATAAACATCACTCTTTGAGGTGAGGAGTCCGGTTCGTACAAACAAAGGATCCATATACCCTATACTCCCCAGTACATGTGAGGTGTGTAAGGTATTATCCGTTGAAAGTAACTTTGATATCCCAAAGTCTGATATTTTTGCATTGAGGTCTTCATCCAGAAGTATGTTGGCAGGTTTAATGTCTCCATGGATGACTTGCCCATACATTTGTGAATGCATATAGCTTAATGCTTCTGCACACGCTATAGCAATACCC